>JAKOOU010000011.1:600000-965203 GCA_028408415.1 Monosporozyma aerobia | reverse complement strand
GTTATTTTAAAGCAAACCATTTAGTTTGAATAACACTAATAATTCCATTTCAGCAGTAAGTTTGGAAGACACCAGTTGAAAAGTACCAATTAAGTTGAATAAAATCATTGCAACAGAACCAGCTAATTTAGAAGACACCAGTTCAATAGAACCAGCTAATTTAGAAGACACCAGTTCAAAAGAACCAGCTAATTTGAATAATATCAATTCAAAAGTACCAGCTAATTTGAATAAAATCATTGCAATAGAACCAATTAGTTTGAAATAGAATGAATAAATTTAGAGGACATCAGATAAAAATTACCAATTTATTTGAAAGGGACCAATTCAATAGAACCAATTAATTTCAATAAAATCATTGTAATAGAGCCAATTAATCTGAAAGACACCAGTTAAAAAGTATTAGCTAATTTGAATAAAATAATTGCAAAAGAACCAATTAATTTGAACAAAACTAATCATGTAGTAGGAATAATTAGCAAGAATACAACTAGCAAATATATTTAAAATAAAACTAATCATATCAGTAGCAGCAATCAATTAAAAGGAGAATCTTTAGTAGCACCGTACACTAGAATAAAATCCTTGCAACAGCAACAATTCATAACCAGCCAACAAGTTAGAAATAAACTAATCATTTCAAAAGCATTATTTAATTCCAATAAAATCATTTCAATAGCAGCAATTAATTAAAGGAAATATTTTTGATAGTACCATATCAGTTTGAATGAAAAATGATATTCACTTTGGAAATATATACTTAAGTAATAACTGTTTTAAATGAGATAACATTTATATAGCAGCTTTAGGAAAACAAATATAACAGGAATAAATGTAAACCATTGAAGATCAGATGTTCAAAGTTAGAGATAACCTTCAGATAGTGTTGTTACTTAATGAATGGTAGAATAAAGTGAAACCAATTTAGCAGTAAAAAATACAAATGAGTAACGAAACCTCACCTAAAATCTATACATGTTGATAATCTAGCCAGTTGTCATGGACCGTAGAGAAACTAACATACCAAGTACCATTTCAATATTTAAACAGAAAAGGAAACTCTACAATATATCATCAAAATATATATAAATATAGATATACAAGTGACACCATATATTCGTTTAAAAAAGAAGTGACTAACAAAAACAGTTTAAATAAATACCTATAAATACCAGCTCATGTATCAAGACTAATAATATCCATCGTATCAATAATTTCTCAGGTAAGTGAAATCAATTTGACAACGACATAGCAAAATGGGATGTATATAAATCAATATATCTTTTTGGCAGTTTTATGTGATTCACAGTACTCTCATTAATGGGAATGAGACTATTCGTGTATTATACAGTAACATTTTGATGTACATGTCAGATGAACACTGATATGTTTACAAACAGACCCATCAATTCTTGTTTCAAATTAGAAAAAATTTGTTGCAAAATTTAATCGTCGACTTCTTTGAAAATTTTTCTTGCGTCGCTTTTTCAAAAAAACAAATTGCACTTGTCATATTTCAAAATCAGAAAAAGGAAACAACATCGCACGCACGGTATGATGTGCGGGTGTTGGAAATACAAAAAACAGTCCATGAAAAATACAAAAATTAATGATACGTTTTCAAATTAGTGAAAATTTTCAACGACATAATTTTTTTGGACGAAGGAATACACAAAAATAAACAAACAAAACAGTAGTGAATACAGAGAGGAGTACGCAACCAACCACAGATAAAACCACACCATATCAATAACACCATGTCCAAGGATTAGTCCAATGTAATTGATGTTGTAAAAGAGTAGTCAATGATGGAAACAGGATACATTTTCTAATTTGCCACCAATATCTGATAAAATCTTGAATATTCTTGTTATAAGACCTTCTTGATGAACGGGATACAACATTTCCCGCAATATTATGTATTTCTTGTTGAACAATATCTAAATGTGTGATATTAACATCCATGAGTTGATATATATGTCATAGTATTGACATCATTTTTCAATTAGCCGATTCCAATGCAGATGGGTGAATGGGATATCCAACCTGGGTTAATAGAAACAAAAAAATATAAGGTATCTATGACTCTACTCAGAGTACATAGTGACATCAATATCTGTTTATAACTAGATTCAATGAAACCAGTAGCATGTGCATGTAAAAACTATGTGTAAATCAAGTATATTAAAATCAAAACATTAGTGTACAATTATCCAAATATATATATTTGATAGTGTCCGGCTATCCATGAATCAAACCATGTAAAAAACACTGTCCGGAAAGTACCAAGAATCGATCCGGGTCACAACCATACATTCGACAGCAATCACACCGCCAGTAAGAATCGAATCAAAGACAACTGTCCTTCGAGCATCTAACATTTCGGCGTTAAGCTTTCCCCCGAACTTTAAATCCACAGGAAAGCAACCAAACCGCCAACAAGGATCGAACCAGTGATTATTCATAATCGAACATGTAACATCTCGGTGTTAAGTTTTCTTCCGATCTTCAAAACTATTGTTAGATATGCAAGGTCCATTGTTAAATATTCACAACCCATACACCCCGCCAAAAACAATAGCAACACGCATATTTTCTGTTTGTCAAGGACATTGTTAGAGCGAATTTCCCATATAACATAATAGATCCCTATTGTCATACTAGACATAATAGCTATTATATTCCATAAAAAAACAATTAAATTTCACCCCAAAGTAACATAGAACTTTCCCCAATGACAAGCCCTATTACCTATTGGGCCACAATCATTGCGGTAAACCGCAATGAGATAGTTATTCGTAGGGGTGACATGTGGCAGGTGACAGAGGGTGTATGGGTGTTGGGTGTGTGTGTGTTGGGGGAGTAGGGGGGTATATGTTTCATGGTGTAGGTGTGTTATAGAGCAGAACCGGCATGTTTTTAAGAAGGGTAGGTGTATAAATCGCATATGTATAGGGATGGCGGGTGTGTGTGTGTTGGGGGTGTAGGGGAGTATATGTGTAATGGTGTAGGTGGGTTATAGAGCAGTGCCAGTATATTTTTAAAAAGGGTAGGTGTATAAATCGCATATGTATAGGGATGGGGTATATGTGTCATGGTGTAGGTGTGTTATAGAGCAGTGCCGGTATATTTTTAAAAAGGGTAGGTGTGTAAATCGCATATGTATAGGGATGGGGTATATGTGTCATGGTGTAGGTGTGTTATAGAGCAGTGCCGGTATATTTTTAAAGAGGGTAGGTGTTGTAAGTGGATATAGGAGGGCACAGGTGTATTTTTAAAAGGGTGACTTCAAGTGGTATATAGGACCCCCTTAAGTGCTTCCCTTTAAAAAGAAAGGCTCGTTAATAGGATACCTTCAAGTGATATATAGGACCCCCTTAAGTGCCCCCCTTTAAAAAGAAAAGGTGATAATAAGGGCAACTCAAGCGATATATAGGAACCCCTTAAGTGTCCCCCTTTAAAAGAAAAGCCAGTTAATAGGATAACTTATATAGGACCCCCTTTAAAAAGAAAAGCTCATAATAAGGTTACCTAAATAAAAGCTCAATGTTATTTAAATACCCCTTGGTTGGGGTGTATACACCTGTTATTTGTTATTAATACATTGGGGTATGAACCGTTTGTTGGGTGTATACACCTGTTATTAACTAACGTTTGTTGGGGTGAGGGAGCCTGTTATTTATTATTTATGTTTGTTGGGGTGTATATGCCTGTTATTAATAAATAACTATGAAAAGGGCGGAATGCAGGTGTGGGTGTATGGGTGTTATAATAAAAAAAAAAAGGGAAAATAATTAACAATTATTAACTAATGAAAATAATTCACATGTTTCAGATTCTTCTGAATTCACCGTTTCGCCGCATAAATGTAAAATGCTGTAACTTCCGTTCTAGCAATGCTTTCACCCTGCTTTCAACTGCATACTGTTACCAGCACTCGGCTTTATACCCCTGTCAAGTATCATTACTTCTATAGATTTATTATTCTATTATCAAATATTACTAACAATATTCCCATTTATATCTGCATGTTTTAACAACCATTATCATCACAAATATTAATTCCATTACTTACACTTTCACCGATACCAAATATATATCCACATTCAATCAACAAAAGATACGTATTATCCTAATATTTCAATGCTTCAATAAAACAACTTCCATATCAGATAACCCAACGACACAAAACTTCCATGTTAAAATACTACACTACCCTTTCTCTGCTTATACATCACTTCTTATGCGCACATTCCCACATCTTAACAAAAAACTGCACTACACATCACATATATCATTGCTCTTACTATTCTCTCTTTAATATTTTTTCACCACTAAACACTATACTCCTTCAAGGATCAAACTGCATTCCATCCTCAAACTATACCTTTCTTTTATAATGCTATTACCATTGCCTTAACAGATCATTACCTATTACCACTACTAATTTCTTTATCACACCTATTCTATTCCATTTATACTTCCACTCACCTCAACTCTTTATATTTCATCTTTACATTACCAATTAATTAATTCCATCCAATCCACATCTCCATATCCTTATTAACAGATCAACACAACAATTCTATACTTCTATCCCCATACAATCGCCCATCTCACTATCAATGACATCTTTTCCTTCTATTCACATACCTCTATGTTCTGTACTCCTTTGTCATGCAACCCACACCAGAGATTGTATAATTCAACGTCATCTTAAAACTTTATTTATGCATAGACTTCTATAACTTCCCTACAACAAACTATTAATCGAATTATCTTAAATCTTCGATGCTTTCATATTATCATCACAGATCCCTATCTATCTGACATACCCCCTTTTATCGTCAACTAATTCACATATATCCACTCTTTACATCACCCCTTTTCTCATCCTAGACATCTATATTCCCCCCTGCCCCCATCTTTATCATCACTTACTATTTCAAATATCCCATCCATATTTTAACAACAACATATCCCTTCTATATTTCTATGATTATATCACCCCCATCCACCCTTCTTACAATCACCCCCATTCACTATTTCTTTTTAAACTCCCCTCCGCGTAAGTAACCCATCATCTTTCCACAATTTAACCTCTTAAAACAGCCTAATTCCGTAGACTATATCTTATACTCTTATCTTTGCCATTTTCATCTGATTACTTTCAACCTCTTTGCTAATCATTATCCCTACCATATCAAATCCTAATAGCTCTTTATCATTATCTCAACAGATATCTACTAAAACAATATTATTATAATTCTCTCTCTTACGTCCTTCTTTCAATCATCTATATTTACTATCCTTCTCCTTCACCTCCCTTATTTCTAATATATTTACTACTCCCAGTTTACCTAATATCACATTACAGTCTTTATCATCACCAATTCACTGACCATTTCCACTCTACTAGTCCTGTATTGATGCCCTGCTATCATCACTGCTAAACATCAAAATGTTTACATTAAACCACCACTGTAACTACCCATTCTTAACCCGACCATCGCCCAGTCCATTATTAATTACTTATACAAATATCTCAATTCAATCACTTTACTTACCTTTCTGTGATTATTCCTATACTCCCACTCCATAATCTTCACTGCAGACTACCCATCTCTCTTTTTATATCTTTGTCAACGTCACATCTTTTCTACCCGACCCTTCTACATTTTATACATCTATTCCCATCCATATTACAACTACTCTCTACTAATCGTATCATCATACTCAGACGCTTCCATCATTACTAACTCAACTCATATATCTCCTCAGATTACAACTGTTCACCTCCCAACATTCCTGTAGTTATATTGCTAATCTTCTTTCATCACTTTCACTCACCAAGAGCTAATATCCCACCTATATCGGCATATGATACTTACTTCTCACTTTATCTATCCGAATACTTCGTTATTGCAAACGTCTGCCTCAATTATATTATCATTGCAAAATATGACATGGCTATCCCCACCAATTCTCCCATATAATGTTCAACAAATTACCACTTATGTACCCATCTGAATAATTCGGTATTATAGCCTTCTATTCTAACTACACTACTCGTATTTATCCACACTTTATTGTAACCAAGTCAATACAACTATTGCTTCTTTCCACTGCTATATTATTACAATTCATCACCTCTTTCAATATTATTACATTTCATCTACCAGATTTAACTCTAATGTTTTTATTTCCACACCTTATCATTAAACAAGACCCAATTCCCTCCTGATGCTCCTATATCTCTCACTTCTATTTCTGTTATCATTTTCAGGATACTCCTACCACAACTGCTATTGCTCATGAATCCTTCTTTCCCATCATTAATACATTGCTTCTCAATTGCATCATTACACGATTAATGTCGATTAATTACCTTGTCTGCCACCATTCATTCTCACAATCAATACACTATAGAATTATTATACATAATTTATTTGAATCAGCATTTGAATACTTCATTTTTAATGTAATCTTATAGCTTCATTGTCGCATCTGTTTGCTCAGAATAAATTAAACTCACTCATGCAACCTTACAACCAAGGCTACTAGACCTATACAGTCGTCCATCTCTAAACCACCACATTTAATTAACATATATCTCAGAACACTATACTAATATGCCAGATTTATACTGGCGTTTTACTTCACCATTGCCACCTTTTATTCAAATATTTTAATGCAAACGACTAGTGAATTGTCATTGCACCACTTCTATTCATTAAACAACAACTACACTGCCCTATCTTTATTTATTTTTGAACGTACCACCTCTGTGTCTGCAACACCGAAGCATTAGAAAACACTGTATTCATTTGAATACCAGCACTGCCACGCCATCTTTTTGCCAATACTACACTGCAACTTCCCATGAATACCCAACACTAAATGGATCATCTGATAGCTAATAATATGGCAATATACATTAACCAATGCTCAATAGACAAACGGAATTGGTTTCCTCTCTTTATTCCCCATCACTAAATGATCACTCATCATTGAAATAATTAACCTTTCTCTCTTGATTAAAGGCTCCCATAACGTCTTTTTATCCCTACCCATCTCCTACTTCATTCTATTGTTACCGACTCTCTGCTAATCATCAACACACTCCATCCTTGCAATGCCTGCATTCATTAACTCTCTGACACTACTCCCATTTCCACCACACTATAATTATCATTACCTTTTTGAATATAATTGAAAGCACTCCATCATTGCTACGTTAAAGTCACACTCACCTTTTTCATAATAACTAACGCTGCTAATCCCCCATCATCCGTATCATTTAATTGCAATCAAACAGTTTCAAGCCATAGTAAACAGCTCTGATATTCACGACTCTCTACATCATATCCATTACTCCCTTGCCCCGCTTCTTCCAGACCTGTATTAGGATGGCAACTGCATAATTTTCCTGACACAAGCGCACCTTCTACTACTCTCTCTCCATATTCTTTTTGCTACTATCCCCATCACAATAATTCCACTACCGTCGCTACTGTCATATCTATTTTGACACTATTACTTTCTCTCTTCATCATTATCAAGTAGATTCACCCCAATCATTTCTTATATTTTTTCACTACTCCTGTTTCCCTGGCAGCCATCAACCGCTTCTTCAAACTATTTATTCACTCTTCCTACTGCCAATACAAGCTACCACGTATCTTCCTAAACCTAACATTAACCTTCTTTCTCATCACCATCATATCCCGACCCCTTACCTTCACCCAAATTAAAACTTGATAAATTATGATGCATGTACCAGGACACCTTCCCACTATTACCGACTTCATGGCACTTCTTCGCTCTCACTGACTAATGATATCCAATCTTCTCCCAGCACTACTGTCACCTCACCTTTTCCACTAGTATAGGCATGATATTCTCACATTTCATTGTTACCTCAACATCACCGTTGTTAAAATCACAACTAGGAACACTGTTTACACCCTATTCCAATCAACACTAGACTACATGCCATGACACTCGCACTAACCTGCCCAATACTAAATCCAACATCGAAGCTATTCTGTCATCTCATTAACAAACCATAACATTCACCTTAGACCTTGTACCTTACTGTCGTGGCCTGGCCACTTCTTCATGACAACCAGATAAAGATATTCTGACTAAGAAAGCCACCTCATGTATTGCAATTAATTGCACTGTCATAAAATTTATCATGCTAAATAGATTGCACACCCGTATCAAATCTCTGTCTCATGAACACATTGCCCAACCCAGATATTCTGACAGATCATCCATTGCAATTCCTGATGCATGGATATCTTACGCAATCTCACAGCAACCATGTCAGAATTGACTGATATGTTTAAGGCTACCATGGCTCCATCCAAGTCTTCTGACACCTACTTTGAAAACAGCTCTGTATACTTTTAAGAACAAATCGATTGAATTCTTGTGTAATTCACGCTTACACAATGTATATTGACAAAAGTGTCCATTGCTATAAACACCATTTGTATTCTTATACTATTAGAAGAACTAAACTTACACTTTGCCGTTGCTCCCTGCATTCACTAAAGACCCAGGTGACTCATTTGAATGGCCTGCGGTTCACAATATGTCATTGGATATTACTACCCTGCTGGCCGACACTTCTGAGCCAAAGAAAAATACTTCACACTGTCCATATACATTCACTGCCCTTGTGTCTTGTTTTTATTCATCAGACTGCTAAGTGCAAGTATCTCAGCTCATTGCAATCACACTCTACATTTCCTTGTGTTGAATAATACATGCATTAATACCGACTACTCTTCAGATACCTCACCCTCTTCATCCACCGGAGCAATGCAATCTTGTAATACTTCAATACTCTTTTCTGTCATTAAATGATTAGAGCAATTGGTTCTCCCTATCACTTAATATCACCTTGATAACTAGCCGTTCTAAACAGCATCGTACTATCAACTGGAAAACACTTTTAAAGATTCATGTACCCGTTGCAACTACGACTACTACTATGATGTACTACCTGACACTATACCACTAGGTTAGACAGTTGATTGAGCTGACCCATATCCCTAGCCCCTCTGTCCCACGCTGCATATATTATCAGCAATTCTTCCAATCACCCATTGCCATGTACAGATATATATGGTCAGACTTTAAAGGAAATATATGTGACGGCACTTCAACCTAACAGGTGGGGAAGTTATAATGGCCTAGGTTTAACATACACATCGATGTCCAGACATCCATTTCAAACACATACCACTAATGACTTAAACATCAGAGTAACCGATCTTTAATGATGCCTGATCTCCCTCTTTTCTAACATTATCACTGTTATACCATGGCTAATCAGAAAGTGAATGTACTCTCACAAGAGTTGTCTTTTACCACTTTATACCATCCACTGTTCAGGAAAGAGGTCCATTGCATCTGACAATACCACGGTAAAAGTATATATGACAGCTTGTAAACAATAAATGGATACTAACATAACCACATATCTAAACATCCTGGCAACCTTGTATTTAACTCTATTATACGCTTCTTTAGATATTTCCACTACTCTCAACTATCTCACCAATTTGTTTATTTTCTTATTTTATAGCATTACTTCTAATTATTTGACTTTCACTTCTATACAATTCTTTAACTCACTTATTTTCTCAAAAATAATAAAATAATGTACATTTCAAATCTCACATTGATGTCACATATTTATGCCAGTGGAAGTGCAGTTTCATCTGTAGATCACCACTCAATAATTGATGCTTCAGTTCTTAGTAGAGTCGGCAAAGCATCTTCTATTGCATGTCGAGGATCTATTCCTAGGTTACTCCTCAGCCTTGAATATTACACTTTCTACTGCCCATACCACGAAACATTGCAATCACCAACCCAAGCAACCATAAATACCCCACTCAGAGAAAGAGGAACGTAGCTTCTGTCCCCCAGGTCCATGTCATATACATCCCAACTGTTTTTAGTTAATGCATCTATTCTTATATAAGTTCAGTGGATATGGGGCCATTCTGAAATGCCGACACTATTCAACGCCTCTGTCACCTACAATCGACAAGCCATCCGATTCAACACACAATGGATCAGTAATATATTGGTATCTCTTCTACTATGATACACCAACTGAGGAGTTATTTGAACAGAGGCTACCACTACTCTTCATGTTGAACAATGTACTGATAATCTACCACGCTACTGTCATCTGACAGAATATCTCACCTTGTTATGCTGAATACCATAGTGTATTGACTACAGTTTAAAAGGAGTCACGAGAACACATACCCCCATTAAATCTCGGGACTGACAGACTGATCTTTAGCAGGCCATACATGAATTGTTTCAACAGCATGTTGCCTAAC
The DNA here is from genome assembly GCA_028408415.1 of Monosporozyma aerobia. NCBI lineage: Eukaryota > Fungi > Ascomycota > Saccharomycetes > Saccharomycetales > Saccharomycetaceae > Monosporozyma > Monosporozyma aerobia. The sequence continues at coordinate 954,830 of JAKOOU010000011.1, read as the reverse complement.
AACAATTCCGCTGATACTCAGGTAACTGTAACAAGTTATTCAGTATTGGCCGTTGTTCCATTACATTTTTTCATCAAGGCTACTCTGCCTGCTTAAACTGTACTCATACAAAGGATGGCAACTGCACAGTGTCCAGTGGATATTAACTAGTGTATGTATTTAGAACTAATAACATTTCTTCTGGAATTGTCACTGTTCAGTCATATTGCCTAACTGAATTACTCATCACCTGCTATGAGAAATATACATCGATTAGAATAACAGCTGACTATCATATTACTCTATCACAGACACATCATCACCTGAGTACAAGTTGATTAGTTCGGTCATCATTACACTGACCAAACGATTGCTCTATATTTAGTTTGGGAACAACCAATTACTGCAGAAAGGGAAGCAACTTAACGCCTAGATTAATAGTAAATCATACATCTTCTTATGGTATGGTTTGGCAGGGTGCTAGTAACTTGACAATATTAAATTAGAATGGCCTGATACTGTACATTCCATCATATTTTAACATTCGATCAGACTCACAAGTGAACTATCCTTAAGTGTCAGCAATAACTTCCTTTGCGATGGATCTTCACTACTCAACCACGCCATTACCTCAATGGTATATACTTCACGCTACTTCTTCAATGTGAACGTTCCAACACTGCGAGGCACCGTTTGAATTTAGTTGAATGGTGTGCACACCTTAGCCAGTAGTAACCAGTATTCGACTAATCTAACTCAGTTGCGATAAGGAAACACTTCATGTAAACGTACCATTTCTGTGGCCAGCAGAATATATTTACCAATAAGCCATTGCAGAGTACTCTTTACAGTATGAAGTGTCGCGGTAGTTTAATGGGGTGGTACTGTATCACACGTTATGACATGGACGGCCTGTACATGGGAATACAATATTCACAGCTTTTACCGAGCATACCTTTGTCTTTCCCCATACTGAAGAAATTGGTTACCAGTACAGCGACACCACACCATGCAGTACCATATAATCCCTGTCTTAAGAATATTCCATCACCTATGATTGCATCTACTGCTGACAGTTCAACCTCAGCAAATACTGATCTCAACCACTCTAATAGTTTAATTATATATACATTAGGACGTTTCATTAACATGTGTACTAGAGCTGCTCCCCATATATTGCTCTCTGTCACCTTCAGGCATCCCTCACTGCTAAATATCCTTAGAATATTGAAGTATTCGGATACTCCTATACTATTAAATATCAACACTCACTAGCAGTCGACATAATCCCAGCAACTACAGGTGACCACTAAAAAGCATTAGAAATGGGTCAATCATACCATCTTCACTGATTCTACATTAATGTAAATTGACTCCTCACCAATACTCAATGATAGCAACACACCGCACTCCCTTTCCCAAGGCCAATGGGCACACTATTAACAAGTCGATGGATCTCATGCTAAATTATCCAGTACCCAGATCAGTTGACTACACAGCAATGATCAAGCTGTTATACACTTTTACCTGTTGTCATGTCTGTTGCATAAGCTAGGATTGATACTATGCCATAAGATCTGCAGTCCACACTAGACTAACTAATGTGCTAATGGTCTGTTCCCAGGAACTAGCAAAGGATTGCTAATATTTCATTGTATTTTACATTCTGTTACCACTACATTCAATATAATGACTAGAGTGGGTTAACTGCTTTAGTTGGTTCAGCTGAGAGTGTTGTAATAAGACTGTGACTTACTCCAACTTGAGTGGCTAACACCAGCTAATTTATTGCAGTATACCAATCACGGATAATAACTATTCTCCGGCACTGTCAATAACAGCTTCACGTAAAAAGCTTTAACAGACTAGTATACCTGTTGAAACTATGACCGTTGCAATAATAACCCACACCAGCTGTTTAAGGCTAACATAACAGTTTTACTGCCAGATTATGAAATAAAGGTATGTGAAATATGGACCTTCTGTTTGAATAATATTACTCTGTAAATAAATAGAACATACAAGTAGGTGATGCGACATTCAACACTGATGGTACTCTTCACCATATAAATCATCACATTAAAATGATATATCTATGCTAGTTTTCCCAATTATACTTGGATGAAAATAATCACATCAAGCAAATTGACTAGACTTACCAACTCCACAAAAATAGTCACTCTTGCTGTTACTGGAATGCAAGATATTACATTGCAAGATGGGTCACTAACTGATTCAAAAGATGAATTATGTACTTGTCAGGGCAGAACAACACTCTCATTAACAGACAGAATTATTAATTAAACCAATGTATAGAGTATCCGATATTTCACCCATCTACTCTTGTCCATGAATCGTCACAATATCCATACTCTGTAATAATATCTCGTAAATTTATCTTGCTACAGTTCTTTGAAATTCCAAACTCCCTGCTTTCTTCAAACAGCCAAGAGGGTCCTACCATGTTTTACTGTTATCTAGTACGACTGCAATTCCTTCATATCAATTCACTGAAGTTATCTTAAAGCAGCACTGAATCTGACACAATCAATAAAGAATGTCCCTTCTTAGCTCACCACCTTCTGAAACGTGGTCTATCCAATACACATACAAGTATTAGAGTACTGGAACATTGTGAACCCATGACAGACCAACAAACGTTTGTCTTTGCATGTGTGGGTCTGTGGTTCAGTACCTCTATTGCTTTCATTAAAGCATTGATATATCTCACAGTATTTCTAACTCTTTCACACACTCACTGACAGGTGACACTCCTCTACATATGGCTAGTATCTACCGTGCCCTAACACTTCATAGCAACAAACTGCTAAGCTAGTCTAATCACTCACTTGATGCCATCGTCCTTTCATCAACCCTCGGTAGTCTCTAAGTTCCAATTGTAAATTTAAAAAAACATAACGATATGAATTATTAATAAATTATGATCACAGTGATAGTACAGACTAATCCCCACCTCCAGCTCTAAAAGAAATAAGACTTGAAATATCTACGTCTAGCAACAAAAATATCACCTTGGGCCATAGATTCAAGGCATCTAGTTATGAATTTATGAAACAGATATTTAAACTTACTGATAATGGCTATTTGCAACAGTTGAAAGATACATCGTTACTTCGATTGATTTAATAGCACTATAGAATGATTATTTCATGAAAGGTGAGAAATATCTCTGGAACTACCTGGTTATTCACCACATCATTACAGTGCTTTGCCTAAGAAAAAAGAGAAGAAATTCAAACATACAGACAAACCATAACACACTGTTGACCAGTTATAATGCTTTATTTTAAAGCCTGGACAGCTTATCTCATCACATTGGCCCAGGTTTGTTAACTACATTCAAAAGACTCTCAATGTCAAATTACCCGTTGAATACTTAAATATCTACTGATTCAATTCTACATTTCTACAATGCTGAGACCGACCATTTAATAAATGATATCATGGCACTTGATCATATTCATGCTTAATTATTCAAGACCATCAATGTGCTCTAATACTGACCAAACCAACTAGCACTGGTCAATCAACCAGCCTTTCTTCTTATCGAACTATTGATACCTTCTGATGAATCACTTTAGTTGAACTTGCACCTAATCAGTGATTATCTGCATCCATCAATATATCTCCTTATATAAATATGGCTGATGTGATACTCCCTTTACCCCAATACAACATCCGTCTATAATGTATATTTGTCAAAGGAGACTCAAGACGATAAGGCGTATATGGGGTGACAAACGGTCATACGGTACTGAAGGAGGGATGCCAGTTTTTGACTTGATGAGTAGCATACTAAAACAACGACTTCACAACTTCAATAGCATTTTCTTTTCGTTTATACTATCCATGGTGATATTTATGTGGATGTTGCTGTTATAAAAACATCACTAGAAGAGCAAGCGTATCTCATTGACTAGGGTTCAGGCTGCTTGTTATTAAGGCTGGATAAGTTCATGAGCAGTGTGTGTTTCATGCTGCCTGAGTTACCTGGGTAGAAGTAATACTAGAGATTCCAACACTGGTAGTAGCGAATGATGGGCACAGCCTGGTAACGGTTGCTTCCTTCTTTCCCTTAATATCACTGTGTTACCCTTTTTGGATACTGGAAGTGGCCTTAGTTACCCACCCATTTGATGAACACATTACCACATTCTTTATATCTACTAGTTATGATAAAAGGTTAAATTGCAACCCTCTTTTAATATTGTTTGTTTATACTTCAACATATTATTCAGCATTGGACAGTCATTTCTGACTTTCTTTCATTATAATGTACACATTCATTGATGATATACTGGCAGATATTATATAGTTCTTCTACATAAAGTATTAGATGATTCAAAATACAACACAACATTACTAGTGTGAAGATATATCAATTCTGCATTAATATAATTAATTGAGTAATAGCACGACTGACCCTCTGATTCTATCACCAAAAACCATAAAAGGTTACTTCACTTGGAGTTGATAAGTTTTTATCACTTCCGTATTCCTAATAAGTTAATGAATTAAAAACACCTGGATTCCCTTCAATAACTTTTGAGATTAAAAACAACATTTAGTCACATCTATTTAAGTGTTTTAATTGATCGCACTACTAGGTAGCATCTTGACCATTTGGTGAAATAAATGGGCCTAGTGACTGACCAGCACACCAATTAATTGACTAAACCATTGTATTCTCGAACATGCTCTAGTGAATTATCAATACATTTGACAGTCATATTTTTTTTCATTTCACATTAAGGAATTAATACACTCCTGTAATATTCTCATTGATTCAAATAAGCATGGCTCACCACTATAGATCAGTCAAAGTTTGTTAAAACGAAATTTATCTGCAGATGGTTGAATCGTCTGAAACATTTTGTTTTTAAGTAGTTTTATCATAATCCACCAGAGAAGATTAATCTATTGCATTTGTATATATCAAACTTTTCTAATGAGTCTAAGAGAAACCCAGCGATTTTAACTGTTACCATGACCAATTGGAGACATCAATGGATCTTGGACATAACTCATTTCATATTTGTATTTCCATTTGACTAAAATAGTGCATATGTTCGCTCTAGGACACATAGCAATGCATCATTTATGGAATGTATTTAATTCCTTTACGAGTAGAATTGCACTTTTAGTTTGTAACTGTAGCTTTTATTGTCTGTTCCAAAGTTTTCTCCTCTATTCACTAATCAAGTACTTTCTTTATCTCCTTATATTTTGCTGTTAACATTTCTGGAAAAATCCACAAATTCCATCCATATTTTCAATTAAACTGAGATTTTAAAGATTCAGAGGTGCTTCAACAGATGATACCACCTTTCAGTAATTGTACTAATACCACTGAACATACCACATTCTAATTAGAGCAGTAACTACCTGTTTCAAAATACTCTTTCCTAATGAACAAATCAATTTCCTCGGTACTTTATCATTCCTAACCAAGCGTCCCCTTTGATTTAGAAGATGTCGAGAAGATTCCCCAAGTTATGACCTATTTAGAATATGAATCTACAGTTCAGAACACATGATTGAACAGTCACTTTGCAAATGCAGATCTTCATTTATTGAATTGATACAATATCAACATCAAATACATGAAATTTCAATACTGTTGATTTGATTATAATTTACTGATACTTTAAATTTAGTTTAATATTTCGCTAAGAACATGTAAGTAATTGGTTAACACAGTCACTCGATTCGAGTTCTAATGATATACTAGTCTTCACTGTTCTTCAGGATTCTCTTTTCAAACATTTACATGAAATAACAGATCATAGATATTCTCCCATAACACAAGTTATAACAAGCACATCCAATCCAAATGGATAACTCATCATTAGCAAACAGTTGATATGTCATCGATGCAATCTCATGAGGTTGCTAAACAAATTCAAGAATATTGAGTATTTTCTTTGAAACTCTTAATCTTCAATCAAGTGGAAATACGACACACATCATATCAAATCCCAACCAGATACACAACAATATAACTGAATGTCATTGACTAAACTGTTGTATGAACCTCAACCAGTTGCATTCCTGTTTTACTGTGTTCCTTTCATGGTATTGCCACAACCACAATAAATCATTACTTCAATATACCATCAAGCCAAACCACAGTAACTCTCTATGATTGAAAATTAACACTCCTCCACTCAACTAATTTATTGGAAACTCAACAAAACTTTATGATACGTCTACAATTCTAATTTCAGTAATTGTTGATACTCGACGCTAATTATCTTTCAACTAAATGACAGACTATAACTCAAGAAGTAGCCACTAAATCATTCAATTTTCAATTAACATTCGGCATAAGAATAATGGAATACAACCCACTGGATTTGTTTTTTAACTATGAGTTTGCAATAATGAATTATCACAACAGATCAACTATTTCCCCAGATCACTTAATTTTCATGAATACTGACTTGAAAAAAATCCACAAACTGTTAAGCAATTACACGGCACTTCAATGAAGCTAATAAACCCATTGGAAATGGAAAAACCTGGCCCAGTGGAATTGTCAAATCATCTAGGCAAATCTAACTCTATAAACTTATTCTTAACCAATGTGCTATGAAACGACAATACAATCATTACATGTTGGCAAGAACTTATTAATCATAAGGTCTAATAGTAAACTGTTGCTTTAAATCAGAAGATTGCATTCACTTCAACGTATTATTTAGCGTTGGATAGTCATTTCTGATTTTCTTTTTATTAGAATAAATACACACTGACAACACAATCTATAGACTATATGATTCTTGGATAACGACAAGTTTGATATTAAATGCTTCTATACAAAACAGCATAATATATTACATTGGATCCATCATTAAAACAATTTCAGAGTTAACTTCATTCGACAATTTAATAAAACAACTGTCACTATAATATCACCACCGCAGAGGTCAAACAATTCTTTGACTTGGATACAAATATTATTTATTCCTGTGAGGATTCCTAACACCAGAAATTGCTTCATTAATTCTTGAAATTATATACAACTATTAATTCCAATAGGTCTAAAGCTTTGAATGAATAGTAAACTTTGACTGAAACTTTGACATGGATTGGAATAATTGACTCTTGTGGAGAAATATCACATCTATGATTTGTTTAAACCAAGAGACATCACATTCTGAATATGGTTTACTGGAATATCGCAATATTTAATACTCATTGTCATTGCATGTTTCATATCATCACATAAACAAACTGCTGCATAATTCCCATTGATATAAATAAAATGGATTATTGAAGTATTACGGTCAAAATCTTATTGAACTGTTATTTAATTACAGATGGTTGTATCTACTAATATCAATTAGTTCTTAGCAAATGTTTATCATAAAATTACCAGAGAAGATTAGCTTATTCTCACTGTAGATTATTAGCATATCTTAATTATCCCACCCAATTGAAACCCTCATATAACTGTTTATCATAACAAATTCGAAACATCACTGGGTCTTGGGAATACATCATTGCATTGGAATACCAACCAGTTTGCATATTTCAAACAATGGGTGTTGTAACTATGGAATACAGACCAATCCATCAGTAATGGGACGTAGTCTGTTTCTTAACCAGTGGTATTGCACATTTGGGCTCAACAGTGTAACTTCTGTCGACTGATGTGATCTGTTCTTCTTATCACTGATCCAAAGGGATCGGTATCTCCTTCAATTTTTTCTGTTAACTTTTCGACAATTTCATCCATTTTCGAATCAAATTGAAATTTAAAGATTCGAGGAAACTTCAACATTTGAGAGAGCACCTCCAGCAAACACCCACACAAGCTGTCACTGAACATGACCCACTACACTTAAAGCATTAGCTGCATGTTTTATCACCACACTGGAAACATGAACTGACCACTATACCAATTGCACTACTATCACGACTCATATACTCTTTGATTGAAAAGATATTTCTAACAATTGGATATGTCTTATTTCACAGTATCAGACTAAACCCAATAGCACCAATTAGGTTATTCCTTGGCTAATATGTACTGTGTGAACCTCATTCAGTAAGGGAATACAATGTCAGAGCCACAAGTATCAAATTTCATTGAATTTAACTGACCTAGCTTTATTTTTATTACATTTATATGAAGTGATAAATCATAGCTATTTCCCCTTTTGACATGTTTTAACATTAAAACCAAATACAACTGGATAAATAGCACATTTACCAACTGTTGATATACTTTTGATGCAATTTCTCAAGATATTTGAACAAACTAAGAATTGTCATGATTTTCCTTTAATCTCATTATTCTTGACCCAACCCATATAATACCAAGAAAGCATTTAGTACACACCAACATCATTCTGTGTAGTAGATTAAACTATAGTCTGAACTTTAAAGAGTTGAACTTCTGTTTGTCTGTCATTTCTTTCATGGCATTGCATCAACTAACTAATTCACAGAAAAATTGTTTCTTCAATATACCAACAGAATCCACATCTTGGTTAAGTTTATTAATTCAATGGAAATCTATTAATACTTCAATGGAAACCTTTTTAAATTCTTAACTCAATAATTGATAATTATCAGTAATAATAAAGATTTGACTAAATTGCTGACTATGACTAACCATCTAACCACAGAAGCATTTGATATTAGATGAATACTTACAACAGGTCTAATGAATACAACTAAATCAGTTTATTTGCAACAATTGGTTTGTTCAAGGATTTATGTCCAATAATGAATTATCACAATTAAATAATTTATTTCAATATCTGGTATTTCTCCTCAACAACAACTTGAACAAGATCCATAAACATTTACCCTAGTTACTGATATGATACTAATACGACTAAACGTATTAGAAAGGCACAACTCCTTGCTGTTAGGAAATTTCAAATCACCCATAAAATCAAATCCAAAACAAAATCTTGGCAAATATGACACAAGGTGCGAATACAATGATTCCAATTTACTCAGAATCCATTGCAACAATTGTCTATTGGTAAACTGTTACTTTAGTTGAGTGGAATACATTTAGCACACAATTTCTCACAACCATTTTTATTGCCTTTTAATAATTGAATTAATACATTCCTATGTTATGATTTATCCCAAACAAAATATACTAATAATTAAACAATCAACACTAACGAGTAGTTGAACAAACCATTGTTTGTGTAATACAACTGTGAAGATGACCATGATTCAGATATAAACTCTATTTCTTCGATCTATTTCACCATTTCCTAAAAAGGAAATTGTCAAAAAGTCAAAATGACAAAAATACCAATATTCAACTAAAATGCAATTATCCAATGCTATTTGACTGTCTTTTTCATTAAAACCAATACCTCCAGAAAGAATGGGCAACTTTTAATCACCACTAATAAGATATTCTATCCCTCTTTTTTCTTTTTTCTGTCTAACTTTCTGTGATATTTGTAATTTTTGTAATTTATAATTTTTGATTTATGTAAATTCGAATAAATAAAGTACTCTTGAAGTTACTTACAACTAAATAACAGTCAACTATGCAAATGGCCAGCAAGGCCAGACAGTGGCCTATGGGGAGTTGCAAACGGGCAAGTAACCATGATCTCCATCCAACGTGGGCACTCACCCAACCACCTACCAATTTGTGATATACTCAGATATGTTGCAATGGCCCCTGACCATCCAAATCACATCACAAGAAACACCAGCAAAGAAACATACGATTGTTTTCAGTTTGAACTCTAATTTAACAACACAATTATATATCTTACAACACAATTATATAAATTACACTGGCGGTCCCTCTGGTCCACTTGCCCTATTGAAATAATTGTATAAGATTTGAAGGGATGGTATGTTTCCCAGGATAATCCCCAGGACAACCACATACAATGGAACACGCTTCTCTCGATAATCCACTGTCGAAGACATGAACTTGAAGAATAACGGGAAAGTGTTTGTATGCGGAGAATAGAAGACCTCGATGTAATTATCAAGGACGTCCCTGTATTTCCCACTTTCATACACAGCCCAGATCATAGTAACTACCACAGGGACTTTATGGTATTGCCAATAAATCCCTCTACCAAATCTTTATTGGCAACGACTCTCAGTTGAAACAGATACCACGCCAAGAAGCGAGCACAATCTTTCAAGTGCGTTAATCTGCGACAACTTCCTTATTCTATCCCTCTATATTCATTAGTGTTTCATGCTTGGTTTTCAAAATCTAAATAATATTGAAAAAAAAAAGATTAATGAAAGAGAAACTCCCAGTAATCACTGCTTAGCTTTCTTTTCTTTTGCAAAGTATCTGTATATTACCATGTTGTGTTGCTATACACTTTCCAATACAAAACAATACTCATCTCACTACTTACGAACTAATGATTAAGGATATTAATAGCATCAGATAAGTGGTAATTTGCTGATTCACTAAAATATAGATAAATGGTACTATTATTTCCATTGTAGGCGATATATATTTTCGCTATTGCATTTTGACTCGTAAACAATATATAAACATCATCCAATTGTTGAGTCAAGCCATTCGAATCAACATACTGGTATTAGTATCTTTATAGGGTTTAGTGGATAAATGATCATATGATTAAACACTGATAACTGGAAGTGTAGTCAGTTTTACACAAAATTTATAAGGCTTTAAATTTGTATCATGTTCACTTTAAAAGAGTAATAAATTATTGTAACCCGTAAATTCACTTTATAATGAGCATTTATACAGATATTTACTGTATGCAAGCATTATGAACATTAACTATGATGTATACTTTCAAAAAACAAATTAAACATAGTGACTAGGTTATTTTTGGTGTTTACTTTCTTTTGTTTCTTACTTAATTCTTATGGCGGTAAAATAAAATTAGCCATTTCAATACTCTGTTACCGGTTACAAATACTAGAAGCCATTAATTTATTTTGTTGTTTGATTGAATTCTTTTTCCTTATCATTACAGCATGCTAAAACTGTTACAAAGCTTGCGGATGAGATTTAGCTAAACAGAAACTAATGAATTTGTTTAGTATCGTTAAAGTATCCCGTTCTTGAATCTATCAAATATATTAAATTTAAACAAACCAAGATGAGAGAACAGGGTCGAAATGCGCAATAGACAGTTGTCACTAATCAATAAAAGTGTGTTCAAGTTTATTCAAATCAATTTGGAAGAGGTAAGAATGGGATTTGAAGCAAAATCAATTGCTGCTGAATAGTAATATCCTCTGTGGTAATACATATTATCTTCAAAGATACAATATATCACTATTCAATGTTCATATACAAATGTGATTGAACTGCTACGAGGTTATTCTATGCAATTATAATTGTTTCAACTTGATCTTTTATTGTTACGAAGGCTGTCCAATCTTTATATTCGTATCCTTACTAAGCTGTATTTTGTCACTGCTTCGTGTCAATTGACAGAAAACCACGCAGACAGGTGTCCTAGACAAGAGAGGTCTGGTTTCTCTGTTTCGAACGTCTTACTAAAAAGACACTAATGGTTATTTTCTAAAATTGCTCCAAATGAAAACTGGCCGCGGAGTTCAATAAACAGCGAGATTGTTATTTCCGCTGAACAAATGGAATATCATAGGTTTCTCACTATCTTACAATGGAGCCGCCATTTGTATGGAAATAAAGGAAGAGAGAAACAAGTTTTCTTACTAATATTGGCACCATTCGAGAGATTTACCCACAGTAGCTAATGGCGTAACGGTTTTTTCTCCAATTTGGCGATGGCTACTCGACACATGAGGTAATAATTTATGGGAAGTTAAGGCCACCTCTCAATTAAAGTGTAAGATCACTTTGTGATGCCGACGAAAAGAAAATAAAGAACAAAGAAAAGGGAAAAAGAACCAACCACATTATTTTACCAATCTAGACGATCTCACATTGGATGAGCCACCTACATCGATACACTTTTATATAAATGTTTACTTGGTTGAACACAGTAATGGGAAATGCTCTCTTGTATTGGTAAGTTTGCTCTTAGATATACAGCAAGAACCAATATTCTAACAAAAACAACAAAGCATGCCTTTCTCCAAAGATTTCACACCAGTCCCATTAGCTGACACCAGCTTATTCAAGCCAATTCAAATTGGTAAGATGCAACTGCAACATCGTGCGGTCTGCCCACCACTGACACGTATGAGAGCTCATTATCCCAGTCATGTCCCTAACAAAGAATGGGCTGCTGAATACTATGATCAAAGATCTAAATATCCTGGCTCCCTTATCATCACTGAGGCTACTATCATTTCGGCTGCTGCAGGTGGTTACGATAATGTTCCAGGTATTTGGTCTGACGAACAAGTCGCTGAATGGACCAAGATCTTCAAGAAGATCCATGACAACAGATCATACGTCTACGTCCAATTATGGAATCTAGGTAGGCAGGCATTCCCAGATTCTTTAGCTAGAGATGGTTTTAGGTATGTCTCTGCCTCTGACGACCTCTACATGGATGAAGAAACTAAACAAAAGGCTTTAAATGCTAACAACCCACAGCATGCTTTAACCAAAGATGAAATTAAACAGCACATTGCTGTTTTTGTGCATGCCGCAAAGAACTCTATTGCTGCCGGTGCCGATGGTGTGGAAATCCACTCGGCCAGCGGTTACCTACTAAACCAATTCCTAGACCCAATATCTAACAACAGAACAGATGAATTCGGTGGTTCCATTGAAAACAGATCTCGTTTTGTTTTAGAAGTTGTTGATGCTCTTATTAAAGCCGTGGGTCATGAAAATGTCGGTATTCGTTTCTCTCCATGGGGTACTTATGGAAGTCAATCCGGTAGTGCTGAACCACTGATCCTAGCCCAATATGCCCACGTCATCGGTGAATTGGAAAAGAGAGCCAAGGAAGGTAAAAGATTAGCATACATCCATTTGGTTGAACCTATAGTTTTAAATCCATTCTTAGCCAAAGGGTTGGAGTGTGATGGAACTGTCACCAACGATTTCGCCTATTCCATCTGGAAGGGTCCAATCATTCGTGCTGGTGATTTGGCTTACCACCCAGAAATTGTCAAGAATATTATCAAGGACGACAGAACTTTAGCTGCCTATGGTAGGCTATGGATCGCCAACCCAGATATGGTCCAAAGATTGAAGGATGGTTTGCCATTAAACAAATATGACAGAGATACCTTCTACTCTATGACTGAACATGGTTACACTGATTACCCAACTTATGAAGAAGCTTTGAAGCTCGGCTGGGATAAGGAATAAATACTTGCAAGTTGTGAGTGAACTTTGAGTTGGCCGAAACTTCTGTAAATATGTACCATATGCAAAAATGATAAATGTTAGAATCTAGAATATGCTTTATAATAATTCACACACCACGATAAGATGTTTGTTATTATTTGCATTTACTTGTTTTTCCACTACATGTAAAATAAATCGCATGGCTGTGTAATTGACATAAGCATTTGGATAGTGTATCATAGATTCGAGCTTAATTCATTTTCTCGATTTTATCAGGGCATTTTCTTCCCATTTTAAAAAGTTCAAATAAGCTTTAATTACTATAGACTACTGAACCTGTTCAATTGTACAAAATTATTTCTACCAACATATATTCTTGAAAACTTGTTTCATGACAATCCAAATATACTATTTTCTCTGTTTAATTCTCTTGAGATGTTATATTCCTTATTTGTGAGTCAGAATGTTAAATAAATGTGAAAACTGAATAAGAAAACATTATCCCACCTTCGGGAGAATCCCCCCGTTTTTATTTAATTAGCAAACTACTGTCGTCAACAGTTGCCTCTCTAGCAGGAAGTTACACTTGACGGTTTTTGTACCATTTTCGATAATAACTCTGGCAGTTATCGTAATATTAGATTTTATCACCTAAATACTCGTTTTTGTTAGGGACGGTGTTTTGTTGCTCAAAGGATATATTAGAAGATTACATATTTAAAAACTTACAATGAAACAAGGGAATGAGAAAGAGGTATTAGTTGAAGGTGGCCAGTAATTTCTCACAAGAACTTTTACCATTTTCCAAGTGTTCCATGATTTGAATGGTAGACTCTAACCCATTTTTGTACACTTTAATTGGGATATGGCTCAACGAATCATCCACTAATTTATCACTAACAAATTCCACAACTTTAATAACAACTTTCCTATATTTTGGATCAGCTTTGACTGTGTATTCCCCTAAAATAACATCAAAACCTAAACATGTATAAATATTAGTGGAATCAACGGTAATATTTTCATTCATTAGCTCTGGTTTGATAGCATCCATATTAAACCCCATATAATTCAAAACAGTTGACTTATGATCACTTGGAGCACATTGATATACTTGGTTGAGAGTGTCTGAAGTGGAGATGCAATCTACTAACCATACAAAGTCATTATATTTGGACTTGATTTGGTTAATGACATCAGCATCATGGTAGTCAAATACTTCTGTGACACCCATTTTCTTTAATCTACCTTCGTGCTTCTTAGAGGCAACAATAACTACTTTCTCAAAGGCATTGGATTTTTGAAATAGTTGTAAAATGACAAGAGATAGAGCAGTAGCACCACCCCAAATCAAAATTGTACCTTTAATTTGAACTTCCTTTTGTTCCCATCCCATCTTAAGACCCATGTGATAGAATAGAGTGGCACATGCTGTCAACCAGGAGCATGGGATGGACGCAGTAGCTTCCAGAGAATTGACAGACCTTCTGGAATGGAATTTTCAACTGAAAACCCCTTATTCATTAAAAATGTGATCTTAGAATCCAAGGCACCGTATTCGTCAAAGGCACCGTTGTCAGGATGTCTCTGGGAAGAGCCGTGAACAAACCCATAGTTGTTGTCACCTAGATGGAAGTTGTTTGTGTCAACTTTAGAACCTCATTTCACAATTTCACCATCCGCATCACTACCAATGATAGCACTGTTTGGATCTAAGAATATTTGACATGTTTCCAGTCCGTTGGATTATCAGCAACGACTCTGGCCATGGTTAAGAAGTATTCGTCGTCCAATTGTGGCAATGGCACAGCTTTGATAGAGGCTTTACCGTTGTCGAAAACGGTGACTTTCATAGAGGTTAGTAGGGACATATTTGAATGTGTATTTTGTTATGTTGTGTTTGCAGTTGTTGCTTCGTTTTCCTCTTTCCAGACTCACAGCTTCTCTTTTAAATGTTGGACTGCATCCTTATATATCAATGGATTGAACCTGTTCACCTGGCAGTATTGATTATCTTTGTAGGTAACAAGCTGAAGGCACATTTCTTAAAAACCGCCGTCTTAGATAAATGGTTCGCACCAAAAAATAAAATACTCCAGTTTCCACAGAACAGTTAATCACCAAAAAATAAAATACTCCAGTTTCCACAGAACAGTTAATCACCTAAAAGTAAAATCATCACAAATGATTGAAAACCGTACAGGTCCACAGCAGGAACAGTTTACATATAAACAGTCTTATGCCATACCCTATTCATATGTAACTGTAACGTGTTGACTCCGAATTGGACGATTACTATTGTTGGAATCTCTAGAAGAATGATATATTGTGCTGTGAACTGAATAAAATATGAATAGGTTTGGCTTATTGCGGTTTTTAACTTTTTTTCTGATTGCTGTCTTAATGATAATATCAAAGAGCTGTGTGTTTGGCCGGATTTTGATTTAATAAATGTTGCATTCCATCGAAACAAGATTACGGCACATTCTGTTTTAATGAAGACGTTCACCATAAAAATATTAAGCTCCAACCAACTAGTCATTAAAAAGCTGACCACAAATTTGACTGAACTGTTTTTATGTGAAGCATAGTAATAAATATATAAGCATAAAACTACTAAGAAAATATGGGTCTATTTGGTGCTAAGAAAAATATAAAAAAATAACAATGACCACTGTCTCACGAATATCATTCAACTTTAAAGTTCTTTACCTGAACTTCTATTGGTCTTCTTTGAGGTTTTGATTGTCCGTAGACAAGCCTTGGATTTTGCTATTCAATCCTTTGTTCTCTCTACTCAATATTTCATTTTCCTTCTCTTTTTCTTTTAATAATTCCATTAAAGTATTTTCATGTCTCTGTGCTTTTTCCAGTATTTCTGTTAACTTCATTTCATTTTTCTGTTCTTGTTCAAGTAATTCCATTAATTTCTTATCATGTGCCTCCTTTAGATTGCTCAAAAAGTCTGAGAGACGTGGATTGGCTTTCTTGTCAGATTCCCCATTTCTCTGTTTCGTTTTAAGTTTCCCTGTATCGGTTTCAGAGTACAGAGTACCCATTTGTACCAGTGCATAGAAAGAAACAAATATCACTAAAACACCGCTGAGAATGCAGTTAAGTTTTAGTTTGTCATTTTCAACCGGAATACTCCTGATTTCTTTTTGATCCGTGTGGGATAAATATATCCAGATTCCTGCATTCACTAAAAAACAAAGCAAAATTTTCCAGAAACACCAAAACTTTTCATTTTCAGATGAACGATATGCTGTGAGAGTATATGTTTCGTCTTCAATTTTACTACTAAGAATAAAACTCTCGTCAATAAGTGGTAGGAGAAACTTATAGTTAGCAATAAATAAACACGAGAATGCTAAAGAATGAGATGCTAATAAAATAGAGTAGAGTGGTATACCAAAAAATTTAGCTGTTAGGAATAATAAGCCCGTAGATGCACAACCGATCACTATGATAAGAACGATCAATGTCGTTCTAACATTTTCGAAAAACTGAATCTTTTTTCTTAGACGATCCATATGTTTCCGGTTTTCTTCATTCGAAGAGGCAATTGGCGACGGAGTCTCGTTGGATTCCTTGATTTCTTCCTGTATGTGTGGTTCACTCTCCTTATAACTTGTAAAAGTATAGGAAGGTGGGGTTGAATCTCTCTGTGTTGTTTTTTCTTCGAATAAAGGTGTACTCATGGTTAGGATTTCGATCAGAGATATATCTTCAGAACCCTTCTTACTAAATATATAAAGGTTACTCAAAAATAATATTGTCGTGATATTTCTATCTGGTAATGAATAATGTTTGATAGTGCTGATTGTGCCTTATCTTCTTATATCTAAAAATCTTTTCATCACAGAGTTAATTAACCCGTCCTTCTGAAATCAAAAAAAAAAAATGTGTCGGAGTTTTTGAGGTACTTTTGTATTCCCTTTTCGGGTTCATACATTCATCTTTCGTCTGTAACCTCTTTTGTTTTCCAACAATAATGGCGAGGAGGTTTCCCCTGTGTGAAATTATCAAGGAACGACTTAAAATAGGGACCAGATGATTATTATATTAAGCTTTCTTTCTTTTTCTGACATCAACGATTCTTAAATATTTACTTATGTATAATACAAATGGCTAACCTGTGGTGTATAATCGATCTTAAGATTTCATGAATTGTGAGAGATGTTTTTAATTAATGTAGTCAGGAATATCCTCCCTTAAAGTATTGTGTGAACTTTTTAGTACCGGTCAACATCCTTCTGCTAACATTAATTGGGATATCCTAATATTCAGATTCAAAAACATCAAGGCATTTAAAAATGGGAGAAAACAAGTTGTTAGTATTTCAGTGGGTTAAGTTACTGATAAAAATCAGTATCTTTTAAGATAAATAAGATGGGAATATAGATATAAATCAATATATCCGCATAGTTGTGATGTAGAAGTATCTTATTAATTTTCATTATAGTACAGAAGTGTTAAACCATCACAATTGAGGGATTATATATTCTATTAGGTGTCAAAAAGAAACATTACCAAGAATAAAATAGCTAATCCGAATATAAACGCAAGCAAGAAAAACTACTTTTTACTAGCAAACCCTTTGAGGGAGCATACTTTGATTTTAGTATATGTTAAACACAAACTTTTATGAGCGAATTTAAACTAACATAGAACAGGGACATTCAGTTGTTTTTATATTACCTGTCATAGAAATGGATAAAATATCAAAGGCAAAAATACAAGTCAAAAAAGTAGAGCATGTGTTCTTGCATGTTGTTTTTATTTATCTACACAGGGTAATTTTTCTTTACTCTAGTTCATCTTTACCGAGCCCTTATTGAAAGAGGTTTATTCTCGCTCTGGAAGGACTGCCATTTACTCTTTCTTTTCATGCCTTTTTAACATCATGGCTTCGATAGAACTGATAAAATATTATACTTAAATAGAACTCCTATACTTCCCATTTGAGTGATGCATACTGAGCTTTAATTATACCATACAAAATCATAAAGAGATGTATTTAAACATTACCCATGGTGTATATGACAAACCTATTAGCTGGTATATGTATTATGGCAACTGACATTAATATTCATGTCGGAATTCTCTCTCAAAAGTGTTAATACTTCACCGCTTTCGATCAAATAAATTCTCATTCTACTTCCCAGCCTAAGATTATAACCGCAACACTAAGGTGACAATCATGTAATATTTAATTTCAGAATTGTTCAAGTAGCTATGACTAAACTGCAAAAACATCTCAAACCAGGAAACAAATTGGTCATCTAAATTAGGAGAAAATGAATGTTTCCTAAATATTTTTCAAAGAATTTGGTCTAATCCGTGATCTTAGAATCAGATGAAAAATGGTCTCTGTAACTGCAACTATTTCAAAACGAATACACTTCCAAATAAATTTTTAGATTAAATCGCTTACTTGTCATCTGCTTGATACTAACCAGCCGGGGAAACATTTTAAATTATCTAAAATTCAAATCATAAAAAATTAAATTCTAAGATCAGGAGTTGTCAACTTTACGTTACTTATCAAATTGCCCATGTTTATAATCAAACCTTCTGACAACATCAGATGCTATCAAATAGGTAGTCATAACATATATTAATGCATTTATCCATGGATGGCCATCTAAAATCGAGGCATCATTGAATTTTATTTATAAAGTCTCCAAAATACAATCATGAAAAAGATGTAATGAAAACCTCAAACATTGGTAAACACGTCAGCAATGAACTATTGAATTTTGCTGAATCATTGCTAATACTGTTTGGGAATACAACTATGCTCAATGATTTTTACATGGAATAGATAGGAATACAAGATACCAAATTTTCCAAGTTCCCAATTTTGTAGCAAGTCTTCCATTGTAAAAGGTTAACTTAGTCAAGTTTTAAACCGGCTGCTATATTCCAAAGCCTCTAGTAATGTTAATAGCTTAGTAATGTGGTTTCATGACTGAAACAGAATACCAGATTGTACTTGCTTTGACAGACTTCGCGTTTTCATAAATTCACCGATATTTGAGGGAAACTTACTGGTAAGTTAATATCATCAAACCACCACCAGTTTTATTTTAATAAATTTGCCATTGCCATTGTTGACAAACAAGATTTGGATTTGAAATAAATGTGGAAAGCTTAGATACTACAGCGGAGATCAAGAATATTACCCTATACGCAATGAAAACTCCAAATCACTTTCAAGGTGTATTTATATACCACATTAACAAATTTAAATTATCAGTTCTAACTCAAAAATTCACCAAGTTAGAAATTCTATGATAACTGTCCACTTTAAAGACCATTACTTAATAAACAAC
This sequence comes from Monosporozyma aerobia, assembly GCA_028408415.1. Taxonomy (NCBI): domain Eukaryota; kingdom Fungi; phylum Ascomycota; class Saccharomycetes; order Saccharomycetales; family Saccharomycetaceae; genus Monosporozyma; species Monosporozyma aerobia. The sequence goes on along the minus strand of JAKOOU010000011.1, from coordinate 935,258 downwards.
CAGGACTGCAGCACGCCTCCAAAATTAGTGTAGCTACAACTGGAATACACCATCTTTTTAAGGTAGCTTTTAACCAACAATGGCATGTTCCAAGTTACTTAGAGTACAATTATCATTTTTCAAATCCAAAAGTTGAATGCTTAAATAGCACAAAAAAAAGCTATAAATATGTCCATCAATCAAGAAGTGACACACCACATTATTGGTATATGTTATATCTGTGTTGGTGTTTGAGAGTAATGTTTAAAAACTAGAATAAGAATAGAAGAAGGTATCCAGTGCAATTGCCCTTCATACAACTGCAACAATGCTTGGAAGACTGCTTCTACTATTAGTCTATATCTAGCTACCACTGGAGTTTAGTTCACTCAATACAACTTTTTTAGAGCAAAAGAATATATTTTGTTGTAAATGTAAAGAAGGGCTTGATAAAGATATAACTTTATAGTCGTCCTCAACACTGGAGAGGATTTGACCCAGTACTGTATCCAGGTATATATTCATCATTACACCTTCCGTAAGAGATTGGTACACTGTTAATTGCTTATTTATCCAATTAAGCCTTAGATAAACAAAATGTACTATCATAGTGGAAGCACCGAAGGAGAATGTCGCATAATTCCTACTTGTTGATATTGTTAAACCCAAATAAATTAAAGACAGTGCCTGTACCACTGCAGAAAAATGGTCCCACTATTGATTACTTTCTAAGAAAATTAAGATCAGGATAACGCAAATACAGTGCCTGCATGTCTGCAGCAAACGGCCCATTATTGACTAATTGTTTATCCAATTAAACCCGAGATAAAGAGAATACAGTTCCTGTACTACTGCAGTAAATGGGTACATTGTTGATTTCTTGGCTGAAAGTATGTATTTCAGTTTGTTTCTGTCCTTTTGTATTAAAGTAATTATTATTGACTGGTTATATGAGAAGTAATAAATAGTTGGGCCAAGATAAATATCATGTATATATATCAAGGTCCTAGCTAATGAAAATTTTTATCAGGGTCCTTGGTTTTAACGTGTCTAACAACTTGCAAAGTTAGTAAACCAAATACATATAGTAGTACAAAATGAGTCTTCCGTGCAATAGTGAAACAGGACTTTGTGACTGTACACAAAATATGATTTATGATCCTGTCATTGTCAATACAACTACTTTTACGCCTGAGAATTTATATAAGTGTGGGTATTTTGTTGGTATAAATGCTGCGACGAAACATAATGGAACTGTCTTTAGTACAGTTAACGAGCGAAATGAGACTGGGTGGGAGTGTGATGGTAAAACAATTTATTCAACTGACACCAAATTTAATCCACAAGATATGTATGAATGTGGTAAGAAAAATGGTAAAAAATTTGAAAAAGACGTAGAAAGTGGGGCAATAAGAAGTTCCGCTAGCTCTAAGACTGTTTTAGCAGCTCTATTATTATTTATCCCTGTATATTTTTGTTAAAAACCCTTTCAATAGTTTATTTAATTTTAATATCGGGTGTCTATTTAGGATGCCATAAATAGCCCTCCTTTGTTCATATACATCTACAATCGATACTGTGTTCGCATAGGTTATATTTGCCTCAAACTGCTTACAGTTTTATGTAAATGAAGAGATTGGACTCCCCCATTTTCACATCATAAATTTTATGTTATAGTATCAATTGATATCAGTAATATTATTTTTTACTATTGAGGCTTACTCAAAAGGTTGAAATATCATTTTAGAAATGATTCCCTGAGATGAATACTGGAGCATTTATATTTTTCAACCCAATCACCAATTTTTACTGCCAAACGTCATAATTAATAATATACTACCGATGTGAGTTGATGGCTGAAACTTTTTATATCTTACTTTAAAAATGAAGTAACTCTTTAGCAATGAATTACAGCAAATTGTCATATATAGCCACACATCTAAAAAAATTGAAGAGTGATATGTTTATAACCGGTAATTAATTCCATAAACACTTTTCAAATGATATACCAAAGAGAATAAACATCCGATTGAATTTTTTTCATGATGGCAGCCCTCAAGATTTTTTTATCAAGGCCCATCCATCAGCCCAATGCATCTTTGTGGAAGATTGATAGAGATATGCATACAAATCTACAATTCCATGTAAAAAGAGCAAATATAGTTACTTCCATACGATGACTCTGCATATTCATATATTCAATTATAATGCAAAACGTTTTATATTGGGTAGCTATGGTGAACTCGACTCTTCACTTATAAATGTTCATCAGCTTAAATATTGTTCAAATTATTATATTGAATCATCATTGCTTACAGAATTTTGCATGATATCACGTCGACCAGTTCCATCCGATAACCCTCTAATAAATATACTAAAACCATAGATGAGCAAACCAATGTAGGAATTCTAATGAAAATGCTAAGAGAAATATTTCAACTGAAAGCATTGCATCATCATCTAGTTTAATATCTACGGCCCTATTAGCTTATAGTAAAGCAACCATTTTATTGTTACTTGACTAAGCCATGCCAGCTGTAGTTGTGAGCTATCGATTTTTTGTTAGAGCAAAACAATAGCAGGAATTTTTTCATCTTTCCTACTTTTGAAAATTGATAGAGCGAAATCTCAAGATTGTACCATTGAGACTAAAATTGTATTGTTTTTAGCATTTAGCCCTAACATTATTCACATTCCCATATGAAGTAAGAAGTGTCAGTCGGATCTGCTCTATTATTTTCAGCAATACTAGGAGCGTTTCTTGGCATCACTTAATAAGCACGTTAAAGTGTTCACTCTAATAAGGCAATTAACAATCAAAGTACTTAGCAACTGCTCTTAAACCGTTTAAACGTATAAATAAGGCACAATGGAGGAAGCGCTGGTTTGTCGTGTCAGGTTAGACAAGTCCTGAAAGGAAAGCATCAAAAGCAAATATAGAATAAAGCCAATGGAAATGTCGTTTTTCAGTCACTATAAAAACAGTTTTCTGGTTGATGTTTTAGAACATTTCAATTTCGTTACTATTGAGGAGCAATTACCTGCAAATAACAAATGCGAAACTGAAGAAAAGTCTGATCCATTCTTAATTGATTGGGATGGCCTCAATGATCCAGATTATCCTTTGAATTGGACCACCCCAAAGAAAGTTCTTGTTGTGATAGAAATTATGCTAATGACTACCATAACTTATATGGGGCCCTCGATTTACACTCCAGGCCAAGAGTATATTCAGAGTGAATTTAAAGTTGGTCATGTTACCGCCACATTGAATCTTTCGTTGTATGTGCTGGGTTATGGTTTGGGTCCCATTATCTTTTCACCACTTAGTGAGATTGCCAGCGTTGGTCGTCAACAAATCTATATCATCACTTTCTTTTGTTTTGCAATGTTCCAAATTGGATGTGCAACAGTAGATAACATTGGAGGATTGATTGTAATGAGATTTATCTCAGGTTTTCTTTGCTCTCCACCCTTGGCAACGGGTGGGGCCACCATTGCAGATTTATTCTCTCCAGAAATCTTACCGCCATTGATTGGTCTTTGGTCCATTGCAGCAATTGTAGCTCCAGTTTTTGCTCCTTTACTAGGTGCAAGTATGGTGGTTGCAAAAAATTGGCGATGGGCGTTTTGGCTAATGTTGTTTATGTGTGCAACTTTATTACTAGTAGTAATTCTATTATTTCCAGAAACATCACATAGCAATATCTTATATCGTCGTGCAGTTAGAATTAGAAACCAAACAGGTGATAAAAAATATTATACCATCCAAGAACGTGTTGATTCTTCAATTAAACCAAAGGAGTTTATTATCAAAACATTATACAGGCCTTTCAAGATGATTGTTAAAGAGCCAATCATACTTGCCTTCGATTTTTATATGGCCCTTTGTTATGGGTCATTCTATCTTTTCTTTGAAGCTTTCCCCTTGGTGTTTTCAGGTATATATCATTTTACTTTGATCGAATTGGGTTTATCATATCTGGGATTCAGTGTCGGTAGTATCATTGGTTATGCAGGAATGCTACTTTTTTTAATGTACGTTATACGTCCTAAAATGAGAGCAAATACTTTCACCCCAGAGACATTCTTAATCTTAAACATGTGTACTGGGTGGTGCTTCCCATGTGCCCTATTCTTATTTGGGTGGGGGGCAAGCACGCATTGGATCGTTCCTATCATAGCTGAAGTGTTTTTCATCATTGGTGCATTCAACATGTTCCAATCTGCATTAACTTATTTATCTATTTCGTATCCTAAATATGTGGCCTCTGTATTCGCTGGGAACGGATTTTGTCGTGCGGTATTTGCCTGTGCTTTCCCATTGTTTGGGGAGGCAATGTACAACAATTTAGCAATTGACGGGTACCCAGTTGGTTGGGGGTCCTCTATAGTTGGATTTTTCACCTTTGTTTTAGCTCTTATTCCATTTGTGTTATATAAATATGGACCTGCTTTACGTGCCAGATCCTCTTTCACAGATTAAGTGATTTTCCCCATCAAACGTGTGCACATACCCATTCATGTAAGTTATTAGATTGAATTATTTTGCATTTATGTAATCATTTGCTTTTGATTATAGGTATTATTACTATTTGTGAGCCCTTTTGATTTTTTCTCTCTAAAATACACTAACACCTTTCTTATTATTCACTCATCGTCACTAAATATAAATACGAATTTCAAAGATTCAACTTTTAATATATTATATAGCTAATTATATATATGCAGGCTGTATGTATGAATATAAGTATCGTAATAAATTCCAATTTGTTTCAGTGTATTAAAAGAAACTTGATTAATCGGCGAATTTGGATTTGGCTCTCAATGCAGGCCCATACTTATATAACAAGAATGGGATTACAGCCAAGAATAGAGTAATAAACCCAACCAAAGATGACCCCCACGCTACGGGATAATTCTTAATAGCCAACCTGTCATACATGGCTTTACCGAATATTGGGAAAATACAAGCAAATACAGATCTCATTAAACCATTCCCAGCGTAAGCGGATGCTACATGATTTGGATAACCTTCAGCAAAATATGAAAAAGTAGCCTCGAATAAACTTTCCATGGCGGTAAGGAAGAATGCTTCTGATATCATGGGAACAATCCAATGAACAGAGGCAGCCCATCCAAATAAGAATAAAGAAAATGGCAGGAACCAACTGAAATACATGGAAGGCAACAAATAAAGCTCTGGGAAAAATGTACCATTATCTCTACTTGGGTTGATCACCTTGTAAGTAAAATATAACAGTGCAACTAAAGCCATACCTGCACCGACAGAAAACCCAATATAGGAAACACCCAATTGAATTAAATTGAAATGATAGATATCGACAAACACAATGGGGAAAGCTTCGAAAAATAAATAAAAGACACCATAAACCACAGAAATGTACACGTCAAATGCTAAAATAACAGGATCACTAAAAATCATATAGACTGGTCTGTACAACGTGTCTAATAAGAATTCACGAGGTTTCATCTGGGAGTCGAGTTTTTCTTGAATGGTGTAGTATCTATTATCACCCGTTTGTTTCCTTATTCTTTTGGCACGTCTTGATAAGATTGCGGTATGCGATGTTTCTGGTAAAGTGAAGAAAAGGAAGAATAAACTAAACGCAGATAAGAATAGTACTAACCAGAAGGACCATCTCCAATTTTTAGCCACAGTCATACATGCACCTAGCAATGGTGCAATTGCAGGTGCAAACACAGTCCCAAATGACCAAATGGCTAACACTGGTACAGCATTTTTGGGTTTAATACAGTCCATCACACTGGCCCCAGAATTAGTTAGCACTGGGGAACATGCAATACCTGCAATAAGTCTCATGATAATTAGACCTGCCATATTATTTACTGTGGCACATCCGATTTGTATAAATGTGAAGACAAATTGAGACCAAATATAAATTGGTTGACGCCCTAGAACTGCCACTTCTGATAAAGGTGACAATAACATGGGACCCACACCATACCCTAGTACGAACATCGACAGATTTAAAGTAGCCACGACATGGGAAGAATGAAAATCGTGCTCTATATCTTCTTGGCCAGGTACATAGATCGATGAAGCTGTGTACGCAATCCAAGATGCAAAAATTAATTGAGTTACGGTAAAGAATTTTTTGAAGTCGCTCCAGTTTGTGGGTATTTCTGGATCATTTTTACCATTCCAGGTTATAAGAAACGGATCTTTCGTGGATTTTGTCTGTTCGGTGTCTATAATATTTTCATTGTCACTTGCTCGATCAATATCTATAATATTTTCATTATCACTAAGTTGTTCAATATCCTTTGAGCGTGTAGTCACTTCATCAACCAAAGAGACACCAGTGCTACTGTTTGATGATATAGCATCGGTGTAATTTTTCTCTTCTTCTATACTAGCATGAGTTTTGGGGATCGTTTCAGTGAAATGGTACACATTTAGGATTTCTAAAATATCTGTAAATGCTGTATTCTTCAAACTCTTAATCATTGAATTATTGATGTGATCTCTATCAGGTCCACTTGTTTTCTTGTATTCTTCTAGGTCCGGTCATACTGGGGAGGCATCTCTTTCCGATGACTTATGACTTCTCATATTTATAGTTTCTGTATTAAAAAAAAATTATTTGAGAAGAAAAAGAGAAGTTAAAAATGCCAATCGTTTTAACTCCTCCTCCTTTCTTTTTCATTGAATTGGCATTAGTCATATTATTGTATTCCACCCATCACAACAATTAAAATTAGATGTGCCAACGAGTTGGATACGTATTGGACAAGTCTCCACAATCAACGGTCAAGTGTGCAAAGAAGACGTCATGTGGATATTAATGATTCCATCTCATCGCTTTTTGAGATCTTTGGTAAAAATATCCACAACATCTCAAGGTTGTATTATCAATGTGCCTGCTAAAATTTAAAGACGTACGCAAACTGACATATTAATAAGGAAAGTCATCTTAACAGGGATATCTTCCAACTGGTGAAAAGAACCTACCACAATTGTATGCAAAGGGCAGCCAACTGCTATATCAGTAATAGTAATCGATCTTCAGTGGGAAGGTGGTGTCTTCATATAGTGAAACCTTTGTTATGTTAGTGTTCATGAGGTCATATTGTGTTAGTTCAGCTTCGTCTATTCCACGATCTCTACTTTATTAAAGAAAGGTTCATATATATATGGTTGTGTATGGATCATACAGATATTTCTCTTACAAAGTATATAAGGTTATCTTTCCCTGGGCATTGCTTCTCTCATTCTATTACGATTTTCATGTGAATGGTGAACTATTATGACAGTGATAACTTATATTTCAATTCTTGCATTCAACGTACTTAATCCTGTTTATCTTGAACCTCGGACTCAAAAATGTTACTGATTAAGACCTTGGCCTACTGGACTGCCAGTAATTATAACAAAATCAATAGAAGATATGTAATGAAGAGAGAGCAAAATCATAGTTTGCAGTACTAAACACATTTTTTTAACAAACAAATAATAACCAAGGCTCATTAGTGAAATGTAGAATTGAATTATCGTCCCGAGGTTTAGCCAGATCATTACAATCTGTAATTATTTAATGTAAGGATGAATATTAAATTATAAATATATATAGTATGCTGTGAATGGATCGCTTCACATATTGGTTTGTATGATCCAAACTAAATGAAGGGAGTATGATTGCTTACCAGCATTGGAACTCTTCATAGTAGCTAATTGATTTGTTTTCATTTTCTAATATAGCTTCTGCTGTAGAGTTTCTTGCTGTATCAACAAATGGAGGAGGACCACAGCAAACGATGGATAGCGGCAAAGTATTCTTGGTTAGCTTATCAATTATTTGGGGAAGATTTGGTCTATGATAATATATTGTGCAAAACGTTTCCAAATGATTCAAGTCCTTGTTCGAGGATAGCAATGCCGTTGAGGAATTCGAACCAGTCGAAGTTGGTGATATATCATTTCCAAAATCTGTGACGTTAGGGCTGGTGATGAAAATATGGATATTTACTGACGTTTCTTGTAATTGTAACAATTCCTCTTTGAAAGCATGTAACAGGTTAATATCTCTAATCACAGTGTAAAGACTAATATTACAATGCAGGTTTGGTTTGGAAGTTAGTTTCAAAATATGACCCAAGGGACCAGGTAACCCACTTCCTCCAGTCAAGAAAGCAATATCATTGCTATGATGTAATGGTGCGCTGGTTCCGTATGGGCCTTCTACAGCTACTTTAATATCTACTTCACCGGTACTGCTTCTCTTTAATACCTTCAGCAGATGTCTGGTAACACCACCTTTTGGTTTAATGACTATTATTATTTTTCTTTCCAGGTTCATGACAGAAAATGGATGTGATTGCCAGAAAATGGATGGAAGCATAAAATAAATGAAGTAACTTTGACCGGGTTTGGAGTTTGTATAAAGATTTAATCCTCTATGGTCTCTGGGTTTGTCTATAGACACCTTGATTAAATCGTCACCAAAAAGTTGAAGATGTGCATTTAACAGTCCTGTATTTAATAGTCTAAACCATCTAAAAGCACGTTCTATAATCCAAAGGAAAATTGCAGAATATATCCATTCTTTCCACCCCAATTTCTCTACATGTTTCCAACAAGTGTAGAAGAACCAAATGGCTAAGATGATATGGCCATATAGAAATGTTTCGTAGTAATATCGGCGGAAATAGCCAAAGGAAAAGATAACGAGGACCAATATAATGAAACAGGCAAGAATACCGAATTTATAATAAGTTTGTTGGGATGACGCACCAAGTGATTTGGTTTTCATTGCATATATTACGTATGCACCACCGTGTAATACAACGTCTATGAACATCATTCTTCCTATCCATTTATGAAACATTATTAAACTGGCATACTTCACATCTGTTAAATATTCACAGATGGTATTTCTTGTACTCAACATTATAATCAAGGGGAAATTAGCAAACGCCAGTATACCAGCTCTATCAGCGAAAAACCGTAATTTCTGTAACTTCAATGATGCAAACAGGTAATTTTGTTGATCAAATTCGTATCCAGCACTTAACAAATAGATATGATGCAAAACATATCCTAGTATTATTAACGCTTCTGATCTTGTGGGTGTCAAAGCAATAATATATTTACCCCTGGTAAAATAATCAGCATGTTGTTTCAATAAAGTAGGAATAATCAAGTATCCTCTAATTAATCTCATAAGTTTGTACTTGAAAAGTGTATTAGAAAACGCAGTGTATTGGAAATAGTTCGCTATTGTTGCAATGAAAAGGATAACCATGAAATATATGTACATGTATGCCCCATATTTGTTACCAATATCTAAATTACGCCCATAGGTATGGTATGCAAATATTATTTGATTTCTGATGGTTTCGTTAATGTGAATGGGAAAATTGATTGCTGTATCAGTATTTTTTGGTTCTGGTCTGGCATAGACAGAACCATTATTTAATGCATCATAATACTGAGTTAAAGAAATAGAAGCTGTATCATTGGCACACTGACATTGTAGTTGAACTTGATCCAAACTTTTTTCAAAAGTTATGTTGTCTCTATTCACTGAATCGTAGACGCAAATGGCCCAGGATTCGAATGCTGGTGGGTATGTGCATATAGTCTCATAAAACCTGGTATTCTCAGTATTGTGGTAATCCCAAGAGTGTATTTGTGCCAAGTGGAAACTACATCCCAACACAGCAACATGCTCTAAAGTATCGTGCTTTGCTACCGTCCTGAGTGGGAATAAGCAAAGAACCCACAGCAAACAGTAGTAAAATGGAACGGGTATCATCAATAATATAAACTAAAGCGTCGATACTAAAAATATATATGTAGATTTTTCCCTCAAATATGTTATTTTTAATCAGTTTAGTTCATTGCTGGGTGAAGATATCAAGTAGCAGTAAGAAACATTCCCTCTCATCTTGGTTACAGTTTCTTATAAATGCTCTTAATGGGTGATGATTACAATTTCATCATGATATCCACTTGATTAACCAATATTGTCATTTTCACTGAGGTGTTTCTGGCAGATTTGCAATTTATCAAAAATGCAATAACAACAATACGAAAAATGGGTGCAATTAATATCACAGACCACAATAAGCAGGAAGCGGATCATTTGTTAATGAGAGCTAGTGATAGGTTCTAGGGTGTTGGTTCAGATCAGAGAAGAGATTGCTAGTGACTTGGGGACGAACAGGACTGTCTATTGATGTTGATGCCTTGTGAGGGAGAAAAAAAATATATAATATCAGGAAAGAAGTGAAAAATTATGGCATCCCAATTGCTTGATCAGTTAGAGGATCGAATCCACAAGTTGACCGAATTAATTGGGCCATGGGATCCATCTGTGGAATATCAACAGGATGTGTTGACTGCTGTGGATTTTCTTGAGAGATCTATTGAGTCGATATATCTTGACACATTCCATCTGAATGAAGGATTGTTTCAAATATTGGATCGGTACGTACAACGAAACAGTGAGCCCTTGAATGAACAAGACGTAAAGGCTATCGATTGTAAAATGTCTCTTTATAGTGACGAAATGAATATAATGAATGGGAAATTGAAACAACTGGATGACATATATGTGAATAAATTTCTCTCGCATGTAGATGCATTTAACGATATACCCTCTCGCCAATTTCTTGATGACACTATGGTTAGTAAACAATACAGGAAACTACGAAAGCTTGTCAAACAGCAAGAAGAATTGGTTGTGAGGACTATGGCAATACTTCGAAGGCTTGCAGATTATCCTGACAATCAAAAGCATACATAAATAGTTGAATTGTACCACTAATAATGTTTTATATATAAATTTATATTGTCAAGTTATATAGTCAAATTATGAACAGGATAGAAGAAGAACATATTAATCAGATTCTTCAATATGCTTCTTCCCCTTTGAAGATACACTGGTTTTTATTTTGTTAGCAATATTGACAAAAAACTCCCAAATTGGATCACTACTGCTCTTATCAATGTATTCACCCTCTGGAATATCGTCATGAGCCACTTGATCTGTCAACTTAGCATCTCTTAGACATAATGAGAAAATAACTAATGGTGCACAAAACACAACAGCCACGATAGTTTCCAATCTTTGGACATATTTATAAGCAGTAACCATTACCTCTCTTTCGGGTGTACCCCAAGCATAATTGGTGATGAAGACGTATGGAGACGAATAAGCATCTGTGGCAAGTTTGACATCTTTCAAGCCCTTTAGTAACTGTTTATATAAAGTTTGGGTCCAAATTGCACCAGAGACAGCAGCACCAATGGCAGAACCAATTCTGTATAAAGTATAGTTTAATGCAGTGACGGTAGCCATGTTTTCATGAGAGGTAACAGCTTGTACGGAAGCAGTCACTGGGTAAGTGAAAAGTGTAGTACCAATCCCCCAGACACACAAGGCACCGATGATGCCAGATTTAGATTCTTCACCACCTCTAAAATGATATAACAGTCCCATACTCAAAAACCAAAGGGAACAACCGATAATAATAAATGGTTTCATTCTTGAGAATCTGCTCATAATAAGTGCAATGATCGGAGATGCTACAGTGGAGACAAACGAAGACAATGAACTGATTCTGGTGGCAGCTTTAACTGATTGTCTGACACCGACAACTAGGACGGTATACAAATAATCAGCCGCCATGTAGTAAATGAAATCAATTAAGAATGAAATAGCCATCGCAGACCAAACACCACGATCTTTCACCAAGTTGTATGGAACTAATGGGAATCTAGCATATTTCCATTCCCAACAGATTAAGATAGGGATTAAAACCCAACCAAGAACAAAAGTCCCAATTAATCTTGAATCATTCCAACTAGATTTAACCCCACCGGCTAAAGTTAACGGAACCAAAATACAACCCAATGCAGCACCCATGAAGATTAATCCAATGACATCTAATTTCCAAAATAAATCTTGTAATGTAATCCTGAGGCCATGATTTTGAAAGAATGTCTTTTCTCTTTGTAAAACTTTCCAGTCTTCATTATTTCTTACTCTCCAACGCATGTGCACCATACAAGCAATAAGTGGGACACAAGATAATGGGAAAATAAATGCCCACATACCAATATCCCAAGACCAGTTTTGGATTGGATCTGCTTTTGAAGTGATGTTACCTGAGATCCATGTATTGATGATAAACGGCCAAGTGGGGACAAATTGATAAAATAATCTCCATTTTAACGAAGAGAAATCAGACATGATCAACACTAGGATCAAAATGACACCAACATATCCGGCGTTGTAAAAGATGGCACCAGCAGCGTATCTTTGTACATCGTATGCTTGACATTGGATGATCGTCCCCATGGAATATAAAACAATGGCGGCAATGAATAAAGTTAGTCTCCCATAAACATCAGATAATCTAGCATAGATGATTTGTGACACTGCACTTACCACAGCATTGATAACGTTGATGGTGGATAATAGAGAATGCTCTGAATAAGATGCAGTGGCATACCCAGTGTAGATATAACGAATATTACCGTCTAAACCGTAACCATACCCACAGACAAAAGCAGAGAATAAGAGAATAACTTGAAAATACCAAGCTTTATATGAGTCAGATAGAAGTTCAGCCTTTCTGATGACAAGACTCACGGGTTTAGTGTATTTATCTTTGGTACCAAGTCCTTTATTGATGTTTGCATCAGAATTATTCTCTTCATCTGTGGTTGTATTTGAAGTGAAAGTGTAGTTATTTTTCTTGTCATCTAGTCCATTTTCGTCTTTTTCGGTAACATTGGCTTGAAGATGTAGTTTATCATTTAAAGAGTGGGACCCATTGTCTGACTCATAGGAGTTAGACTCGCCAGTGTGAATAGCGGATACTCCAGCATTTTTCTCACCGGAGGTAATGGTTGACATGATGATGATATTGTTGAGTGACACTTCCACTTACATTGATAAAACATTAAACTATCCAAGGGAAAGCAAAGACATCACCTCTAGATATCTTACACATATATATAGTGAATGAATTGATGTCAATTGGGGCCATATAGCATTGCACCTTAGTTGATAGTAACGGACTGAAAAATTTTAATATATCTCAGGTGCCTTAGGCTTTGTTTGTTCAGTTGCCACAAACAATAAGATCTCAGATCCCTTCAAATCTAAAGGTTCAAGTTGATCTGGGATGAAAGAATCAAGAAAAGACATGTGATTATACCCAACATGTTGTGAGAATGTATTGTAGAAGGTGTTGTGGGATAGCAAGTTTCTTTTGTTGTTATCTGCTGCCAGCACTATACGGTCACTGCACTCTTTTTGCACCAAGATCTGAACAAAGGGAGGAGTCTCGAGGACGAAGTTGGTGTTATTGTTGTGGAGTGTGTCTCTTTGCCTCCCTTTCACAGTGTCTGCCAGCAACAATTCATGGTATGCCTTTGTTAATTTGCCAATTTTACACCTGGTTTACAACCATTGGCAAACTCAATTGATGGTAAGTGTTTTTTGATGATGAATTGGAGGGAAGACCGATAAATAACTGTTTTGGTTAGCCCGGGTGTAAACCGGGTATACTGTCTACATATATCATCAGCATATATAGCTTTATTGTGTCAAGAGGAGCATGGGTATGTTGATGTAATGGATTATAGAGTGTACAGGTAAGTCGGCGAATTTTACAAGTAATCCGGGTGCATTGCAAGGCTCTAATATGACCTGAAAGAGAAGTAACCTCATTATGTAATGTCTGACTTGAAAGATTTTACATATCAGCTTTGTTGTCGGGACATCGGCAGTGTTAGGACAAGAGTTGACTACTCCAGTTTCATACTTGTTTGAGTGGAATGTAATGGTTAAGTTGTTCGATTTGTTATTAGCTTAACTTGGTATGGGGATTGGGCCAATCTAACTAAATCAGATCAGTCAAAAAACTTAATTTCAAGCATATATCATTGTTTTGCTGCAATTCTTATCTTACCGGTATACAAGTAGTCACCTAACTTATAAACCGTTTTGTTCATTGTGTGCCTAATCACACCCTGAGGTATCTTGGCAATCTTTTCTTGACAGTGAAAAATTATGCTAATTATGTCTGAAAAAAAAAACATTAAAAAATATTTCAAGCATCGAAAATAGTACTGTAATAAGACCATTTAACTGAGCAAACCTCACACAAACACTACAGCCTCGAACATGTTATCAAAAATTGATACAACCACATTGCAAGCATGTATTCAATGGGCTAAAGAAAATAATTCCTTCATTGATGACAAATTATCATTCAACATTTCAGATAAGACAGGTATTAGAGTCACTGTTAATTTTAAGTTTGACAATACTAAAGACGAAACTCCACTAATTTCGGTTCCAAAAACATTATTGATCACGAAAGAAATTGCTGAGAATAAGTTAAATATTACTGCTGATACTATCTCTAAATTAGACAAACAAATTTCTAATCCAAATGCTCTTACACAATTATATCTGAGTAAAATTAAATTTACAAATGATTCCAATGAATTTTTCAAACCATATTTAGACATTTTATCCCTACATTTAAATCAACCATATTTTTGGTCATCGGATGAATTGGATCTGTTAAAAGGTACAGATTTATTAATCATTTTAAAATCAAACTTAATCAAGTTGTTCAATGAATGGGATCAATTGATTCAAATATTAGAAATTGAAAACAATGAAGATTTAAAATCATTCGCTGATAACAGTGAAAATATTATCAAATATATTCAAGAAAATGTAACCAAGCTACACAAGGGTGACGTTAAATGGTATAATTTTATTTCATACGTTTGGTCTAATTGTATTTTCACATCAAGAGCATTCCCTGAATTAATTATTTCAGATCATAAAGTCTCAAATTTACAACAAGCATTCTTATACCCAATTGTGGATTTACTAAATCATCAGAATGATCAAAAAGTTAAATGGACATACACTGAGGGAAACTTGAATTTTATTTCCAAAGAATTGGATCAAATCAAAGTCAATGATGAATTATACAACAATTATGGTGACAAGTCTAATGAGGAATTGCTACTAGGATACGGGTTTGTTCAAGAAACTAATAATCATGATAACTCTAGACTAACTTTAAGACTAGACTCTGGTTTAATCCAGTCTGCTATGAAATTTGGTATTAAATTATCAAATGTCACTGACAATGATTCTTGTGTTCAATTCATTATTTCAAATAAGGATCCTTTGCCAAAGGAATTAGTTGAGTTTTTTTCCTTCTTACAAAAAATCAATTCTGAAAAGACCTTGACTTCCAGATCTACTTTAGAAGGTGTCAATGAATTATCAAAAATTTTACAATCCAAATTAGATTTCTTTAAGTCTCATTCAAAAATTGGTGGTAACTTGCCTCATGGCTCCGTCATAAAGCAGTATATGTCCTCCCAAAGGAAGTTATATATTAAGAGTTTGGAAACTTTGCAAAGATTCCAAAAGACCACTGTGAAAAATATTCCAAGCAATAATGTTTTGAGTTTCAAAACAATCTTTAAGAATGACAAGCAATTCGCCAATGCATTATTATTTGCATTTGGTATAACAAGTTTTGAAGATTTGATTCAAAAGAATCACACTCAGCAAGCTTTATTATTATGGATTGTCAGAGCTTCCAACATAACAGAAGACTCTCAAAAGAAATTACCATTTATAATTCCTAGTTATATCAATTCTATCTTTAAAGAAGTTAGTGATGAAATTGTGATTGAAAAGGAAGATGTTTTAGAGTATATGGACTTTTACAAGAATCTATTCCCAAGACTAAGTGATAGAATTCCAGAAGTGTTTAATAAGGGGAACTGGGGGATCAGACAATTTATTGTTGCTGATACTGTGATTGACAATTTGGTGTGGATCAATCCAAACAATCAAGAGCCATTGTTACTAAACAGATGTGAGTACAAGTAAGGGGTCTTAAGGAATATATATAAGGTTGTATATGCATGTATCTAAACATAATCGTCATTTCAATTTTATAAAGCTGCTGCTTTTGTTGGAGTTTCTAATTATTCAGAACTTTCTTTATAGACTTCTTGAGGTCCATGGGAGTATGAGGTGTAGGATTTTTAAGTTTACGGACATACAAGAATAAATCCTCATTGATCATCTTTTCTTTAACGCTCACATAGTTTTCAAATGGTTTAGATTTCTCTAAAGTGTTAACAAAATGGATAGGGATTGGGAGAGCATATTTTATTATATTTTTAACTTCATCAGATAAGGTGTTCTTCCTGCAAAGTAAGACCAATTTCCACACTTTGGAATTAAGTTTCTTCGGTTGATATAAGGCTTTACCGTCTTTTGGAAATTTATCGTGAAACATCATACTTTCTGTTTCAATGAATGTTCTCATTAAATTCCATAGAATATCCATTGATTCTGCTTCTTCGGCTGATAAAGTGAGGATACTGCTATCGATATTTTTGGTGATTTGAGCACTATTCTCAGCTGTTATCCTGCTTTGAAAGAAAGAAGACAAATTGGGATAAAAGATATCAAACCATTTGCACTCGGTTAAAATCTGTTTCAAAATGAAGACTGATTGTAAGCTTTCTGATGGAGTGCTGTCGTCAAGATTTGTTCTGCTTTTTAGTTCACTGACAATGACATAATAATAAATGTGGAGTTTTTCCAAGAGTTCATTAAACTTTTGTTTCACAGTGGTGATACCTTCAGCAGTGGTCGGGATAGGTAACAATTCCATATTCTGATATTCAGACCAGATGTAGGATGACCAAGGTTTAACGGCATTTATGTCTAACTCATTGATGTTGTAAAGATCCTGTTCATTTCTCCAGATAAAAGAAAACATGTTGAAAACGGTAAAGTGTCTTGTAAATTCCTCTCTTATTTGAGAGATATCATAATTATCTGATAAAACAACGGAACGGAGGATATCGCTTGGACAATTTCTATCTACATCGTGGACTTTACCCCAAAGGAAGGTGTCTTTGTTGGCATCTGAAAGTAGCGAGTCAAGACATGCTATTGTACTTTTAGAGTTATTTATTGATTTATCTTTCCCCTCATTGAATAATGGAAGTGCACTCTCGGGGATGCTCTTATCTAATGTAGATGAATCATTTTGAATCAGCTTGACAATGGTTTCAATTTCCTCTCCTACACAAAGTTTCTGAGGGAATATTGAACTCATTAAATCAATACTCTTAAGTTCCCTATGCTTGAAATTGTATTTAGGGCAAATGGCAATACCCTCGCTGCTGTATTCTTTCTCTTCTAATTCAAACAGTTTTAATGGTCTTCTGCTAATGGGATGCAAAATGGCAAGATTATCATTATTCAATACGTTAAACAATGAAGGATTTACACCTATCCCAATAACGTAGTTGGAATAAGCAGGTTCAGGCCACAATACTTTGAGTAGTTTTATATTTGTACTTGATCTGTAATCTGTCGAGGGGTCGATTGGTAGATTGATTGTATATCTGTATGAAAAAGGTGGAATCATTTTTCGGCTTGAGTGAGATGTTGATTCTGTCAAAGATGTATCCTTAACCACTGGGTTAGAGAGTAGATTTTCTATGATTTTCCAATGGTTTTCCTTTTTGATTGAATTCCCATAAGTTGTATCTGTTCTGTTGAAACTAAATAACGTGTTTCCCTTCCCATTTTTATTCGTTTTAACTATATCCAGCAAGAAAATTGTCTTGAGCTTTTCCAATGGTATTTGAGAAGCCGGTTGGTTAGAGTACACTGTCAATTGCTCTGAGGGAGATTGCTCTCCTTTCTTCATATGATCTATCAATGTGGACTTTTCATTTTTGATATGTTTCTTAATATACCATAGATTATCTCTGTATAGATATTTTTTTGAATTGGGGCCTCTTCGTAGACAATTAAAAAATATTGAAACCCATTGAGGATACGTTTGGTTGAGCATAACACAACAAGAGTAATATTTTAACAGATTGGCACTTTGTACTAGATATCTATCAAAAGATCTCATTATTATTTTAATAAAAGTTAATATTAAGAAATAAATAATTAAATAGGAAAAATAATCATTTTTCACAGATTAAGCCATTCGATCACAAATTCATGTAATCAGAATAAATAAATATATTATAATATATATACGCCGTATTCTGGAAAGGAGAGTATGAATCAATAGGTTTTAAAATAAAATTGATAGCAAAAATTGCGAAGTTATCATACTTACTAACGAGTCAGTTGTACATAGAATAGATAAAAGGGATAGAAAATGGTGAAGATAAATGTATAATACTATGGAACTCATGAGTTCGCAGTTTTAGTATGAAAAGCTAGTAAGATAAAATTACGGTTTTATTGCATTATTTATTAGTGAAGTAGAGAAATTACAGAACACAAAAACAATAACAACATTTGAAGAAGAAAAATGATCTATTTTTTTCTAAGCATCTTCCTTAGTTTCAGATAAATCTTCAGTAGCAGTTTGGGTGGTAGCATCTTCATGAGACTCCCCGTTTGTTTCAGATTGTTCTGGTTGTTCTGGTTGTACTGGTTTTTCAACAGCGACATCTACAGTAATGACTCTGTCTTCTAAAGTCTTACCGTTAAATTCATCCACTTTCTTGTTAATACCTTGATCAATATCGGCTAACCCTTCATAAGTGATGAAAGCGATACCTCTGTTTAATTTGTCAGATTCATAAACTTTACCAGATACATAATTTCTTAATTTTTTCATTGGTAAGACGATGTGGTCGATATCAGTGTTGAAGAATTCAGCTAAAGCTTCTTTTGTGACGGAGAATGGTACATTATTGACGTATAAAGTATCCTTGGATCTTTCCATTTGGTCTAATGGGATCTTTTCTCTTCTAGTACTACCGCCACGGGCGCCACCTCTGAAATTGCCACGGGCACCACCTCTAAATGCACCACCGCGACCACCTCTGAGATTACCACGGAAGCCACCACGATTACCGCCTCTGAAATTGCCACGATTATTATATCTTCTTTCTGCAATGGCATGTAATTCTTCACTTGTTCTTGCTCTCTTGATATGAATTTCTCTTTCATTTAATTCAGTTAAATCATATTTTTCTTTGATAGCATCGAAATCAATTTTGTTTTGGAATTTAACTAAAGCATGTTTACTTTGTGGGATATGGCCATTTGGTCTTTGTCTTGGAGTTTCAGGGATATCGATAATTAAATCATCACCGAATTCCCCTTGAAATATTTTTTTAATATCGTATTCGGTGGAGTCAATGGCAACATTACCGATGAAGATGGTGGTTTCTGGGTCGACACTAGGTTTAGCATTGACGACTTCGTTGTCAGAATGAGTTTCTTCGATGGTAGTTTGGTTAGTTAAATCTGTTTCAGACATGTTGATATTAATATTCCTTTTTAATTTTATTGTTTTAACTAAAATTCTATTCTATATTATTTAATTCCTTTAAAAGAAAGAGAGTATGTAATATAAGAGTGTACGTGGAGTTTAGTTTTCACTTTGATAAAAGTATCTTCAAGACAAGAATTAAACAATTATAAACAAGCAATTGAGTGGAAGATAATTGATTTTATATCTTTTACAATTTACAATTTACATTTTACATTTGACAAAATTCTCCCAATTTTCTCAATAATAAATTTTGCAAAAAACAGAATACGACTTTTTCCACTCTTATAGATGCAAGATTTGAAATAAACACTATTGTGATCAGGATATTTTAGTGGGGGACTGAGGGGCAAATCTACTTTACAGCGGTAGATGCTGCCAGTATTTATATAAGTCTGTAGCTATATCGATATTACTATCAGTATATTAATATTGTACAGTACAGTACAGTACAGTCGTTCTTCGAGGGGCAAGCGGTTTCTCTTCCTTGGACGATATTAAAGCACTTTAAAATGTACTAACTTGAATTAAATCATAGGGACAATTCGATAAACAGGGGGCAAAAACAACATTTGGCGGTTGCTGCCAAGTGGTCGCTTGGCACGGCACCCAGGCAGGTGACACACTCTTGAAGCCTTAATTAAATGATTGATACAATATTGGTTGATTGATTAATTGATCATTAATGATATATAGTATACAGAATGAATAAATGAGAAATATAGAAATTACATAAAGAAAGAAATAAAGAGAATAAACGAAGAACAACTTCTGTAACATTACTAACATACAAATAAATCTATATAGAAACAATTATATACAGTCATTACCGTATAATCAGTAAGTACTTTTTTTCTAGACACATCGGTTAATTATACAAAATAATCCATTCAAGTCAAAAGAAGTATAATTGTCCACAAAAAACATTTTCATTTATGGAATTTGAAATTTTGTACAAAAGATACTATCATTTTCAACATGAGATTATAATTTTGATAATAATCCCACTAACAACAACAATATATTATGCACTAAATAATATTCAAACCTCCAACATAAAAAAGTTATCATAAGACAAACTCCCTATAATGAACGGATATTATAGTATTAAAAACCAACATTGTAAAAGAAAAAAAGAATTAAACCACAGAATAAAATAATTGTTCCCAAATAAAGATTTAAAAGTTAATAATGCTTCAACAAAGTTATTAGTTCAACAGAAAAAGGTTTTGTTTTTGGTATTTTAGAAATGCAAAAAGTTTTTGGTTATTAGATTAAGTAAAAAGAAATAAAAATATTATACAATATTCTTATTTTTTACTTAAGCTGGACCAGCAGCCTTAGCCTTCTTGGCAATCTTAGCTTGAGCCTTGTTACCCATGATACCACCACCCCAGTGCTTCTTGACTTCATCGAATTTGTCACCAAAGTTAGCGTTAACAGTAGAAACTAATTTAGCTAATTCGGCTTCATCTTCTGGTCTGACTTCAGTTAAAGCAGCAACGGCAGAGGTCTTTTGGTTAACTAAAGTACCTAATCTGGCCTTACCCTTGACAATGGCGTATGGAACACCCATCTTCTTACATAAAGCTGGTAAGAAAATAACTAATTCAATTGGGTCAACATCGTTGGCAATTAAAACTAATTTGGTCTTCTTGTTTTCAATTAAGGAAACAACATGGTTTAAACCGTACTTGACAACGAATGGCTTTGGAGAAGCTTCTTGTCTGGTCTTACCTTCAGCAATGGCAGCGGCTTCCTTGGTTAATCTTTCCTTCTTTTCAGCAGCAGTTTCTGGTCTGTACTTGTTGAATAACTTGAAGGCTTCAGCAGCAGAGTTTCTGTCTAAAGTGTATTGGAATTGAGCAATGGTTGGTGGAACCTTTAATCTCATGTTTAAGATCTTCTTTTGTCTTTGTAATCTGACATATTCTGGCCATTTAACGTATCTAGATAAGTTTCTAGTTGGTTGAATGTGTTGACCAATACCAAAGTTCTTTGGGGTAGAGTTGGTTAATGGGTTCTTAGCCTTAGTAGACTTGGTGGATTTAGCACCGAATGGAGCTGGAGCAACTTTCTTACCTGGAGCCATTGTTAGTTCTTATGGATTTTATGTTCGGTCTTTTTCTAAAGTTTAATAGTAAACAAAGATCAAATTAAAATATCTTGAACTGTAATCAAGTATACTTCTTTTTATATATTGACAGTATCCGACTAAATGAGACCTCATCGAACTTTCTTCCAAATTTTTCAAACTTGTCTGAATTTACTATTTTTTTTGCGTCCGTTCTCATTTTTTCCGCGTTTTGTCCAAAAGCGGCATTTTTGAAAACAGCACCATGAAGAAGAGAAATGTCTTTCATAAATGTACGGGTGGACAAACTTCCAAATCCCAGGACTGTTCGGCGTCTGTCACTTTAGAGTCCCGCAGTTGTCGCTAATTTTTAACAGTTCATCTATAAATCATTTGGATGTCCGTCGCTTTATCATAAACTTAATTTGTTATTGTTCAATATAACTATATACATACACATGAATATTATTTACTATACACTATTTTCTGGTGTACCAGTACCGGAATCATTCCCAATATCAATCTCTGTTAACCAACCCTTTGATCTGGTGACAGCAGTCTCCCACATCTTCCAATGTTTTCTTCTATCAGAATCACTAGATTGACTCTTAAAGTATTGTAGATTAGGATGACCATCAACAAGAACAGAACTTGTTTGTACCTTTTCTTCTTTTGATGTTGCACCAGGGCGCTCCTGGCCATTATAGAAAATATACTTCTTAACGTCTTTGAAATCTCTCCAAAGAGCACGTTCATCTTTGGTTTTACCAGCCATATTAGCAGCGATAGCAGCACCCAAAGCAGTGGATTCTACCACTGGAGAACGTCTAATTTTCATACGAGGACCCAAGATATCGGCTTGGATTTGCATGACTTCTTCAGAACGAGACATACCACCATCAACACTTAATGTTGAAAACATTTTTCTGTCAGTACCTTTAGTGACTGCGTCCACCACATTGTTTTCTAACAAATCTACTTTGGGGTCTGATTTCTTACCAAAGACATCTGATGTCATAGCATTCAAAATAGCTCTACATTGGAAGCAAACACCTTCCAAAGCAGCTCTAGCGATATGAGAGGCAGTGGTATATTGTGAAAGACCCATGATTGTGGCTCTGGCATTTGAATCCCAGTATGGGGCAAATAACCCACTGAATGCAGGAACGAAAACCACACCACCAGAATCAGGAACAGTACTGGCTAGAGGCCCCACATCTTGAGCTCTTGGGAATAGTCTTAAATTATCTCTTAACCATTGTACGACAGAACCGGCAACAGCAATAGACCCTTCTAGAGCAAAGTGTGGTTTATTGAAGTCATCATCTTTGTCTTCAGGTTCCATATTAGGGAACCAGTATCCGATGGTAGTAAGAGCACCATGTCTTGATAATAGTTTCTTGGTACCAATATTATACAATAAGAAACAACCGGTACCATAAGTACATTTAGCAGACCCCTTCTTGTAGGCTAATTGACCGACAAGGGAAGCACTTTGGTCACCAAGACAACCTTGGATGGGGACATTTGATTTACTAAAATCATATAAAACTTCAAGGATTTTGTTTGGGAAGTATTCGCAGTGATGTAATTCAATATTGTCCGATACTTTGAAAGTACCGAATTGTCCAGAGGAAGGTAGGATTTCTGGTAAGTTGACCTTTGAGGAATCAATATCCCAGAATTCCAGTAATTCTTCATCGTATTTTAAAGTATCTAGACTCATGAACCCAGTTCTACAAGCATTTGTGACATCAGTGACAAAGGCATTGTTTTGTGTCAAATTTGCGATTAACCAAGTGTCCACGGTACCAAACATTAAATTACCGGCTTCATATTCTCTTTTCACATCTGGTTCATTATCAATCAACCATCTTAATTTGGAACAAGAGAAATAAGTTGAAAACAATGGTAGACCTGTCTTTTCTTGAATCTTAGCGACAGTTTCCTTTGGTACGGTCTTTTTCAATTCGTTGATGATCTCGGCGTTTCTGGTATCATTCCAGACAACACCGTATGGGATAACCGGTAACCCAGTCTCCTTGGACCAAACGATGGTGGTTTCTCTCATATTTGTGATACCGATAGAGGCAATTTTGTATATTGGAGAGTTTTCTTTGATAAGTTCATCGTTGATCTTATTAAGAGATAACAAAGTGGAGCCGAAACATTGTAAAACATTAATCAATAGATTAATAGGATTACACTCGACCCACCCAGGCTTAGGGTAGTTTAGAGTAGAAGGTTTCTTCAAGATACTGTGTAAGTCTTCGATCTGTAAGTTTTCATTTTCTTTGATTTGGACCCCGACAGAAGAGTAGATAGCACCGTTATCTTCGGTTGGTTTAGGCAGTGGTTCTCTGACGGTGGTTAGAGAGGTAGAGTATTCGATTTGGTACTTAGCGACTTCTTTCCCGAACTTGTCGAAAAGGATCACTCTGGAAGAGGTGGTCCCGACATCGATGGAGGCGATTAGAGGTATTGTTTGTCTTGTAGCAGTTGGCATAGTGTAGTATGATCTTATGCGCGTTACAGTTTTAGTGAGATACAAACAACCGATACATGAATAATGAACAAGACCCTTAAGAACAGAATGGAACAAGATACACACTGCATATATATATATATTAAAGTAAGGTTAGCTTTCGGGCGATACAGATAACCGCTGTGGTGATTGGTTGAATGCTGGCTTTCTTTGTTGGTTTCCCCAGTGTTTTTTGTTTTCGCCCAGTTTATGGAGGTGGAGGTGGAGGTGGGGGTAAAGGCACCTTGAGAATGGACCATTTCCCCTATGAGCTAGCGAGATCATAAAGGCACCTATCGTTATTATCTTATATTTTACTCATTTTTACTTAATGTGCTTTTGTTGTGTTTTTGCGAGAAATTGATAAGTTTTGGGAAAAGTACTTGATCTTATTTGTGGAGGGGATCGGCGGTTCGATGATTGCGCTGTGGCCGCTGGGGCAGCCCATGGATGGATGGGAATGGGCGCTACACCATTGGTTATCGGTGGCCAGCTCATCTGGATCTCGGTCCGAGCCTCGGGCTGACTGCTGCAGGTCGGAGACAGTCGGAAACGGCCGTTGGGGAAAACTCGCAGCTGTTCCTGTTGGCTCTCCAACACAAGGGTCCAGGTTGGGGGAAGAGACATATTGAGATCGGATGCTGCGATTCTATAGGATGCTGTGGCTGAGACTCGCAGTGCGAGTGCTTACAACTTCTCGTAACAATGCTCTCCCCCGCATTCCTCTCTCTTTTATCAAAAAGTGTACTCACCCACCAGATGGATTGTCACATCGCTCTATCAGATACCTCGATTCTATAGGGTGGTTTGGCTGAAACTTGCTATTTTATACTGCTTATATCTTCACCCGACAACGACAACCCCTCATTCCATTCAATTTATCAGGCCATCTCTCTCTCTCTCTCTCTCTCCCCCCAATATCTTATAGTACTATTCACCATTACATTGGCTCTAGCTCTAATCTATCGTAAATCTGAAATTTAAACCGGGGAAAAGGAAGTAGTGAACAAATATTTGTGGAAGATCAAATTGAAATAAATTTCGCAATTCAATGGCATATATAGAGGCCATAGAAATCACACTTGGAAACAAACAACCACGCTAGGAAGAACTACATTTTAAAATAATACATTTCTATATAACAGTATTGTATATCACTACAGATACGTACTGCCAAGATGTCTTCTGAAAATGAGCTTATAAACACATTTTTGGCTGATAATATCGATGAGAATACTGCCAATGGCAACAACAACAATACAAGCAGCAATCAGGAGCAAGGGAATACCGCTTCTAAAGCAAACAGTGCTGCCCAATCCTTAAGAAACAGTGGACGTGCTAGTCATGCGGACCACAACGATGAAAATTACGATTACGAAAGACAAGAGTCCCCTCAAAGGTTTCCTGGTTCAAACAGTCAATCTTCAGCTTTACCATCCGCATCGTATATACCTCAATATACTGTGATCGACCATGGAATGCAATACCCTTATCGAGAAGTCGTTTCTAATGCCGCTGTGAGTACTGGTATCGACTCAAATAATATGAACGACTCCACTGCTGCTGGGTTGAGAGCTAGGGCTCCTACAGTGAGTGCCAATGTCTTGAATATCGATGAATTCTACTACCCCAATACTAATGAAGTGCGCTCTTCCCATACAAACAATAACCACACTAACAACCACACTATTAATGACGACAACAAAACGAATAATACAAACTCGAGATATAGTCAGCGTGAAAGTCAAGATGGCCGTATGAGCGGCAGAGCTGGTACAGAAGAACCAATGAGTGTTCCCTTGATGGTGAAGCCAAAGACTTTATACCAAAATCCTCAAACTCCTACTGTTTTGCCATCTACCTATCATCCTATCAATAGATGGTCGTCCATTAAACAAAGATACCTGAAAGAATTCTTAGCTGAATTCTTGGGTACTATGATCATGGTTTTAGTCGGTAATGCCGTCTGTTGCCAAGTTAATCTAGCTGGTGCCGCTCAACAAATAAATTTTCAAAAGGCTTTAAACCAAATGAGAGGTACAGTCAGTGATGAAACTTTAGAAGTCGCCAGTGCCATGCAAGATATCGTTTCTTCTATCTCAGGAGGTACTTTTGATGATATCCCTCTTGCATGGGGTGCAGCTGTGGTTATGGGTTATTTCTGTTCCGGTGGTAGTGCTATTTCTGGTGCCCATTTAAACCCTTCAGTGACAGTCAGTAATTGGGTGTTCCGTGGGTTCCCCACCAAAAAGGTCCCAGTTTATATCTTTGGTCAATTATTGGGTGCTTTTGCTGGTGGTTTGATTTGTTTTATCTTTTATAAAAGAGTCATTACAGAACTTTTCCCTGACAATGCATGGCGTACTAACGTAATGGTAGCCAATAATTTTGTCACTTTCCCTAAACCATATTTATCCTCTGCTAGACAATTCGTATCTGAATTTGTTGCCACTGCCGTCTTCCAAGCTTGTATCTTTGCCATGACTGATCCATATACCGTTCTGGCCACTGAAATGTTCCCATTGATGTTATTCATCTTAATCTTTGGGTTAAATGCTTCTGTGGGTCTAACTACTGGTTGTGCTATCAATTTAGCTCGTGATTTGGGTCCAAGATTGTCATTATATGCAGTTGGGTTCGACAGAAGAATGCTATGGGTCGATAATGCTCATTACTTTTGGGTTCCAATGACCGCTCCAATTATTGGTGCTATCTTTGGTTCATTGCTTTATGATATTTGTATTTACCAAGGTCATGAATCTCCAGTTAATTGGCCATTAACCGTTTATAAAGAGAAACTATTAAGATTCTGGATGAGAAGATTAGGTGGGATGAGACGTACTAGACATAGAGCCACTTCAGATTTAAGTGAATTCTCATATCGTGATGATGATTTAGATAATCATTCACTTAGTGATGCTGATTCCAAAAATGGGATTCTTAAGAAAACAAGAACAAAGACTCAATCCTCTGATGATGATCTTGACGAAGATTACGTTCAAAAGAATGTTAAATTCAAGTCTGTCTCGAGAGATAAAAGAGGGTATACTGGTATTCCAACTATCTTAGAAGAAGATAGTGCATCATCATTAGATAATGATACTGATTCAATGGAATTATCATCTGTTTCTACTGCTCCCTCAGCATCCTTACCAACTTTTACACCAACAGCTAATAACTAGGAAATATATCCTTAATCTTTTGCATTATTAAAATATTCGTTTTCAACTATTGTTAAGTTTATCCAATGCAATTCCTTGTATCTTAATTAGTTTGTTGATGTTGATTTTTTTCCCTTCAACTTTTTTTGTTATTATTCCTTTATTCTTACGATATAAATTTATATATGTTTATATAGTCTACACGTAGACAATTACACTATTTTTAATTTTTTTATACCAATCACCAAGTGAAGAACAAAATTAATATACAAATAGTCGTAATGGATGCTAGTATAACTGCATTTTTTCTTCTTCTAGTACCAATTCTTGATATGACTTGAGTAATACCTGGAATTCGTTGTAAAGTTCCAAGTATTTTATTATTGGCGTTATTCAATGTGGAGCTTTGAGCAGCAAATTGGTCTCTTGTTTCCCAAGCTTGTGTGATTAAACGATCAACAAGGTTGTGAGATTGATCGATTCTTCTTGATTCATTTTGAATATATTCGTCGGCATCACCAATATTTTCATTAGAGTTGTTATGATCTTGTGCAATATCATTTTTAACACTAAACAATAGATTTAGTCTGTTACGTTCTTGCTGAATAGATGATCTAATATTTTGAAAGTTTTTCCAATGAATAGTGAGGATTTCTTTATGTCTTTGCAATTGAGTCAATTTGGTGGCAGAAATATTCGGGTTTTCATGGCATATTTTGCTCAAAGAATCAATGATCTCTTGTCTCTTATGTAAATTGGTTTCAAGTTGGTTATCAATTTTCCCCTCTTGTGAGGTTTGTTCTGCACTGGTTGTCTGAGCAAAAGTAGAATATTTAGACAGTAATGATTCAGTTTGAGTCTCTAAAGAGATAGCTTGACCTCTCACGGTAACAAAACTAGGAGCGTTGGACATGGTATACTGTTATATGTGGTGTGTTTGTGGTGTAATAGAGTTGTTCTCGTCTCCTGTTACTTCTATTCCTAAGAGTCTTATCCCATTGCTTCAGTGTAATATTAGTTAGACCTTGTTTTGAACAACTTATTCAATAAAGACGATATTTCAGAAAATTGAAATAAAATAAAATAAAAAAAATAATATACGTATCATAAGGGAATGCAATTACAAGTATAGAAATAAAGGCAGTAGGTGGGCTGTTATTTTTGAATGGATATCTATTGAGAGTATCTTAATATGTAGTGATATGAATAGCAATTTCACGTAGATCCTACTGTATGCATGCTATCTTTCCAATCTGCTGAGCAATATCAAAGAATAATTTTCAATTTAGCAAGGCAGAGAGTTCTTTAGGAGAAAGAGATGACTATTAATGACACTCTTCCCATGTAATTATGTGTCCTTTGAACCGTCGTTTCATTAGAAGGTGTCTGTATATATCTTTTTTCTTTACTAAATACGTACTATATTTGAACAGAAAAAAAAATGGTTAAGCGCCACTGATTTAAAATTCGCCACAGATTAAATAAAGATCCTTAATCAGTTAAGTTCACTCGGCAAAATGCAAAACAGATACATCAATTATATACAATCGTCTGAACACCAAGACTAACTAACACCGCGATGTCGGCTCCTACTCCACCAGAGAGTAAAGAATTGGAACTAATTGAGAAGGTGGATCTGAGATTGGCTTTGGCTGATACTCCAGAAAAGTTTGAAAAGAATCTGCAAGTATTCTTACCACCACTTCTATTAAAGCTAGCATCTCCATACCACAGTGCAAGAACAAATGTATTCAACTCGCTAAAAAATATATTATCCAGATTATCATCCTTGACAAGTGTGAAACCGCCTGTAGCTGCTCTGATCCAACAGGCAATAACCGTGGAAACCACTTTAGCCCATTGTAACGATCCAGCCTTGTTGAATAATGTTAGATTGTACAGTCTGTTACTGGCTTCAAAGGGTGTTGACAGATTACAAGCTGACGAAGAGAAAAAGGAACTATTGCCTATTATCATGAACAACATTTCTAAGGCACCTGCATCTACCGCTGCGAGACTTTTCCACATTCTTTGTAAAGTACTGTTAACTTGGAAGGCTCCATTAAAGGGTACTCCAGAAGAACAGGCTACCATTGAGTATCTCCATCTAGATAATGAAAATGATTTGCAATATCTGTTAGATCACTTTACCAAGTTCTTCCTGTTGGTACCAGCAAGACCAGATCCCACCACAAATGTGATCCCAAGAGGCTACACGTGTCCCGGTCTTTCATCAGATGATGTGGCTTTTTTCACTTACTCTGCTGGTATTTCATTTACTAAAGATCAACTAATACAATTTAAAAATGCTATATTCAATTTTGTATGTCATGGGTTTGTCTCTAATGATCAAGTCCTAATCAAATTTTTATCAGTCGTCTCTACAGATTCATCGAGTTTATCTGATAAAGCTGTTCAATTCTTGAAAAGATTGCAAACACCTTATGAAGATGAAAGTTTTATCACGTATTTGATCTCCTTATACACTGGGGATAAGACGAAAGGGGTTCCCCCAGTGAAGAGTAATCTACAAGAAAAGATTCTTACTATATTAAATAATAGTATTATTGCTACAAGTGATCCGAAAAGTGTGTCTTTGATATGTTCTATAGGGTTACATTCCAGTGAAGTTAAACTAAGATCGCTATGTCTCAATTTTATCAGACATGTCGTGAAATATAATTATAACAGTATATTACCACAGACTAATAACGAAGCGTCTTCTGACTTCCAAACAAATGTTGCTGCTTTAATTAGAAATAACTTACATTCAGAAGGCTGGCCAAGGTTACAGTTAGGCTCGTCCACTCCAACGTTCGCCACAACCATTCACCAAAGAAGCTTACAATATGAAACTTTAGGTGATATTTTGAGAAAAGATTGTGACTTACTGAAAGATCTGTCGTATATTGAATTTCTTTTTGATTCTTTGAAAGGTGATATGGTAGAATTTAATCCAAGTATTCAAGAGGCATTGTTAGCCGTGACGGGGCATTTATCTAAGTTACCTTCTCAATCAAAGGCTAAATTGAAGGAGTTGCTGAGAAAGAATTTATGTACAGACACTGAATTGGAATTACAAGATGATTTGATATCAGAAAAAGATAAAAAGTCAATTAAAGATAAAATTATGTCCATCAAATTCGTATCTATTAAATTTGCAAATGCTTGCTATGAATTTGATGATG
This sequence comes from Monosporozyma aerobia, assembly GCA_028408415.1. Classification (NCBI taxonomy): domain Eukaryota; kingdom Fungi; phylum Ascomycota; class Saccharomycetes; order Saccharomycetales; family Saccharomycetaceae; genus Monosporozyma; species Monosporozyma aerobia. Next base: position 904,958 of record JAKOOU010000011.1, on the reverse strand, counting down.
CTGAGGCAAGATTGTTTAATGTGTGGGGTACTTCACGTAACAACAGATTTGATATCATTGAAGAAGCCACAAAGGGGTTACAACCATATTGGTTCAGAGTTTATCGTTCGTCTACAACTATTGATTCTGAACAGCTTCTCCCAACTAAACAAGTATTAGAATCTACCTTGTCAGAAACGAAATTACCATCATTTAAATCATTTACAGAATTGCTATTACAAGATATTAGTGCAAATCAGCAGAATCCCGAAGCAGCTATTCATTTTTCATTTGGTACTGCCACTCGTTTTGCAAAGCAATGTCTTATCTCTGAAGCAATATTTGGAAAGACAACTACAGTTGTTCAAGATGAAGATTGGTCTCTAAGAATTGATAAGGCGTTAGACATTGATAAAGATGTTATTAATTCAGTCTCTAATTTATGCTCTACTATCTCTGAAAATTGGTACATCGATTTCTTAAAGATAATTTGTACTGAGTTTTTACAAATTCCAGACTCTGCTGGTTCATCATTGGTTTCCAGATATAAGGATGTCGTCTTCGGTAAAGTTGCTTTGAATTTACTACGTTATTCAACGAGTAAAGTATTGGAAAAGTTGCAAGAAAAAATTCCAAATCTTGTTAAATTTTTGGAAGGTGTCCAAGTTACTAATGACACTGAATTAGAGACATGTGGTAATATTCTAGGTATTATATGTTCAAGTATTGAATCTGATAATTTAGAGATTTCCTTGATTTTAGCCTCTTTAAATACTGAAGAATACTCCACCATACCACTTCCAACACTTTACGCCAGTTCTTATATTCTACCTAGATTATATTTGACTGGAAAAATTAATTTGGTTTCAACTAAGCAAGTGGAGAACTTAGTAGATGGAATAATATCACATTTATCTGAAACATCACACAAAAGAGTTATTCTCAAATTATTCAGTCAAGTGTTGAAATTTGGCTTGTTATTGCATCTCTCTGAAGAAAAACGAAAGTCCATACTTACCAGAATAATTGAAGAATACAAAAACAATCTTACAAACGATGAATTGACGGTTGAAATGTGGGGTTACTTATCATTATACGGGAACGAATTTGAGTTAAAGGAGTCTTTCTACTCTGCTATCTTTGAATCGCATGTTGCTAAACAAGTTGAGTATCTATTTACTGCAGGTGAAGCTCTTTCGGTTTTAGCAGGTGGCTGGGACAGTAGTTTCTTGATGAAACAAATAGATATCCTTGGTATTTCTGTGTCAGAGTTACAAAAGAGATTCAACTATGATAACGTTGAATTTGTCCTTAAGGGGATATTAGAAGCATGTAATTCAACGAAGCCTGCTTTGAAAAGAGCTTCATGTATATGGTTACTTTCCATGACTGAATATTTGAGAGATAATAAAATTATCCAGAACTTTTCCAAAGATATCCATTTCAAGTTCATGAGATTTTTAGCATCTAACGATGAATTTATTCAAGACTCTGCTGCAAGGGGTTTGTCTCTGGTTTACAACCTAGGTAATGAAGATCTTAAGGAAGAGATGGTTAAAGGACTACTAAAATCTTTTACATCCAGCACAGAAAATTTGACTTCTGGTAGTGTGTCTGGCGAAACTCAAGTATTTGAGCCTGGTACTATGGATACAGGTGATGGATCTATTACCACCTATAAGGACATTATGAATCTTGCTACAGAGGTAGGTGATCCATCCTTGGTTTACAAATTTATGACATTGGTCAAGAGTTCATCACTGTGGACTTCAAGAAAGGGTGTTGCATTCGGGTTGAGTGCCATTATGTCCAAATCATCCTTGGAAAAATTATTACTTGAAGATAAAAAAACAGCCAAGAAATTGATTCCAGTTTTATATAGATATAGACACGATCCCTACTCTGTGGTGTCTCATTCTATGAATGACATTTGGAACTCATTAATTTCAGACTCCTCTACTGTGATATCATTGTATTTTGATGATATCTTACAAGAAACTTTATCAGCAATGGGTAATAAGGAATGGAGAGTTCGTGAAGGTGGTGCTACCGCCTTGTTACAACTCATTCAAACACAACCATTTGAGAAATTTTCCTCCAAGATTTTAGATTTATGGACTATGGGTTTTCGTATTATGGACGATATAAAAGAAAGTGTCCGTGAAGTTGGTACCAAATTTATGAATGTCTTGGCTAAGCTTCTTGCCAGATCTATTGATTCTAGTAAAGGTATAAGTAAAGAGAAGACAGCAGCTACGTTAAATATTATTTTACCGTTTTTATTAGGTACTAAGGGTCTTGAAAGCGATGCCGAAGATGTTCGTAAGTTTTCATTAACTACATTATTAGATCTGGTCAAAAACACAGGGGACTCTTTAAAAACATTTGCTCCTCAAATGGTGTATAACCTTTCCATTTTATTTTCATCTGTTGAGCCACAAGTGATAAATTTCCTGGCATTAAATTCAAAGAATTATAACCTTGACAGTAACGTTATTGATTCTCATAGAAGAAATGCTGTAACTTCATCTCCAATTTTTGAGGCCATTGATAAATTAGTTACAATGTGTGATGATTCACAAGTGGAATCCATGGTTGATTATGCTTCGAAATCTGTCAAGAAATCTGTCGGGTTACCATCAAAAGTTGCAGCATCTCATGTTATTATACTATTAATTAAAAGATTTGGTTTGGACATGAAGCCATATAGTGGTAAACTTTTGAAAGTTTGTATGAATATGTTTGAAGATAGAAATGAGGCTATCAACTTATCTTATGCCCAAACCTTTGGGTACTTGAACAAAGTGAGTACCATGGATAAGTCTGCTAAGTATGCCAAAAAATTATGTGAAAAATACTTTAACCCCTCGAAAGATAACAGTAAAAAGGTAGTTGGTTATGCAATTGAATCCGTTTTAAAGTATGCTCCAAGTCAATTTGAAGGTATTGCCTCCTCATTCATGCCTTTGATATTCATAGCCTCGAATGATATTGATGACACTAATGCCAAGATATATGAAAGTATATGGACTGAAGCATCTGCGACAGGTTCAGGTACTATCAAGCTGTACTTAAGGGAGATCTTGGATATTTTAGGTTCAAACATCAAGTCTAATGATTTCAATATGAGAAGAACGTGCGGGAGAGCCATTTCCATTATTTGTTCCAATGTTGATGCAACAATTGACAATAAGAATGTCAAATCTATTTTAAGCACTACTATTGAATCCTTATCTGGTAGATCCTGGGATGGTAAAGAGCTATTATTTGAAGCTTTGGTTGAATCTGCTATCAAATTCAAGGAATTTGTTGGAAATGATAATGATATGAGGCAATCACTTGAAAAAGTGATTAAATCAGAAATATGTCGTAACAATATGGATTATGTGAAGAAGATCATTATTCCATATGGCAAATATTTGGAGGCATTTAATGATAGCGATGTGGAAGACAATATTAAGTCATATATGTCTGTTATTGATAAGATCATAGAATCGTTCAAAGTATTGCCTATAGTGGACAAGGATGCCATGGATGTTGATGAAAAGGAAAGTGATAACAAAACTGATACAAGTAATAGTAACAAGAGAGTTAAACCAAATTATGAAATTAGTGAGAAATCATCTGAAAAAAATGTTAAGAATGAGGACTATATTATCAACTTGATCAGATCTTCTGTGAGTGTTTATGTTAAGACAGTATGGGACAATGATTCTTTCTTACAATTCAATTTGAATCATGCAATGAATTTATTTGATAATAAACTTTTTATCTTTACATGGAGGAGTCAAATGGCCATTAATGATATTGGTATTAAAATTTTAGAAGAAAGTAATTTGGCAAAGATAAATCAAGAGATGATATTAAACTTTTGGAACTTCGCCTATTTGAAAAATAATAGTAAAGAAACCACATTAAATGTAAAGTTAAAGTTAATAAAGTATGGTTCACTAATGATGACTAAGTTACCTGAGAATAAGACTGTTATAGAAAGTCAATTACGAGAACTTCATGACATTGATCCAACCTCTAGAATCACTGCTGAATTAAAGAACATTGGTTTAAGTTGAGTGTTATTACCCTTCAGATAAAGAACAATTACTTGAAAATCCCTCATATAATGATTTTATTAATCAATTTATATAAGATTAAAAAATATAAAAAAAATAATTAAATATACTCTCTATATATAGCTTTTGTGTTCAAAAACAAAAAAAGAAGAAAACTTTTGACAAAGGAAGGATCCCACTATAAGAGAGGTTGAGTGATTTAGTGAGTTTATAAAAACCCGCCTCTTAGTCTCAATACCAAGTGCAAGGTGGACTCCTTTTGGATGTTGTAATCTGACAGAGTTCTCCCGTCCTCTAGTTGCTTCCCAGCGAAAATCAGACGTTGTTGGTCAGGTGGAATACCTTCCTTGTCTTGGATCTTGGATTTCACGTTGTCGATGGTGTCAGAAGATTCCACTTCTAGAGTGATGGTCTTACCAGTCAATGTCTTAACAAAAATTTGCATACCACCTCTTAGTCTTAGCACTAAGTGCAAGGTGGACTCCTTTTGAATGTTGTAGTCGGATAAAGTTCTCCCGTCTTCTAATTGCTTCCCAGCAAAGATCAAACGTTGTTGATCTGGTGGAATCCCCTCTTTGTCTTGAATCTTGGATTTCACGTTATCAATAGTGTCAGAAGATTCTACTTCTAAGGTTATGGTCTTACCAGTCAATGTCTTAACAAAAATTTGCATACCACCTCTTAGTCTTAGCACTAAGTGCAAGGTGGACTCCTTTTGGATGTTGTAATCTGACAAAGTTCTTCCGTCCTCTAGTTGCTTCCCAGCAAAGATTAAACGTTGTTGGTCTGGTGGGATCCCCTCTTTGTCTTGAATCTTGGATTTCACGTTATCAATAGTGTCAGAAGATTCTACTTCTAGAGTGATGGTCTTACCTGTTAGAGTTTTTACGAAGATTTGCATACCACCTCTTAATCTTAACACCAGGTGCAAAGTGGACTCCTTTTGGATGTTGTAATCTGACAAAGTTCTCCCGTCCTCTAGTTGCTTCCCGGCAAAGATTAGACGTTGTTGGTCAGGTGGAATACCTTCCTTATCTTGGATTTTCGACTTGACGTTGTCGATGGTGTCAGAAGATTCCACTTCTAGAGTGATGGTCTTACCAGTCAAAGTCTTGACGAAGATTTGCATTTTTTAAAATGGGGTTTGTAGTATTTGTTTGTTTGTAGTTGTTGTTTTTTGAGTACACTTGAGCTGATCTGTTTGCTTGCTATACACAGAAACGATAGGTTGTTGTTTACTTGTCTTATCTGGAAGAGACTGTGCTTTGAGGATGGAAAGTGACGGGTGGCAAAGAAAGATCAGTCAATTTGGTCAAATTTGGCTCCTTTTATATGCTGTCAGGGCGTGCGAAAACTCCCTGCCAGAAATTGATAAGCGCAAAAAAGCAACGCCGCCCAGACTCCGAGATGTGGTGGCCGGGTGTTGCGCGTGGTAGCGCCGGTGGAGATGTTTTCTTGCAGACGTTCCACTAGACGAATGGGTTTGACCGGTGGAACCTCATCCTGCTGCTGGTGGTGTTGCTGGTGGTGCTGGCGTTGCTGGTGGTGCTGGACAATGTCGTGTCAACTGTCTTTGCCATGGTCACGTCCCGGTGTCTGTTCAGTCTGAAGTTGATGAACCCGTCATTTGACTCGTCTTCCTCGTCTTCTTCGTCAGCGTCCGCAATGGTATGCATTATCGAGTCCTGGGGCGGTCTTCGAGTACTGCGGGCCCCATTCATATTCATATTCATGTTACCAGTGGCGGCGCCTCTCATGGGCCCATCTCGACTGTTCCGTTCGCTGCTAAACCGACTCAAGTGGCTGTTGTCTGTAGATTTACGTCCTGGGGAGGAGATACTCGACCTAAATTCGATGACATTCTGTCTTCTTCTCTCCAGCAGGTCTGGATCATTTAATAACGACAGTATACTGTTGGCTAGACGGTTTATTTGGGTCCATATGTTCCAATCTGTCTTGCTTATCTGAGTATTATCGATCTCCACATTACTCAGATGATCGAAGATATGATTACTAGTCGATTTCAACCACGAAATAAACTCATTGGATCCATTGTTCAGCAAGTACGAGATTAATGTAAACGTCTTCACGGTGATGACACAATTCTTATGCGAAAATCTCTTTGTGAGGTATAAAGCCACTTGTAATCTTTTCCGTATCACAGAGATGATCTCTTTCAACGTCTTGGAACTATACGTCAGGACAGATATCTCATTCATTATGGTGCCACCGTTCCCATTGGACATTGAGTCCTCTGAGTCATCCGTGATATCTTTCACTTTGATCTCGGTCGAAGAATTGACAAAGTTTTTCACTGTATTGAAAAGAGACATATTCAACTTTGCTTCTTCTTTTTGTGTGTGTGTGTGTGTGTGTTTGTTTGCTAGTTTGTTATACCTTTATTTCTTGCTGCGATGACTCAATTGTTCATAATATAGACATCGACTATTTCTCTTTGGCGACCTTCAGTACCTGTTTTTGTTCGATGTTCTGGTATTTTTTCGTTGTTGTTTGTTTGTTTTTTTGCCAATTGATTTTTCAGAGAAAAATTGTATATAAATTTTGAATATATATAATTATAATTAGTATTACTCGTCACTATTTAGATTCTCTTCTAATTCCTTCCATAGCCATTTTCTCCAGATATCACCTGCAATGGTTAACAGATCATTGAATGAATGCGATGCCTTTGCATCATTACCAACTTCAATGAACATATGTGCTTTATGATGTGGTCTCTTTTCTTTCTTACCATTCTTATCTTGTGGTAGATCGTTGTTTAATATTGTATTGGATGAAGAAGCTGAAACAGAATATGATTTCATTGATTTCTTGGTGGGGGAAGATGAGATAGTAGGGGAGTTGGAATTTAACTCTTCCATTAGGTAAAGTCTTTGGTAACTTAAATCATCAATACGTGAACACATGGGTAAATTGTTTAAAAACTCTGATATTTCAGTCTCTTCGAATTCCAATAGTTTAAATTCATTATATTGCAAGATTGCCATGTAAATGAATAATATTTCAATATGTGGGTCGATTAAAGAATATATCAACGAGTTTTCATCATCATCATCATCATCCTTGCCAGAGTCAGCAGCAGCAACAACTACACTATCCTTTTCGTCGATTTCATCTTCACTAGAAGCTGACACATCGGAAAAGGACACGCTGGATGAGTTCCCTGAAGATAATGAAGACGGTATTGGGGTATTATTCCCCGTTTTCACTGGCACACTATCGTATTTGTTTCTTTTTAACAGTTCTTTAAAGATATTATAATCGTATGGATATTCGGATCCACCAAATGGAACACAATTCAAATCGGGGAACCAAAATGGATCTAATTTTGATGCAATATTATGATTTTGTGATGATGAATCTCTTAATCCGATGGCATTGGATCTCTTTATTGAATGAGGTGTGACTTTCCCTACCAGTGACAATTCGTTCAATTTATTGATCCCCATGGGATTTTTCTTATAAAATTGATTGAATATCTTGGTATTATAGTTGAGATAGAAATTAATGCTGTTCATGTTTGGTTTAGGTCTCCAACCTAGTAAAATATCCCATAATCTACCTCTATCTTGTCTTTGTAGGACTTTAGCACCAGAGAATTTAATCCACCAATACAGCCAAGTAGATTTGGATGAATTTGTTTGAGGGAAATCAGTTTCTTCCATCAAAGGTTGATATAGTTCAGGTAAAATTGATGCGAAGATTTTGAAGAAAGTTTGAGATTGGAATGTTAAATCGCCACCGGATAAGATTGGGAAATAGTTTGAAAGATTTGAAGATTGCACTGGGAATTCTTTATTGATTTGATCCTTGGCCATAACTGTATCGGGGCAATGCAGGATGATTAAAAGCAATCTTTCGTATAATTCATTGAATTGGAATTGATAATCTTGAGGCAATTTATCCCTTAATCTTTTGGGTAATGGGTATTCGTTGTACAAATTGTTGATTGATTCGTCATTTTGTTTTGACAAGTAGTCATCCTTTGTAGTGTTGGAATCGATGTTTTGATCATCTTTTTGTGATGAGATATCCTTTTGATCCTTTGAATGTCTTCTGCCGGTGAGGACGATTGGTTCTTGGATGGAGCCCATGATAGGGAACCACTCAGCTAAACCCAATGCGACCCAAGAGAGACCATTTTCGTATTTGAATATTGAAGACCATTTATCTAGGAATGCCATAATAGCATTTTTCAATAGAAGAATGATATCCATTTCTGCATTCTTGCTTGTGTTTGAGGAGGATTGTTGTTGTTGTTGTTGTTGTAAATTGGGGAAAGTTTTGGATTCATCCATTGGCGTGGTTGGATTTGATATAGAATTCTTGGGTTTGTTTGTGGTGTAATTATTCTTTGACTTATTTGATCTTGTGTGGAAATATTTTTTCAGATCATGTATGATTAAATATTCCAAATCGTCATTTTTTTTCACTGTTGTTGTTGTAGCAGATGAAGATGATGAAGATGCTGATACTGGTGGTGAGGAGGTAGAATTGGTTGGAATATGATCTCTTTTATTTAAAGGTTGTAAGAATTGATAAGATTGCGATTGAGAGTCCCACCCGACGATATTGGAGATGATATTAGGAGAAATGCACATTGGATGGTATTTGAGTAGTATGGGCCATACTATATGTCTTAATTGTGGGGGGATCCCATATGTTCTTGCTATGAAAGCGAGGGTGTCGTGGTCATTCCATTTGATTAGATTGATGATCAAATGAATCAATTTTCTGTCGTTGTATTGTTGTTTCAAATTTTTCAAATGGTGTGAGTTTGAGATGTTGCTGTTGCTGTTGCTGTTGTTGTTGGAGTTGAAATTGATATGTGATTGTTTTCGAGACATAGGTGGTTGTGAGGGTGTGTGTGTGGATATATATATGAGAGTGTATGGGTGTGAGACCGGACTGGGCTGTGGGAGGAAATGGTGGGTACAGCCTATATATATAAATATATATATATATTGAGTGTGTAGAATGTGGTTGATCCTTGGATAGAATTTAACTGCACTGGAGTGGTCTATACTCAAATGTCTATACTCAAATGTCTATACTCAAATGTCTATACTCAAATGTCTATACTCAAATGTCTATACTCAAATGTCTATACTCAAATGTCAATACTGAGATGTCTATATATACTCAAATATCTCTATATATTCAATCTTTCAATCTTTCAATCTTTCAATCTTTCAATCTTTCAAGATTTCAAGAAGTGAGAAGCGAAGAAGTGAAGAAAAGCGGCACTGCGGTTTCGAACCGGGGACACTGCGCAGATATTTGTGCAAACAGCTCCTCCTCCTCGCTTAACTCCCCGGGCTGCTCACTCTGCACGGCAGAGAGCGGAACAGGGCTATTGTTCTGCTCTATTGTCCTCGCCTCCGCGGGAGAATTTCCAGCGGTTTTCGCCAGGAAACATTTTATCGCAGTGTTACAGAAGTGGGACATTTTATCATAGCATTATATTTGGCTTCCACAGGAAGGTACGGTTCTCAGATTATTTCCAATTATTTTTCAGCTATTTATTCACAGGTTATTTAAAGTGGTTGCAGTTCTGGAACACCCATACAAGTGCCTGTTCACATCTCTATACACATACATATTTGTATATATATATATATACATACACATACACATAGTATTGCTATCACTACTCACTCACAGACTGCAGTATACAAAGCACTGAAAGAAGAAAAATACTCAATTATGCCACTGCAACTGAAGGATCTGTTGAACAAGGACTCAGAGTCGCATATACCTGGCAATATTCCCACACTGAAAGATCGGAAAGGTAATAAAATACCTCTCTTATCCACCAGTATCCCCGCCGGCAATATCGCCTCCTTGCAAAAGAATAGTAATCTAATGACTCCCCCAGGTTCGGATATAGACAAATCGCATAGTGATGAGGATATTACTACTACTACTAACAACAGCAATAGCAACAACAACTCCCCGCTAAAAGAACCGTTAGTCTGTCAATGGGATCAATGCCATCTCACTTTCCTTCAAGCAGAACTGCTATACCACCATCTATGTCAAGATCATGTCGGAAGGAAATCCAAGAAAAATTTGCAATTGAACTGTCACTGGAATGACTGTAAGACAAAGACTGACAAAAGAGACCATATCACCTCGCATCTAAGAGTCCATATCCCGTTGAAACCCTTCAACTGTGCAAATTGCCACAAGTCGTTCAAGAGACCGCAGGATTTGAAAAAACATATCAAGATTCATTTGGAATCGAATACTCTTTTGAAAAAGAAAAGAGGACCCAAGATAGGTACAAAGAGAATTAATAAATTGTCCATTCAACAACAAAATAATAATAACAACAACAACAATTTACACTCGTTCATTAGAAATGATCTACATTCATTAGAACCAGTCTTGACATCCAACTTGAAAAATAAACTACAAACATTTTTACCATTACCACAAGTTAATACTAATACTTACAGCAGCAGCAGCAGCAACAGCAGTGCATGCACCACTCCAGGTATCCCCACTGAGACTCCGCCTTCACAAGCGTATCAAGACGATAACAGGAAACTATCCAACTCATCAATCATCTTCTCCCCCGTGGGGTCATCATCATCAAGTGAATCCAGCAACAGCGTCAACATCAACAATAACAACAACACATTGGATCAACAGCAGTTCCCTCCCTCGGCAACAAAATCATATATATCAAGTCCAACTAACACCTCAATCCTGACAAGTTTCGACAATATACCAAGAAACGATATTCAAACAGCAGCAACGTTTTTCACTAAACTATCACACAATATGATGTTAAAACAACAACAGCAGCAGCAGCAGCAGTATCAATATGTTCCATTACAACAAGCCATCCCCATCTACAACACCACCGTAAACAATATCAACGCAAATGCAAACGTCGTGTATCCAATGATACCACATTTACCCCCTATTGGCCAACAACAATTCGTCACCGCATCACCATCGATCCAGTATCAACAGCAACAGCAACAGCAACAGCAGCAACAACAACAACAATATAACAATACAGCATTGCCACCAATATCTACTTTACCTGTTCTTCAACCCAGACTGCATTTCCAAATGCCATCTGATACCATATCGCAACAATTGGCTCCAAACCATAATATCATCAATAACAATACTAATAGCAGCAACGCTACTTACTACAAACAATACTCAGTATATCAAATGAATAATGGTCAATCGTCAAGCAGTGATGAAGGTGATGGTGATGATGATGATGACTTTGTTCCTCCATTAAGCACAGATGAGGACGATATGTTATTGGATTCGGTGAATTTAATCAAGGATTACTTAATTTGTTCATTATTGGAAGAGGATTTTGAATCAGACTCTGAAATGGGTAATGAAATGGACAATGATAAAGAAATTGAATCATTGACTGATGATTTTGCCAAGACTTTAAAATATCCAAAGATTGTCATTTAAAACAATATGCACTTCTAGTTACATTTTCATACGTATTAAAAAACTTGGATAACTCTCTTAGGTCTATGTATACATAAATAAATATATATATATATTCGTAATATAACATTTTAATATAATACAATACCCCTTTGCCTTTTGCCCAAATATATCATCGTCTACTACTTAGAATTATTGACTATAGTAATCATCAAGATTATGGAAGTGAGTACAAGGTATTATATTTTCTAAACTTATCTATTTATTGTTTAAGGAAGGAATTAATTTATTTATTTATTCATGGGTCATTCAAACTCTTTCAAAGTATGATGAATGGATTTAAATATTTGTATCAATTAATGAATATTCAAAAAAATCACAACTAAAGATAAATTCATATCCTTTTATTCAAAGATGTATTACTGCTGAATATTAATATATTATGTGTAAGTCGGATGTGTTGTGTGATCATTATACCCAATATGTCTTTAGTACTGGTCATAATGATGTGATTGCAATTTTTAAAAGTCTTATTAGTACAATACTTATAATATAGAAACTAATATTTCCTTTTCGATGCTACTGATGAATGGAAAATAAGACAATATTGGCAAGTAAGGAGCAAACACTATCGAAAATTCTCTTCATTGGAGTAAGTAAAAGAACTCCTTCAAAAAATCACTAATACAAGATTACCTAATGCAATGCTGAAAAACATACCTGCTTGAACATGATGGTTGAAGTGTATGCATGCCGTTCACACAACATTCAATACACTTTGAATTTAACATCAGTATACCTATGTAATATATATGTATATTGATATGTAAGAGCCGTTAGGACACCAATTTAATTTTTCCAATGATAATTGTTCTTCCATCAACCAATTATAGCCTTTTACACACCCACATTTCAATCATACCGTGACATCCCTTCAATAGGATGCAATACCATATAAAAGCTCACTACATCATACATATATGTGTTTACAGATTAATTCCCTTCATAGTAGTGATTAATCTTTCTAGATAATTTTTCATCTCTTTTTTTGGCGATTTTCATAATTTCATGGAAATATCAAATTTAAAGATAAACAAACTGAAAGGTTCTGTTTAATAGATGAGTCTGTCTCTATGGGTGACTAAAACAAGGGAAAGAAGGCAGCAAGATACACAAAAGTTTCAATACAGCATGGTAACGATTAAAAAGAAGCGTTCTTATAACACAAAGTCTGCCCGTGTGGCGGCAGCACAGCAGGCACAAAGAATGCAAGAGCAACAAAAACAACACTTACAAGCCAAACATCATTTCGAGGACTCGAGATTAAAATCTGAATCCCAAATCAGTTCCACTGTACATGATGAAAGTGATTCCATTTCATTTCGTGGTAATATATTGAAGAATTTTATAAACTCTACCTCCTATATGAATGCTCTAACATTAAAACCTGTTCCATTATCAAGATTACAACCTGCTTCCATGTATGGTCCACCAAAAGTGGCTAAACAATCTTTGATCGATATGGAGAATAAATTGAACAAAGAATTGGAGCAATTAAGTAGTTTGAAAGAGGAACTGAAAACAACAGAAGATCTAAACACAGATCCAAACCAAACCCTTTTGGCAATCTTAGATATTTCTTCGATTGATCAGTTGGATATATCTTCATTGGACTCTATCGATACTCTCCTTGATAAATACAAAAAGAAGTACAAGCTAATCAGTCAAGATCATATAGTTGTTAAACGTATTGATGAATTCATCGATTTGAAACTAGATAAGAGTGAAGCTCCGCCAGAGTACTGGGAAATATATAACGATTTGAAACAAAAACAAAAGGAAAGAAAAGAGCTTGAAATTAAATTAGCTCTGGAAAGGAAGATGAAGGAAGAAGAAGAGGAGAGGTCAAGAAAGGAAGCGGAGAGATTGGAATTATTATTTACTGAAAAACAAGAACGTGAGAAGCTGGATAAAGAAGAAAAGGAAAGATTAGCCAAAGAGATGGAACAAAAATTAAGTCAAGAACAAGATATAATACGACAACAAGCTCAGCAAGATATTGTTGCAGATCCGGTAATACCCTTACCTGCTGGGCAAATGCCAACTACTGTCTTTGCTCAGGATATTGATTCACAAATTAATCCAGCTGGTATCTTATCAGCATCAATCGATACTAATTCGGCCAGTAATCTTCTTGGTGTAGTGGATGATACACCAAGTGTCAATCCAACTATTGAAACCACTAACATGGCCGATACAGGGGAAGGCCAAGAATTATTAGACGATATGTTTGGTCAGTATAATAATGATCAATTTAATAATGGGTTTGATGATGAGTTTGAAGATCTAGATAATGTATTCTTCTAGTGTAATAATCAAAGCATAAAAATATAAAATGAAATTCATAAGCATTAATGTCTATTCGTATTATATATAGTTAATTAATAATAATACATAGTTTTATAAAAATGACGTCTATAATATAAAAATGTTTCGTAATAACTCTGTGATTGTGTCCTTTAGGTGATTTATTTCCAAAAGATATCATTGATATGTTGAATTAATCTTGATGTGGCAAAGGCAACAGTACCAAAAATTATAACTACTTGTGTTATTATTAAACAGAAACAAGCAAACATAAATCGTGGACAGAAAATCTTCCAAACCATTAAATGTCTTCTGAAAACTGTGACCCAAATAAATGAACTTAAACATAGAACGGTGTTGTACGTTAATAACATACCACAATTAGATACAATACGTCCTAATAAAGTCTGTGGTTTTAGTACGTCTGGTTGTTGTTTCCATAATGTGACCAATGCAACTGATAAGGCTACAAGGATATGTGGACCAAAAGTGTTTAATACTAGTGCAATATGTGACAGTGGGAAATTTATTTTATCTGTTAAGATAAAGGCAACGTCCCATTGAACAGATGGGATTGTGGCTTGATGGCCGGTACTGAAGAATTGTTGGTATGATAACAAACCAAGGGCGATTGGGCCGATCATATTTTCCTTTAACTTTAATAGATCAGTAATTTCCAGGATTGATAACATTTGATTGCACATTAAGCAAATGGACAATTGAGCTAATGGTTTATTGAAAAGTAAAATTGCCATTAGCATATTAATGACTAACAGGAAATACTCAGAACCATAGATATTCATATAGCCTAGAATGGTAGCATATCTGGAATTCACGTCAGTGTTATGGACGTTTAATTTGATACATAATGGCCCCATTGCCCAACCGAAATTGGAAGCAATTAAACTGAAACCGGCAATGATTCTGGCAATAGTGTATCTTATAATATTTAAATCAAAGTCAAAATCAAAATCGAATTGATCAAAATAACCAGTATGAGAGTTTTCAATTGAAGTTAATGACCAATAAATGAAATTAATGAATAGAGTACCCTTTAAGAAAATATCAATCCAAATTGGTGCAGCGGCTTGATATGATGAAGTTAGATTATAATAACCTTTAATACATGATGGAATGATGAAAATTGCAAGGAAGCATAAGGCTAAACACCACATAGAGTTATTTGAGACGGTAGTGAAAGTTGGTGTACAGAATTCACCTTGTTCTTCTCTACAAATAGTGATCATGGAGGCGATTCTAGTGCAAATAATTAATACTAATGAATGGTACCCACCTAATAATCTAGCAAATCTAGATAATGGTAAATTATTTGAATTAGCTGTTGAGGCACTGACACCTGATGTGGTCCCTTCATTTTCACTAATCTTGGCAGTCAATAAGGCATTTGGTTCTTGTCTTCTTGGTAAGAACACGAATTCGAATAAAGTCAACATTCCTAATGAAATTAGAAGAAATGTGACAATTTTATCTTCCCAAATGGTGAAAGAATTGGAAGCGAAGAGACATGCATGTAAAATGATGATGATCCAGCCAATGCAAGACCAATAATCGGAGAAAAGATCTTCCCAAGATTTAGATAGAATCCAAGCAAAATTATAGCGATCGAAAATTGGACCACAACAACCAATGACGATCCCGACAGCAGTAGCGAAAAGGAAACACCATAATGCGTTGTCGATGATGGGTAATGTTCTAAACACGTAATAAATGCTAAAGAAACAGATATTTGACATAAGAGACATCAATGCGATCCAAGGAGCGAATTCGTTGACCATTTGGCTCATAACAATGGATGGAATCAATTTTGTGATGGTCACTAACAGGATCAAAGAAATGGTCATAAATATGAGACCCGTGGCAATACTATAGTAATCAAATCTTGCCCATAAATCTTTACATAGTTCCAAAAATTCCATTTCGTATTGATGACCTAATGTGAAGTTATTATTTTGGGATGAGATTTCATTTAGTAAGTTATTGATCATCGATTTTTTCCCGTTATCATTGAATTCTAGTCCAATGGTTTCTTTATAATTCAATAATTGATCGATCATAATTTTAGTGACTATTTGAGATTCTTTCTCATCGGTGAAGAATTCTTTGATAGGCCAACCCAAATTGTTGAATGGGACAGGTAACCCGAGTAATAAAGACAATGTAGAGACCAAATCGATTTGGTTGATGGATCTATAAGATTTCCCTAAATCGGAGGTATTGTACTGTGAATCGATTAAATTGTGGAAAAGATTTGGCTTTTTAGAATGGAAGAAGATTGTACTTTCCAATTCATCGATGGAATCACCACCATGGTTGCCCGTATGATCCATGCCGTGATCCCCCATGACAACGAGTAAGGTGTCTTCATCTAGAGTTGCGATGATATCCTCGATGAAAGTGTTAACTTGTTGTTGTTTATCCTTCATGGTATGATGGTTTGGACCATATTTATGACCTACATGATCGACCCCCAACATATGGCCAATTAATACATCCCATTCATCTGACTTATTTAAATTATCGTTAAAGAATGAGATGACACCGTTGTCTACAGTGTGAAGATCCCAAACGTTCAAGGATTCGTATGGAACAGAGTGGGGGGATAAGAATGGATGGAACAATGCATCCCATGTATCATCGCCGACAAACCAAACATCTTTATCGTTCAGATAGAATTGTTTGATCAAGTTGTCTTCTTCTATAACTTCCCCTGCGAAATTTGAGCCTGCATCTATGAAAGTTGGTAACGAACCTGTAGTTAAGCCCTTCAATCTTTGCAGAGTGGTGGTGGGTGGGTCTGCCATGAATTTCAATAGTAGCGATGAGGAGGAGGAGGAGGAGGAGGAGTCATCGATATGGTTATTGTAGAACACGGGCATATTATTATGGTAAAAGGCATTAAATTTTGGATGATCATGGTCTACCGGTATGGCGAAATCGAATCTCAAGGCATCGACGATGAGCACGATAGTTTTATTAAATTTCGGTGTCAACGAGTTTGCGTCTAGAGTATGGTTTGATATATTTGTCAATACTTGTCTTGATAAGAGGAAGCCTCTAGTGAAGAATGCGATTGATATGAATTGTAGGATGGCGAGACAGATAAGCAGTACGACGTAGAGGAAGTGAGATTTTTTGAACTTGGTGATTCTTGTCTTGTATATTCTTTTCTCATCTGCGGACGTACTGAGGATGGATTTCTTGATATCCCTTTCGTCCATTATTGCTCTGTTATATATATGTTATGGTGTGTTGATTAGTCTGTATATTGATGGTTGGATGAGACATACATGTATATATATATATATCAATGCTACTATATTGAACAAATATCGATATCTTGATTTCGTGTCAATTCTTTGTTTTTGAAATATTCCTCGAGAAAGAGGAAAAAGTGGAAGCCATACAAAGTTGGGAGACGTGAATGAAATGATGAGATGGAAGAGAGTACTGAAAAGGTGTATATATATATATATATATATATATATCCTTACCATACTGTGAATATACAGTAGTGTGATATACTATGTATGTGCAGTAGCAGATGTAGCTTAATAAGATGGCAGTGGCATATATAGAATAGTATAATAGAGTGATAGAGACATCAATAATTATAGTTTACAATGCACTATACTATGCTATAACATAACATAACATAGTATTATATAGCAGATATATTTACAGTGCAGCACATATAGAGGTAGCCATAGCCATAGCCATAGCCATAGCCATAGCTGTAGATGTGATTACAGCACAGTGTATTTACAGCATAACATAATATCATTGCAGTACAACATATTATAATTACAATACAGCACAGATATTGCTACAGATATGTTATAATGTATATACAGAGTAGATATGTTATAGTATAGTATAGTATAGTATAGTATAGTATAGAATATTACAGTATAGATACAGTATAGATACAGAATATGGATACAGTATAGTATATACAGAGTAGATATAGATATAGTATAGTGTAAATACAGTGTAAATACAGCACAGTGTGAACGGCCGTTGCCAGTGGCAACCGCTGCACCCACACACCGCGCTGTCCCGTTCACTGCGCCCGCGCGGGAAATCTCGACAAATCTCGCAAAGCTTCTTCGAGCTTCTGAAAGATTCCACTGTTGCCCGCCCGCCTCGAGACAAAGACCTTCTGTCAACTTCTCTGACGTTCCACGAACAAAACGGCAAATCGTATATAAATTGAACAAATATCTCTGCAATTGACAACATTCCACTCTTCTTTCCCCCTCTACCCTCTTGCTAATTTGTACATTACAACAAAACCCACCAAAACAAAACAACTAACAACTAACAATCATGTCTAAAGCCGTTGGTATTGATTTAGGTACTACTTACTCCTGTGTTGCTCACTTCTCTAACGATAGAGTCGATATTATCGCCAATGACCAAGGTAACAGAACCACCCCATCTTTCGTCGCCTTCACCGACACCGAAAGATTGATCGGTGATGCCGCCAAGAACCAAGCCGCCATGAACCCTGCCAACACCGTCTTCGACGCCAAGAGACTGATCGGTAGAAACTTCAACGACCCAGAAGTCCAAGGGGACATGAAGCATTTCCCATTCAAGTTGATCGATGTCGAAGGTAAACCACAAATCGAAGTCGAATTCAAAGGTGAAACCAAAAAATTCACCCCTGAACAAATCTCCTCCATGGTCTTGGGGAAGATGAAGGAAACCGCCGAACAATACTTGGGCACCCAAGTCAACGACGCCGTCGTCACCGTCCCAGCCTACTTCAACGATTCTCAAAGACAAGCCACCAAGGATGCCGGTACCATTGCCGGTTTGAACGTCCTAAGAATCATCAACGAACCAACCGCCGCCGCCATCGCCTACGGTCTAGACAAGAAGGGCCACGAAGAAAACGTCTTGATCTTCGATCTAGGTGGTGGTACTTTCGATGTCTCCCTACTATCCATCGAAGACGGTATCTTCGAAGTCAAAGCCACCGCTGGTGACACCCATTTGGGGGGTGAAGATTTCGACAACAGATTAGTCAACCATTTCGTCCAAGAATTCAAGAGAAAGAACAAGAAGGATCTAACCTCTAACCAAAGAGCCTTGAGAAGATTAAGAACCGCCTGTGAAAGAGCCAAGAGATCTTTATCTTCCTCTGCTCAAACCTCCGTCGAAATCGACTCCTTGTTCGAAGGTATCGACTTCTACACCTCTTTAACCAGAGCCAGATTCGAAGAATTATGTGCCGATCTTTTCAGATCCACTTTGGACCCGGTCGAAAAGGTCCTAAGAGACGCCAAATTAGACAAATCCGCTGTCCACGAAATTGTTCTTGTCGGTGGGTCTACTAGAATTCCAAAAGTTCAAAAATTAGTCACCGACTACTTCAACGGTAAAGAACCAAACAGATCCATCAACCCAGATGAAGCCGTCGCCTACGGTGCCGCCGTCCAAGCCGCTATCTTAACCGGTGACCAATCCTCAAAGACCCAAGACTTGTTACTATTAGATGTCGCTCCATTATCTCTAGGTATCGAAACCGCCGGTGGTGTCATGACCAAATTGATTCCAAGAAACTCCACCATCCCAACCAAGAAATCCGAAATCTTCTCCACTTACGCCGACAACCAACCAGGTGTCTTGATTCAAGTCTTCGAAGGTGAAAGAGCTAAGACTAAGGACAACAACTTGTTAGGTAAGTTCGAATTATCCGGTATCCCACCAGCCCCAAGAGGTGTCCCTCAAATCGAAGTCACTTTCGATGTCGATTCTAACGGTATCTTAAACGTCTCCGCCGTCGAAAAGGGTACTGGTAAATCTAACAAGATCACCATCACCAACGATAAAGGTAGATTATCCAAGGAAGATATCGAAAGAATGGTCTCCGAAGCTGAAAAATTCAAAGAAGAAGATGAAAAGGAATCCGAAAGAATCGCTTCTAAGAATCAATTAGAATCCATCACTTACTCCCTAAAGAACTCCATCTCCGAAGCCGGTGACAAATTAGAAGAAGCCGACAAGGAAGCCGTCACCAAGAAGGCCGATGAAGTCATCGCCTGGTTAGACTCCAACACCACCGCTACCAAGGAAGAATTCGATGATCAATTAAAGGACTTACAAGCCATTGCTAACCCAATCATGACCAAATTATACCAAGCCGGTGGTGCCCCAGAAGGTGCCGCTCCAGGTGGTTTCCCAGCCGGTGGTGCTCCTCCAGCTCCAGATGCTGAAGGTCCAACTGTCGAAGAAGTTGATTAATCGATTTAATTATTAATTTATTAATTATTAATTATTAATTATTCTATCTTTTTTTGCCTTATGCATACCTTAAAAGCATATACCACTATTACTATTTTATAAAAATATTATATAAAATATAAATAAAAACAACTTAATCATATATATATCATGTCTCGTTAAATTTTTTTCCCCATCCATTATAAATTATTTTGAATGCTTTACATTCTATCTTAAACTAATATTATATAGTTGTTCAATATCATCTATTTCCTGTTCAAGACTGGCTATCAGAGTAGGTGACCGATCCTTTTCCCTTTGCCATAAACTATTGCCTTTCAATTCACGGTACAATATTCTGAACTTATCAATCACTTCACTCTCAATCCTTTCTTCACTCAATTGATTCTTCACTCTAAGCTCTTTAATATTACTCTCAATGATCTTATTCTTACTGGTAATGTTTTCATACAAGAAATTCTCCAAATCTTGCTCCCTAGTCAATTTAATCTCTATAATATAATTCTTAATCGATTGTAATTGTTCTTTAATATTTTCAATCATCATCAAAAACTTCTTGTTCAAATAGTCTTCTTGTTCAATCTCATAAATCAATCTATAATTATCCTCTATTAACCGTGTCACTTCATCCTTATCATCTATCTCCTCGTTGTAACGTTGCAACGTTTCAGGCTTTACATCAGAAGATAACTGTTTATATGAGATCGAAGATTGTTTGGCAACTCGTTTTAATAATAACTCAATCTTATCTGTTTCCTCCCTTGTGGAACGTGATTCATCACTCAAGTTTCGCGTTAACTGATAAAGGTATTCAAAATTATCCGTACTCATAGTTTTGTGTCCTTCTTCACTTCCCATCCTTTTCCATTAAAATATTATCATATGTACCATAATGGCCACATTTTTCGATCTTTAATGTTTAAAAGTTATCTTTAAAATGTTTCTATAGAAAAAAAAGATACTATACAAGCTGACCACACCCACAACCACACCAGGCAATGAGTGAGTATTTACCCAATTCATATCTATTAGGTGTCCACCTGACCATCTCGACCCACTCGGGTCCCCTGATGGTCTATTCATACCCACCTGCAAAGATTGATGCCATTGAAACTTTCACTTCCACATACGCAATGACTACAAATAAGAAATACGCTAATACCAAATCCTCACAACCTAAAAAGAATAAGTCCAATCAAGTGGTTAATAGATATAGAGATAAAAGACGGAATGGGAATCAAATCACGCCCACGTCGGAATTTAGATTGGATTTTGATTCGTCAGTTAGAAGTAGAACATCATTAAAAACCATGTCCTCACAGTCGAGTCTTTCATCTGTCTCTTCTTCCAGTAGTGGAGAGAATAAATCATGGCTCTCGAGTGAAGGGTTGAGTGATAGTGAGTTATCCACTGATTATATTGATGAATCATTATCATCCGACTCGTCACTGGCTTCAATGAAAAATAATAATGACTCTCCAAGTGATGATGGTAGTTTGTCGATCACTAATAATGAGGAGGAGGACGAAGATGAGGAGGAAGATCTTAGCGAAAGTGATAATAATCTTCCCACTGGTGACAGTGCTATTACTGGTGATCAATTATTGAAACTCTTTGATAAGAAAGATGATAGTGATGACAGCAGAGACAATAAACTTAACGAAAATGACTCTTATAATGGCGATGACGATGCTGATGATGAGAATGTCACGAAATCTAGTGTCAATGAAGTCTTCTTTACGGAAGAAAACTTCCAAGATATTGATAAGATCTTTGGGTTTAATTCAGAGTTTGTTGCTGAATTTTGTTGTCCAGACAGAGAACTTTGTAACACTAAATTTGAATTCACCATTGATCAATTAGCATTCTTGGGCTTACCAATTCATAGTGATTCAAAGGGGAAATGGAGAAAATCAAAGCATAAAAAACATCACTCATCAAGAAAGAGTACATCGGGTTCCTCATTAGATCCACGTAGTAGGAAAGGTACCTCTCAATCTTCATCATTGAAAAATACAAAGGATAAGACAAGTAAACTATCAGGTGCTGATGCATTGTATGAACTACGTGACTCTTTGGATTTGGCAAATGTGGGAAATGATAAAAATGATGGTGATCTAGAAATCCATCATTTAAATAAGAGTATGAATATGTTTCATGTTTGTTTTGTGTTAAACCCTCCCTTGGTTGAATATAACGCACGTATCGATGATATGTATCAACAAGTCGTTGCTAAATTTTCTCTTTTGCTTAAGTTTTTACAATCTAAGTCAAACTATGTCTCAGACGAATGTGAAATAATTATGAGAGAAAGAGAAAATGTAATGAAGAACTCCACTATTTATCAATCTTTGAGAACCCCAGCTGAGAAAGGTAAATTTTTATATGAGAAGATATTGTCCAAATCCACCTTAGCAGAATCATTGACTAAATGCGTGGATCAAATTCATAAAAATGAAATTGCTTGTATAAATCTTAACGGTAGAATGGTTTCCTTACAAATCCCAAGACAAAATGAGTTCCAACATTTACCTGATTTTAAGATTAACCCAATCTTAAATAATTCATATTTGAGTACTGTAACAAATAACAATTTTTTGAGAAAATCTGGTAATGCATTTACGATAAAGACAAAAACCCAATCCCAATCCCAATTGAATCAAGATGATATTGATAACGATTTTTTCAATACAGATGAAGATATTTTGAATTATGCCTTATTACTGCTTGATGAGCCACAGAATATTTTAAAGAATTTACAAAATTCAGCACATTCATCGGGCACTAATGATGTGAATAAGATCATTCTGGAGCAAATAGTGAAAAACATTCAGCCTACGACACCATTAAACACATATGATCATATAATCATTGAAACATTACAAGTTGAGGGAGGTTCTATTGCAGCTGAAATCCTACGATCATGTGCCCTGCATCTTATTTACTGGAGACATGCAAGAGTTATAATACCGTTAAGTTCCAAAAACACCTATATTGTATCTCCATTAACGTCATTGAATGTTTCATACCCTAATGATGAAAAAGTTTTCAAGGAGAAATTCAGCTCTTTACCGTCCTTAAGTTATTTCTTGAATAAATTATCTCATGTAGAAGATGGTGAAACGAATACTAAACTTTTACAATTGAATAGACAAGCGCCAAAACCATTTGGGTCGTTGATACCAAGTAAAGAACATAAGGGTGTTTACCTTAATGTACTGAGTTGGTTGTTAAGACATGGATATGTATGTCAAATGCTAACCTTTGTGTTCATTAGGATTGATAAGAGAATAAAGATCGCTGTAGATGAAGACTTAGAGAATGAAGGGTTTAGAAAGAAAAGGGAAAAGATCTTAAACAGAGAAAGAATGGCTACAGCTAAGGCTAGGGATGCAGCTATGCAATCATCTCAGAATTTTGAGAAACATCTCAATGCTATGGAGAATCTAGAGAAAGAATATAAAGACGATCTACTTAATATCAAAGGTAGAGAAAGGAATTCTATTGAAGATCACTTTGAATTTGATGATCCAGATTTACAACAAGACTACACAATAATTCTAGAGCCTGAAAGGGTTACAGCATTAGAAAAACGCTGGCTGTACAAATGCATATCTGATCAGCCACCTGACATTCAAATATTATTCAAAAAACTGTTGAAATATTTTAATGGTAGGATCCCAATTGAAATTGTGATGTTGAGAGAGGGAATTTCCCGTCATGAAATCAAGAAGTTGTTTGGTGCATTAGATAAATATTTAGTCGAAACTCATCATTGGTGATATGAGCTTTTATAAATACGTATTAATATTCTTAACTTTATCATTTAATTTTTGTTTATTTTTAGTGAGTAACTTTCATCTTTAAGAGTAAATATTAAAACTATACTCTGTTTTACAATGGTGGTTAGTGAATATATAGTTTTTACAAAATATTCTCAAATTAGTTGGCACAACTCAAACTTACCCATTAACCCATACCATAACATTATAACCCTCATCTATACTCTAACCAGAATTCTAAATCTCATTTTAGTGGCAATCCAAATAACTGGTATACTGCCATTTATCGAAGTTACCCTCATTTCCTTATCTTTTGCACTTTTCAAATTTAAAATAATTATTTTTGATCCAAGAATTTGCAAATTGGCCTCAAAGAGGATCATAAAACACAAACTGGATCATTGTTACAACCCAACTCAAACTCCTTCAAGCACACTCAATTAGCGCGTAATGAGTTATCCAGAAGACCAAGTATCCATCAAGAGAGAAGAATCCAGTTTCTCTGGAGTCCCCTTCCCACCAAATGGCACTGTCCCCCAAAATAAAGATGCTCATTCTATTGCCGAATCACATGCTCAAGAAGTCTCGATTAAACAAGAACCAATGTCTCCACAAGAATCCCATACCAGAGTGCAACGAGATGATCATGGTGCTTTCATCAACGAAGAAGTCGAAGCGCTAACTATCAATGGTAACGAAGGTCAGGTTCTTCCAGACAGACCAAATTTAAAGATTGTTAAAAGACAAATTACTAATTATGTTGGGTTTGCCAATCTTCCAAAACAATGGCATAGAAAATCTATTAGAAATGGGTTCAACTTTAATGTCTTGTGTGTCGGTAAGCCTGGTTTAGGTAAGACCACCTTGATCAACTCACTTTTCAATCAAGAATTTAATGATTCTAATAATGAAAATGATTTCGAAACCCATAATGAAGAATCTAACGAGAATGATGACGTTGAATCAGTGCGGATCACGACTAAGAGTGCCGTTATCGAGGAAAATGGCGTTAAATTGAAATTAACCGTTGTTGATACCCCTGGTTTTGGTAGTCATATTAACAATAGCAATGCTTGGACTCCTGTAGTCAAGGAAATCAACCGTAGATTTGATCAGTATCTAGATCACGAAAACAAGATTAATAGAACCACTTTTGATGATATGAGAATCCATGCCTGTTTATATTTTGTTGAACCAACGGGACATTGTCTAACACCATTAGATTTGGAATTCTGTTCTCAAATTCATAAGAAATGTAATTTAATTCCAGTGATTGCTAAATCTGATATAATGTTGGATGAAGAGATTAGTTTATTCAAGACCACGATTATGAAACAACTTTCAGATAACCAAATTAATATATTTCAACCACCAATTTACAAATTAGATGATAATGATACCAGAGAGATGGCTAGTAAACTATATGAAACTTTACCATATGCTGTTGTAGGGTCTAATGATTTTATCCAAGATCCTCAGGATCCAAATAAAATGATTAGAGGTCGTCAATATCCATGGGGGGTTATTGAAGTTGAGAATTCAAAACATTCCGATTTCAATTATCTACGTGATTTATTAATCAGACAATATTTAGAAGAATTACGTGAAAAGACTCATAATACATTATATGAAAATTATAGATCAAACAAATTAATCAAATTAGGTATCAAACAAGATAACACAGTATTCAAAGAATTCGATCCGTTGGCTAGACAAGAAGAAGAACAAAAATTACATGAAGCCAAATTAGCCAAATTAGAAAGTGAAATGAAATCTGTGTTCCAACAGAAAGTTAATGAAAAGGAAAAGAAGTTACAAAAATCTGAAACTGAACTATTTGCTAGACACAAAGAAATGAAGGAGAAATTATTGAAACAATTGAAGGCTTTAGAAGAAAAGAAACATCAATTGGAAATGTCAATCTCATCTCAATTGAGTCAAACTTCTCCCGTGCCCCAAAAGAAGAAAGGTTTCTTAAGGTGATTTATCTCTTTTTACATCTATACTTCAATTTCTTTCCGCACCTGTAAAATACTATAACCTATTCAAACCCAAGCCCAGCCAATCCATTCCACATACAACCTTCACTATATTTATATATATATAAATGTATAAATCTAACCCATATATTGCAACAGATCTTATATAGTGAAACTTCCTTATTTAGAGACATTTGTATCTTTTGGTGTCACAAACACTCTGAAAATAGTGGGAAAAATAAATAAATAAAATTGATGTATATTTTGAGACGCCAAAAATTAAAGATTACGAATTTTGAAAAGAATCCATCGAAACGCGTAATCTCTGGAAATACAGACATTATACGATATGTTCTT
Source organism: Monosporozyma aerobia (assembly GCA_028408415.1). NCBI lineage: Eukaryota > Fungi > Ascomycota > Saccharomycetes > Saccharomycetales > Saccharomycetaceae > Monosporozyma > Monosporozyma aerobia. The sequence continues at coordinate 878,699 of JAKOOU010000011.1, read as the reverse complement.
CTTCAACTTCTTCTTCTTATTAGTCGAGCTTTAAACATAATTTCAGTTACATGTTGATCTAGTAACCAGTTCATTACAACTAACGACAAGCACAAACTATACTTGATAAAACCCAACCTGCCACAGCCATTTTAAACCAGCGATAAAACAATTAGACATGACAATTGACCATCCGTTGACTTTTAATAAGCATTACAAAGAGATACAAAACTATTTTAGTGTATCCAATGCGAACCAAGATGAGTTCGACTTTGAAAGACATAACACTTCCATTGTAAGAGCCCGTTCTAAATTATCTGGGTTAACTGAAACGCAATTCTTAGAATTGAGTACTGATGTTCACGATGAATTACAAAGAAGAATTACTGACAATGGGGGTGAATTTGGCTCTTCTTTAAGACCAATCGATACCTTTCATAAGAAAAGAAACCAAGCTAGAGAAAAACTATCGTCATTAGCTTCCAACAGGTTCAACGATTTATTAAATGATATTTCACAAGAAATTCAAAGACGTGGCTATGATAAAGTTGAAATAAATCAAATGGAAAAGTATGAAGATGAACGTAACAGTATAGAATCTGACATTAAAAGTAGTACTCCATTAAAAAATTCTTCCCCATTTATTGCAAAGGACGACAAAAATAGTGATGATATTATTCAACAAACTGTCATTATTCCAAAGAAGGCTTCTATCGATTGGTCTTCAGATGAAGAAGAGGAAGAAGGGATAGAACCAAATAAATTAGAAACCTCTAGCGATTCCAAGGATTATATCGAACCAGAATTTCATTTCAATGCTACTAACCAAGATACCCTAACCCAAGCTGCGCTCGAAGAAAAGCCAACTGAAGCTATTCTAAATGATAAACTAACTGAAACCATGCTTGAACGTAAACTGTCTGAAACTTCTGTGGAAGATATTCTACCTCAAGCTTCTGTGGAAGATAAACTTGAAAAGAAGATTGATGAAAGTTTGAATGAAACCTTAGCAGAATCTGTCACTTTAACTAAGATTCCAACTACCCAAACAATATCATCTAGTGAACTTGATATTTCACCAAGTATGAATAGTCCAAAGAGTGCTACACCTAATGAAGAAGAGGATGATTTTGATTTTAACCAACCTTTGACTCACATGAATATTGACAAAGAATTGGAACCAGAAAACGTAGATCCCACTCATGTCCACCACAGTACAATTGTTGAAGATGAAGCTAACGATGATATTGCTGCATTAAAGGAAGAAAATAATAAACTGAAAAATAAACTAAAGTCTTTACATAGTCGAGTTCCCAATTCCAATCTTTCTCAATTTAAACAGTTTATTGATGAATCTGGCCATATTCCACTAAAATTGGTTAAAGACTTTCATCATCTAACCACACGCCTTTCTTCAATCATCAATGAGAGCGACAGCGAATTAAGTCAAGAAGAGTTAGGTAATAATACATTCACTAAAGTATTTCAAATCTCCAAAAATATTCATGAAATAATGCTATTATCAAGTATACCAGAACTATCCAATGAAATTATATTATTAAAGGCTGCATTGTCCCATTTAATTACATCTATTAGATATTACTGCTCTTTCAGAGATTTATTACCAAAGATGACTGTTAATACTTCTATTGCTGACCTATCATTTGCCTTTTGTAATTTAGTTGCTATTGCTAAGATTAAAGCAGTGGATATCAATGATGAAATTGAAATCATGACTGAACCAATACTGAATCCAAATGATGAAACATTAACCGATGAAAATGATTCTTCAAATATCTTATCGCCAAATCTACAATCTAAAGTGAAACCACTTCGATTAGCCGAGAAATTGCAAAAATTTGAAAGCTCTTTGAGTTTGACAGCTGAAAGTGACAACACTGTTACCACACCCACATCTGATAGTTCTATCAACATTAGATCCATTCCTAGTAAAGGGTTGTTATTTGATAGAATTGATGTTAAATCAGTAACACCTTCACCAGAGAAAACGAAACAAAAACAAAAAGAATCGATGGGCGTCAAATCATCCGCTTCAGAATCGCTATTCGAAGGTGTTTCAAAAACATCTTCAAATCAAAATGTAACCATTGAAAAAACAAATAACGCAGCACCATCCAGAAATAAGAGTTTTATGGATAAATTAAAAGAACTAAAGCACATCAGTGCTAAATAGTTATCTATACATATCCACCGATTACAACTATTATTACAATATTCTCTATAGTTGACCAATTACAAAGACAATTAAAAATTATTCAAATATCCATTCTATATCTCATATAAAAACATTATTCGTACTTGAGATCTACTTACTGTATCAATATTATATACCCATCTATAAACCCTCACAATTATATTCATATTTATTAAAGATATTGCTTCATCTAAGGAAGCTTGAAAGTGTAGGCAAAAAAAAAAGAGTTGTATATTTCTATTTACAATGTGGTCTTATGGACTTAATCTAGAATATTTATATGTATACCTATTTATACGCGAGCTATTATGATTCACTTCCTTTCAAGGATCATAGAAGAATGGTTGCAATGGCCTGACCTTAAGGCTTTTCACTATTAAGTAAAAAAGAGTTAACAAATGACGATGTTTTTTCGACACCGTTAGTTAAAAGAATAGCACCTACTAAAGAATTTAAAACAGATGATACAATTTTGGGTTCACCATTGAACTCGTTATTTTCATTGACATTTCTCTTCTTCCAAAAGATTAATTCTTTTAATCCCAATGATTCCATGAATTTGGTTAGTTTATATTCAGATAGAATCTGCTTACTCATAGTCGAACCCAAAGTATTGAAATTCATGCCATTGATTAAAGTAGCTTTATCCGTGGTTTTATTGCTTTTAATAGAATACACTGAGGCTTGAACTTTTAGGAAATGTGAGCCCATAATAAACAGCTTTTCGTTATAAGGCACTTTACCATGGGCAAATGATTTATGTGTAAAACATTGTAACAATAAATTATCATCTACGGAAATATCAAACTTCTTCAAAGGCAAATTATTCCTTATCTTAGAGAAGAACTCTGATGTGACCAAACCTTTCTCCTTTTGCACCTTATCATACGTCAAGCCATATGGATTAATCATATAACTTGTTGGATCTCTCTTGATACCGCGTACACGATCCCCAGAATGTAAATATGTTATTAATCGTAGTGAGTCCCTTGAGGTGAAAGCACTCTTATTAATCCCAATCAACGATCCCCTGACTTGATTTGAAAGCATCATGAGTAATTGTGGTTATAGTCTGTATATCTTAATACTCTGTGCCCTTTGTGACCTGGTTGTGATTCCTGAATAGTTAGTCTTGCCTTGGTTGAACTTCGTTTCTTCCTTCATTTAAAAGTTCAAATCTTCTTCGAATTCCTTCTTGTTTGTTTTCTGTTGGCCGACAGAAACCCTAGTTCAAACCCGGAGTTAAAGTTAGGTCTTCAATCCAAAACTCCAACCCTAAGTGGAAAACAACTTAGGGTTTGGAATATTTAATTTCTCTGAAAAGTCCGTTTTTTCCTTCAAAAATAAAGAGGAATTATGCCCAGATTAAATTGATCAAGTTTATTAAATTATTAATTTATTACACAAAGACAAGTGTAAAGGGAAAAGAGCAAAGGTAGTTATTTGATTAGTTTGATTAACCCCAACTTCATTCAATATCAGAGGAATAAAACTAATATAAATATTTAGTGTAACTGAAGTCTCCTATTTCCCATTTCTTCGCAACAAATTTATTTTTAGTTTTTTGCGTTAATTTCATTGACTGGAGTACAAAACACTATATCATTTGACATAAGGGTATCTATCTACACTTACAAACCCATAATAGTAATACAATTAAAAAGACATGTCTGAAAGTAACGATCCGTGGAGTATTGTTAAGAGCCAAAAGCATGTGGGAAAAGAACGTTCCCCAACGTCAAGTGAAGAGATCATGTCAGAAGGTAATAATAGTGAATACAGTCTCCAAATCTATGAAGAAGCAGATATATTATCTTCCACCAGTGGAGATACTAACTCTGATATTGATAGAGTAATAGATCAAGTTGAAATGGATCACATGGCTGCATTGTTAAGCAGCGGTCCTCCATTGGATCAATCCAATTTGACTGATCTGGCTTTCAGCGGTAATGTTGAAAATACAATATACGATTCAGGGTTCCAATCTAATTCTACATTACGGGATCATCAAATTGGACAACTTTCCAATAGTGTTGCGATGCAAAGAACTATTTCTAATGGCAAGAGAACTTTAGATAATGATGACACAAAGGAATATAAGATAGGCGGCAGGGAAGAAACTGAAACTGATACAGCATATAGTAAAGAACAAGATAGCGCTATTGAGACAGATATTGTTAAAAAGAAAGCAAAAATGGCCAGAAAAAGAGCAAACAAGAGAAAGACTAAGAAGGCCAGATTATCTCAACAAACTCAAGAAAATATTGTGTCAAATGAACCTTTTTCAGCTCCCATCAGTAAAGAATTAGAACCAAACTCTTCCGAAGAAGATACAAAACATAACATTACTATGGACAAGGAAGCTGTTTTAGAGACAAGTACATATTCTCACTCGACTACTCCCATTACAGAAATGTCCAATAAAATAAAGCCTTCAAATACCATAAATGAAAATCAATCAACCAAACATAGAAACAAAAACATAAAAGATGAAACAACATTTATCACTAGCGAGATATTTGGTGCTCTAATTCTGTTTTTAGCATTATTGGGTACATGGAAATTTATTAGTTTATTCATTGCATTTATCAAGTTATACAGAGATAATCCATTTTCCACATTCTCTGGCAAGGAAATCATCAAATTTGATTGGAATATTGAACCAAATGAAATGATATCAGAAACTAATACTACTTCTTTTGATTTCACTAAAACACATTCTTTTGAAAGTTCTCTATATATATTCACAAAATCACTAGAAGGTGAAGATAAATTATCTACGGAATTTTGGAAACCGCATGGGAAATATCTAATTGATTTTGATTCGGAAGAGATTTATAAACTAGATATTACAGAAATGATGTTGAACTGGTATGATGGAGTTATCGAAGAGAGCAAGAATCATTATGGCCAGTTTAGATCATTGGTGACCAAAGAAATGAACCGGGATTCAGAAAGGTGGTCGCTAGTAAAGGCTTATCTTAATAATATGACAACAAGGGCCTCTTGTAATGCACAGAGTATCAACATTAAGGCAAAATGCTGGTTAAACAAATATCAAGAAAAGATCTTTCATATTTGAGGAAGACATTTAAATTATTGCCTTTCTGTATGGCTTGTCGTCTCTACTTCTTTTTTCTCTAATCTTTCTGTACCGGTTTTGGTTTCCAGTTTTTTCTCTTCGTTTTTGTTTAGTTGATTTCATTATATTTGCTATGTAACGTGTCTATAAATGTTTTTTAATATTCCTCTCCTATAAGTTTGAAATCCTATCATCGATTGTCATGTTTCAACCCCCTGGTAGCATATGTCAAAGTTGCACGTTTCATCAGTAATCTCCCAATTACCTAGTAGTTCGTCTCCCAACTGAAAATATTCCTTTTATTGTGGTGGAAATATTCCACCTATTCTCTTGATAAACGATATATTAATAATAAGTTTGAGTCTACTTGCTAGGCTTATTCTCGTCTGCTTCTTATTTATTGTATAGCGCTATTTGTTGTTGTTGATCACTTTTCCCTTTTGACAAATTTAAAGATCAGAATATTTTGAATTTTGGAAGACTTACGTTTTAAACGGGGTACTGAACAAAGTGTCTAAATTTAGTTTATTGGTTCTTAAGGTGGGATAGTTATACCCCAAGAGACTTATCAGATTGAAATATAAGCAAGGTTTACAGGATAGACCATCTTTATATCAATCTAAAACTTTAAACCTCCCCCATTGGCATATCTTTTAGTGGAAGAACGATATCAATATCAACCAAGTATTGTCTTTGCTTCATCCCAACTTTATACAAAAGAAACATAAAATATTTTATTGCAGGTTCAATACGTATTTGGTCAGCAGAAACTGTTTCTTTATTCAGGCATAATAGCAACTTATAACAAACTTTAACAACGGGTTTACCAGGTTTACCTATGCCATTAGATTCAAATTCTCCAAGTAAGGCTGTTTCTCCAGATTCTACTAGTTCTAGCACTACAAGTTCACTAAATGAATTTAATACACCCGCAACAAGTATAGAGAGGCGAAACTCTCTATTCAATAGCCGTCTCCCCGATGTGCATACTCATAACGATTCAAGTGTAAATAGTAACAGCAGTGAGATGCCACCCCCAGCAAACATACTATATGTGGATATAGTCATTGCCATGCACGATTTCAATTTACATCAACTTCAGTCATCCGCTCCCCAGAGTTCTCCTAGTTCGCATTTATTTAGATCAATGTCCATATCTGCCCAATCATCCACGTCTGATAACAATAACAATAATAATACCAATAATAACAGTAGCCTTAAAAGTGACAATAAACTGTCATTCCATAAAGGAGATACAATATATGTCTTAACGAAAACCTCAAGTGGATGGTGGGACGGTATTGTTATTCAATATACAAACAATCTAAATCCTATATCAGATTTCAAGGTGCTTAGAGGCTGGTTCCCTAACACTTTTACAAGATCGTTCAGAGAAAATGTTGGTTGTATATTTAAAAGAAAGAATAGTGCATCTTCTATGGGAACGTATGGCTCTGGAAACAGAGAAGATGAATCAATGGTGATTAGTTTGCCTCTTCCAGCAACAAATAGAAATATTGTCAACGGTAGTAGAAACAGTAGTATTTTATTCCCTAATTATTCAAGTCAAGGCAGTGCTCACTCTTTAGGTAAAAATAATGGGATGAATAATGACACTTCGTCAACGGCAACAAAGAGAAGTTCATTGGCCGTCGCTAGTTATTCCAAATCGATTGACACAAGCGAGATCAATGAAAACCCAAGTGTAGATCCAAATGACAAGAAACGATCCATCACATCAAGTTCAAGAAGTGATTCCAAATCCGATAGCAAAATGACCAGAACAAAAAATGAAAAAGTAAACATACTGTCATTAGAAGAAGTGGAAATGATCATCAGTAGCGTTCATAGTCCTGTTTCTAGTACATGGTCACCAGTACCAATGATCATCAAAAATAATGAGTCAGGTTCGGACGAACTTTCAGATAAATTAATTTATTACAATAAAGCATTAGATATATATTGCTCTGAATTCCCTTTAGTCTCGGTAAATGAAAACAAGCGAAGTATTAGCGAGGCTGTCACAATAACACCACCAAATTTTTCAACCTCAGTAGATCAACTGGTGGCTTTAAGTAATAATATACCTCCTAAATGTTTCCCATCTGATGATCATCTTGTTGATTTAAGAGCTAGAAATATATCTACCGGATTAAACGAGAAAAATAGTAATAAAAACAACTCTAGTAAAGTCTTAGGCTCTGAATCGACTACAGTGGCAACAAGTGAAAGTAATACTGCTGTTGATGATGCATCTAAGGATGCAATTAGGCCTCGTATAATAGAATCTAAGAGTGCTGATGCACCTGACGACCAATCACCACAGCCAACTTCATTTATTAGACGTGCTATTATGGCCAAACCTGATCTGTTTTATTACCATCCAAAGGATATCAAGACATGGATTGAGTTGGAAGATTTAACATTCCATTATATTAAACTAACACATTCTATGATTATAAAGAATGATTTCTTTAATTTTAAAAAGTTTATGACAGTTCTTTCTAATATGATTACATTCACACAATTATCTTGCAGGTTAATGTCAAGTCAAATTCAACAAACTAAATCTAATAAGAAAATTAAATCTATTTTAAAGAAAGTAATTAATATACTATCAAGAATTGATTTGAACTCTTTAGTTTATTTTGATAATTCTGGAATGAATTTTGGTAAAGTTGGCAAAGAAAATATAGAGCCAGATTCGACACGAGAGAGGAATAATACAATCGACTGCAATAACCTTAGAAATGCAAGTACAAGCACGACTGATACATTAATTGTGAAACCAAGAGAGTCCATAGATGCTACTCTTTCACCAAGAGCCCCTAACCGGTTTGCTTCAATTACCAGTAATGACATCAAACTGAACACTAAAAATAATCAAAGTTCAGACACTCAAAACCCTACATTAAGGAATATCTTTGAAGGTATCGACCATGATTTCTTTAAATTAGTGAAAAATATTGAGATGTTGCATCAAATATTGCAAACATCCGTTTTAAACAATAATGAATTCCAGAATATTCCACAGATCTTACCTAGATTTTTCCAGGTTTCATTTAGTGGTGGTTCATGGACAAATCCATTTTCTAGCTTTATTTATCCATCCGAGACTAAAACATCAAATCTTTCTTTGTCTAGTATGCCCAGGGAAAATAGTAAGGTTTCTCCACCCGAATCCTCTCGATCATCAGTTAGTGCACTGCCTCCAAAAATGGCACATGCCATTGCTTTAGCTGCTGGTGTTAATGTTCCTACTGGCAGCGCTGATCCAAGTGCAAGTAATAGTTCCACTCATTTGGATAATGATATGTTATGGTCATCAGAACGTAATATTTTAAATAGTGTTTCGATGGCATCTATGTCATCCCTTGGTACGAGACCTTCCCATTTAAGAATATTTACTAGATCCAAAAGAATTAATCATAAAAAGAAATGCCCATTAAACAACGATACTTTATTGTCAATGAAGAAGATTGCTAGTGAGGTTCAAGAGAAGTTTAATGTGAAGGAAAATGAAGAATATTTAAACTCAGAAACAAAGAGAGCCATCAAGACATTAAATCTAAATTCTAAGACTTATGAACAAATTAATCAAAATACAACATTGATTGAAATTCTGGAGAATTTAGATTTGACTATTTTCATTAATTTGAAAAGATTAATCAAAGACCCACCCAAATCTATGGATCATGAAAGTGAAGAATTTCTAAAACATGCGATGTCTTCTGTTTCTGGTATTATTGGTGATTTCTTTGATATTAAACAATCATTCCATGATATTTTGATTAGATTAATCATGTCAGCGCAACATACTACATTGAATGATCCATATATTTTTGCTTCAATGAGACCAAATCATCAAATTGATTTTAATGAACCTATTCTGTTGGAGAATATATTATTCAATAAGCAAACCATAAAATTAGAAAAGAAATCCAGGAAATTGATGAATCATTTAATTAGACAAGATGTGGAGTTTAATAATCTTGATTTCTTAGATTTATCTGAAGATTTCCTTGTCTCTTGTGAGAAATATATTGAGATTACAGAATTATCATGTTCTATCGTGGAACAATTAATTGAAGAAAGGGAGAATTTGTTAAACTATGCAGCTAGAATGATGAAAAATGATTTAGCTACAGATTTGTTACAAGGTGAACAAGAAAGATGGTTCAATTATAGTTCTGAATCTGAATCTGAATCTGATGATTCTTATAGTGGCACTGAAGAAGGAGAAGGAGAAGGAGAAGGAGAACAGGGTGGTGGTGGTGGTGATGCTGACCATGCAAACGAACTAAATGAAACAAAGAAGATGAAAAAACAACATACCACCATAGGCAATAAAAAGATTAGACACAATTATAATGCTGAATGGTATTTACAGAGTGATCATGATTTTGATTTAATTTATGACAACAAGGATCAAATTAGAGGTGGTACGAAAGTGGCATTAATGGAACATTTAACGAGTCATGAGATAATTGATCCGACATTTAACGTTATCATGTTGATTTCATTTAGAAGTATAATGACAACGAAAGAATTTCTATATGGGTTAATTTATCGTTATAATCTATACCCACCTGAAGAATTAACATTTGATGAATATACTAGATGGATAGAGAACAAATTGAATCCTATAAAATGCCGAGTGATAAATATCATGAAGACATTTCTTCAACAATATTGGTGTCCGTATTATTTTGAACCTGGTCTTTCGTCAATGGAAGAATTTGCTGTATTAGCCATTAATGAAGGTATCCCCGGTGCTGAAGAGTTATTAGTTAAGATTAAAGAGACTTTAATTGGTGGTGATACGACAACGAGTAAAGAAAATTTGATCAACAACAATAATAATGAAGAAGATGATAATAATAATAATAATAAAATTACTAAAGGGAATAGTAATACTACCAAAAATACAAATTCATTTTTCCATGGCCCCACATCGTTAATTAGGTTAAAAAAAGTGAGATTACTAAACATTGATCCGTATGTGTTTGCGTGTCAATTAACGATATTAGAACATGAATTATATCTAAGGATATCGATGTTTGAATGTCTTGACAGAGCCTGGGGCACTAAATATGGCAATATGGGTGGATCTCTAAACATTTCGAAATTTATTATGAATGCGAATTCATTGACGAATTATGCATCGTACTCTATTGTGAAACAACATGATATTAAGAAGAGATCTAAATATATTGAATTTTTCATTAGTGTGGCGCAACATTGCAAAGAATTGAACAATTATTCGTCGATGACTGCTATTGTATCTGCATTATACTCTTCGCCGATCTATCGATTAAAGAATACATGGAAGACTATCCCAAGAAATTTTACCAAGACATTGAGTGCATTGAACAATTTAATGGATTCCAAGAGGAATTTTTATAATTACAGAGCGCAATTGCATGGAGTGAAAGATGTTGCGTGTGTGCCATTTTTTGGTGTTTATTTATCAGATTTGACATTCACGGTGGCTGGTAATTCTGATTATTTGCATAAGAACAAAGAGATTATAAATTTTGGTAAGAGATCAAAGATAGTGGATATAGTGGAGGAGATCATAAAGTTCAAGAGGGTTCATTACAAACTGAAACGGTTTGGTGATATCCAAACGATGATTGAGACATCCTTAGAAGATGTGCCACACATTGAGATCCAATACCAATTGTCGTTAGAGATAGAGCCCAGAGTAGTGGCCACAGGTAATAATAATACTACTTCTGCCAGTGCTAAATAGATAATACCCGAACAGCCGTCCAGTGCGATATCCACGTGCCAGTATATAAAAAAGTGTCTTATAGTTTGTTAGTATTATTATTTCGTAGTGGTAATATAATGGTAATATTATTTGTTGTTACCCGTCATTGCCAACTAGGGGTAGTTCGGACCACCGGGGAACAAGAGATAAATATAAATGCAAATGTGAATTCAGCCTTCCGGAGAAATGGCGGAAAGCTGTTAACAGTGGGACTACTGAGTGTAGTGAATCATGATGTTATGATCTGATTTAAATGGCCAGAGATAAGAAGATAGATAAGCCACAATGGCTTTTTTGACAAGATAATGATATTGATAGTGATGGAAGGATATTGATAGAGTGATATGGTCCATCTCACCGAAGACCTGTGTGAAGCGGACGTCTGGAACAAGGAGGACACTCTTGGAAGTAGAACATATATAAAGGATGTGCGAAATGGATCAATATTCCAACCTCTCTTCATCTTGCAACATCACAACATCACAACAACACAACAACACAACAACACAACAACACAACATCACAACAACACAACAACTCAACTCAAACAAACATGCAATCAAGACTCTTACTTAAACAAGCCGTCAGAACTATCAAGACTACCTCTACCAAGTCGAAGACAAATATAGGCAATACCAATAGCAGTAGTAGTATTAGATTCCCCAGTGTGAAAGTAAACACTACCACGTCACATACAATGACAAATGACATAAAATTGTCCGCCCAATCTAACGGTGCTAACAAGAGAAAGACCAAACGTTTCCCCAGTGTCAGTTCTGACAATGACGCTTTGGAGACTGTAACGCCCTATTTACGTGTCTGATATGGTGTATATATATATATATATATATATACATGTCATATTTCTAAATAATACTATCATATATTCTTAAATGATTTGTTTATTCAATCTTCAATACAATGATGTTTTGTCACAATTGCCTCTATTCTACATGTACATATAACGATATCTCAATGAATCATCGGAGAAGAACACGGACTTGGAAATACGTGCCCCGTGCGGCCGATACCTCGGCTTTGTGGAGCAGAGCAATGCCGATATCCCGGGCTTGTACACCTTCCACAAAGCCGAGATATCGCAGAAGGTCACGCGCTCACTTACTGACAAGAACAATAGAAAAAAGAAGGGATGCGCTGTCTGGATTGTTCTCCTCACGCACCAATGCATTGTTCTCTTGGCACTCCATTGTCTCGCCCCATTGTCCACCCTCTCTTTCTTGCATTTTGCTCCTCGAAGCGGAAAACAGCAAGAAAAACCGTCCAATTCACTTTTGCGTATTTGTTTATTTCAAAATTTGTTCCATGTTTTTTCAATGGCAGTAATTCAAGATGGCTTTATTGGTTTAATTTCAATTTCAATCAATTTCAATTCTTTTCTACAACAACACAACTACTGGCACAAATAACATTTCATTCATTGGTCTTTGCCTTCTGTATCATTTAACTACATTCAATTCAACTTTTTATATATATAATCTACAATCTTTCTTCTCATTCGTAAATATTTTTTTTTAATTTTATTTTGAAGTTGAATTTTTATTTCCCCCTTCCCCTTTTATACTTATACTTTTACTCTCTCTCTATCTCTCTGTCAAATCAGTTACAAATACAAAACAAATATTGCATATATAACCAATTCCTACCACTACTCACATAATGCTGTCTGCTAAATCTTCAAACATTTTGAAGACTCCATTATCTCGTACTTTGGCTACGGTATCGAAGACAACTCTAACAAGAGATTCTAAAGTTAACCAAAATCTATTAGAAGATTTCTCTCTAATCAATTATAAACAAAATGTAGAAAATTTGAAAATCGTGAAAGATAGATTGAATGGGAAACCTCTAACCTACGCAGAAAAGATCCTATACTCACATCTGGACAACCCTCACGAACAAGATATTCAACGTGGGGTCTCATATCTGAAATTAAGACCAGACAGAGTCGCTTGTCAAGATGCCACAGCTCAAATGGCCCTTCTACAATTCATGTCAGCAGGTTTACCACAAGTGGCTAAACCCGTAACCATCCATTGTGATCATTTGATCCAAGCACAAGTCGGGGGGTCCAAGGATTTAACTAGAGCTATCAACTTAAACAAAGAAGTCTACGATTTCCTAGCTTCCGCCTCCGCTAAATATAACATCGGGTTCTGGAAACCTGGTTCCGGTATCATCCACCAAATCGTATTGGAAAACTACGCCTTCCCAGGGGCTCTTTTGATCGGTACAGATTCGCACACTCCTAATGCAGGTGGGTTGGGTCAACTGGCCATCGGGGTCGGTGGTGCCGACGCCGTCGATGTCATGTCCGACTTGCCATGGGAATTAAAGGCTCCAAAGATATTGGGGGTCAAACTAACTGGTAAAATGAACGGCTGGACCTCGCCAAAGGATATCATCTTGAAACTCGCAGGTATCACCACAGTGAAAGGTGGTACCGGTAAGATCGTCGAGTATTTCGGCGAAGGGGTAGACACTTTCTCCGCCACCGGGATGGGGACCATTTGTAACATGGGTGCCGAAATAGGGGCCACTACATCTGTCTTCCCATTCAATAAATCAATGGAAGAATATTTGAAAGCCACTAAACGTAACAAGATTGCCGAATTCGCTAAACTATACCAAAAGGATCTATTATCCGCCGATGTAGGTTGTGAATACGATGAAGTCATCGAACTGGATTTGAACACTTTGGAACCATACGTTAATGGTCCATTCACTCCAGATTTAGCCACTCCAATCTCGAAATTAAAGGACGTCGCCATCGAAAATAAATGGCCATTAGAAGTTAAGGTCGGTCTTATTGGCTCCTGTACCAACTCTTCTTACGAAGATATGTCTCGTTCCGCTTCAATCATTAAAGATGCTGCATCTCACGGTCTAAAGGCTAAATCCATCTTTACTGTCACTCCAGGTTCAGAACAAATTAGAGCCACCATCGAACGTGATGGTCAATTGAAGACTTTCCAAGATTTCGGCGGTATCGTCCTTGCCAATGCTTGTGGTCCATGTATTGGTCAATGGGATAGACAAGACATCAAGAAAGGTGACAAAAACACAATCGTCTCCTCTTATAACAGAAATTTCACCTCCAGAAACGATGGTAATCCAGACACTCATGCCTTTGTTGCCTCTCCAGAAATCGTCACCGCTTTAGCCATTGCTGGTGATTTAAGATTCAACCCATTAACCGACACCTTAAAGGACAAAGATGGCAAAGAATTCAAATTAAAGGCTCCATTCGGTAATGGTCTTCCAGAAAGGGGTTACGATGCTGGTGTCAACACTTATCAAGCCCCACCAACTAACCGTGATGCTGTTGATGTCGTTGTTTCTCCAACTTCAGATCGTTTACAATTATTAAAGCCATTCAAACCTTGGGATGGTAAAGACGCTTTGAAGATGCCAATCTTAATTAAAGCCGTCGGTAAGACCACCACTGATCATATCTCAATGGCCGGTCCATGGTTGAAATATAGAGGTCATCTAGAAAATATCTCTAATAATTATATGATCGGTGCCATCAATGCTGAAAATGGTAAAGCTAATAACGTTAGAAACGTTTACACTGGTGAATATAAAGGTGTTCCAGACACTGGTAGAGATTACAGAGATAAAGGTAGTAAATGGGTTGTCATTGGTGATGAAAACTTTGGTGAAGGTTCATCTCGTGAACATGCCGCTCTAGAACCAAGATTCTTAGGTTCATTTGCCATTATTACCAAATCATTTGCCAGAATTCATGAAACCAATTTAAAGAAACAAGGTTTATTACCATTGAATTTCAAGAACCCAGCCGATTATGATAAGATTAATCCAACTGATAAGATCGACATTATTGGCTTAAAAGATCTTGCTCCAGGTAAGAACGTCACCATGGTGGTTAACCCAGAAGGTGGTAAGCCATTCAACGTTGAATTGACTCACACTTTCAACAAAGAACAAATCGAATGGTTCAAGGCCGGTTCTGCTTTAAATTACATTAAGAAAATAAAGGCTGCTGCCAACTAAATAGTTTGATCTATTTTTTCTCTCTTTTTTTTTAAACTATATGGCTTTTCTGTTTTCTACTTTCTTCCTTATTTTAATGCCCCCACCTGTACATTTATTAACCAATTATTTATTTATTTATTTATTTCGCTAACTTATCTATTTATTATCTACATATCTTTTATTTTAAAATAATAAGTTATTTATTTATTAGTTTTATTGCCAATATTTTTCTACAAGGTCCATCTGATTCAAGAATTACTTAATGGATTAATAATAGATCAATCTACATTGCATTGACCAAAGTCTTTTCCAACTCATTAATATCGGTTTATCACTCAATCTCCGTTTTGCATATTTAAAGATGGCCAAAAAAAAAACATTAAAAAAAGGTTCATATAAAGTTCCAAATTATTATTTCACTTTTAAAAACACCGAATTCCCTATACCAAGAAGAGGCAGATACCAAAGAAGTATACATTAATGACAGCAAGATGATCAACCATAATGTTTCGAGTTGTCCCTATGGCTTCTCACCTTATATAGATAACAAAACAAATGCTTTAAATCCATGTTTCTTAGCATTGATATATGGGTTGCAAGCTGCAATTTTCATATTTTTTGGTGCAGTACAATTCTTTGATATGATTAAATCTAAAAATGTTCCTATTACCACTCGAAGTAGTCTATTTAAATTTAGGTCTATTTCAAAAAATCATATCATCCATCTATCAACTATTTCATTTCAATTTGTTATTCTTTCATGTCAATTGTCTTTATGCGATAATTCAGAGGTAACAAAAACAGCCATCATTGCAAACATCATATTTGTGTTATTCATTTCTTTGCCAACACAATATACGGTATACTTCTATAGCATTTGTTCTATTGGGAGTCAAATGTTTTATTATTTGTTCCAAATCATATTCACCTGTTATCATCTGGGGCAAAAATATTTCCATTATCCTGATGAACAATTCAATTTAACCAAAGGTTCTTACTCCACAATTTTTGAGTTATTGTTGTTATCCAATTCAATTAACATTCTGGTCTATTTGTCAAATAGTTTTAAACCATCAACAGAACTAAGGGAGTTTTACGAGTTAAATCACATATACCCAACAAATCATATCTTCTCTAATTTGTTCTTCACATGGATGAATTCATTTATTGTGGAAACATATAAAAATAAGTCTATTAAAGATCCAAATAATTTGCCGTTACCACCGGTAGATATTAACATTATTGATACCACAAAAGTGTTGGAAAAGAACTGGGAACAGCAAAAATGGGATAATTCCAATTCTCTTTTATATGCCATTTGGAACACATTTTGGTATAAGATGTTGATTGCAATTTCATTCGAAACATTGAATGATCTGCTAACAGTGATTCAACCTCAATTCTTGAGATTTTTAATTATGGGGTTTAATCCAAACGAAACTAGATTCCCTGCTATTAATGGCTTATTCATGGCAATTTTCATATTTTTAACAAATATCTTATCAACTTTATTAAATAACCAATTTTATATCACCATCTTCCAAGTTGGGTTAGGTATTAGAGGATCTATGGCTGCCTTAATTTATCAAAAAACTTTACGGTTAACATCTGCAAGTAAAGATGAATTCTCTACCGGTGATATCTTAAATTATGTTGCCGTGGATGTTATCAGATTACAGTCATTTTTTGAAAATGCCCAATCAATCATCGGTGCTCCAATTCAAATAGTAGTTGTATTATTTTCTCTTTATATGCTATTGGGGAATGCTACCTTAGTAGGTATACTTCCTATGATCTTGATGATTCCTGTCAACAGCCTATTATCAAGAAGAGTGAAAGCTTTATCCATGCTGAAAATGAAATACAATGATGCCCGAGTGAAAGCAACAAATGAAGTTTTAAGTTCAATTAAATCAGTGAAATTATATTCTTGGGAAGAACCGATGATCAAAAGACTGAACCATATTCGTAACGACTTGGAGTTGGAAAATTTAAAGAAGATTGGTATTACAAGTAATCTGATGTACTTAGCTTGGAATTGTGTCCCTATCTTAGTGACTTGTTCCACTTTTGCTGTGTATGCAATCTTTAACGATGATCCATTATCCCCAGAATTAATATTCCCGTCACTCTCATTATTAGTCATTTTGAATGGTGCTATTTCATCGATTCCACAAATTATCAACTCTATTATCACTACAAAGGTTTCTATGGAGAGAGTTCAAAAATTCTTGTCTAGTGAAGACCTAGATACATCATTTATTGAATATACTAAAAACTCCTCTTCTATGAAGGATAATAAAACAAATGTTCCAGTCGTTGAAATTATTAATGCCACATTCCTATGGAAATTGCCACATACAGAAATAGACAAAACTTCTAATTCAGATCAAGAAGCTTCAATTGGCACCACTCAAGTCGCTCTAGACAATATTGCCTACTTTCAAGCCACAAAGGGTAAAATGACTTGTGTTATCGGGACAGTCGGTTCAGGGAAATCTACTTTATTGAAAGCTATCCTTGGTGAACTTCCCTGTATTAGCGGATCGCAATCTCATATCCCTCCCAAAGTAATTATTAGAGGTGATTCAATAGCGTATTGTCCTCAAGAGGCATGGATTATGAATGATTCAGTTAAAAGCAATATTTTATTTGGACATAGATACGATGATATTTACTATAAATTAACCCTAGAAGCGTGTCAACTGAATGCAGACTTGAAAACACTCCCAAATAGTGATGAAACTTTGGTCGGTGAAAAGGGTATTACCTTATCAGGTGGTCAGAAAGCAAGAGTGTCATTAGCCAGAGCGATTTATGCCAGAGCTGATATATATTTGTTGGATGACATCTTATCTGCTGTCGATGCCGGTGTTCGGAAGAAAATTATCGAACTGGTGTTTGATCAAGATAATGGATTATTAAGAAATAAGACTGTGATATTAACCACTAATGCTATTAGTGTTTTGCAACATTCGGAAAGAATATATGCTTTAGAGAATGGTCATATTGTTGAAGAAGGTTCTTATGAGTCCGCATTACGTGATGATGGAACTACACCAATTTTAGGGAAATTAATAAGGGAATTCGGTACTGATACGACAAAGAGTACAACTCCTAGTGTTAGCGCTAATTTATCAACTACCAATCTTGAAGAAGATCTAGACCAAGAAAGTGTTCAAGAGTTTATTGAACATGATATCTCTTCTAGAAAGGCCTCACTGGCAACATTGAAACCGGAACTATTCATTAAGAAGGCAAATCCTGATGATAAATCTGGACAAAATGAAGAAAAGCGTCAAGTCGGCCGTGTGAAAATGTCTGTATACATTTCATATGCTAAATCATGTGGTATTCTAGGTGTCGCTGTTTTCTTCATATTCACCTTATTTGCAAGACTTCTGGATTTAACTCAAACCTTCTGGTTGAAGTATTGGTCCGAAAAGAATCAAGCTGCTGGTAAAAATGAAAGCGTTTTACAATTTATTGGGGTATATGCTCTGATTGGGCTGTCCACTGTTACCTTTAATACATCCAGAACAATAATCCTACTTCTATATTCCTCACTTCGTGCTTCCAAGAAATTATACGGGGCAATGTCTATTGCAGTTATATACAGTCCAATGGAATTCTTCAATACAACCCCACTAGGTAGAGTAGTAAATAGATTCTCAACTGATATGGATATGGTTGATACCAGTTTACATCACATTTTAATGGCTTTTTTCCAATCCATCATGAGCTGTTTTGTCACAATAGTCTTAGTTGGGGTTTCACTTCCATTATTCTTGGTTCTAACATCAGTGCTCGCTGTATTTTACATCTATTACCAAAGACTTTTTATTGTCCAGTCTAGGGAACTAAAAAGACTAACTAGTACATCATATTCACCAGTAGTTGCATTGATCGGTGAAACAATTACAGGTTTACCCGTTATTAAGGCATACCAACATTATGCTCTATTCACCTATAAGAATAATGATAAGGTTCAATTCAATATAAATTGTCTATTCAACTATAGATCGACTAATAGGTGGTTGTCTATTAGATTACAAACAATTGGTGCTATTACAATTTTTGCCACAGCCTTACTATCGTTACTAACGTTAAGATCAGATTCTCCTCTTTCCGCAGGTATGGTTGGTCTATTGATGAATTATGTTCTACAAATTACTACATCCTTAACTTGGATTGTAAGATCATCTGTTTTATTAGAAAATGGTGTTATTTCCGTTGAAAGAATCTTAGAATATGCTGATCTTCCAAAAGAAGGGATATTAACTGTTGAAAATTACCGTCCTGATTCAAAGTGGCCCCAAGATGGTAGTATTGAATTTCGTGATTACTCCACTAGATATAGAGAGGAGTTGGATCCAGTTTTAAAGCATATTTCATTCCAAGTTAAACCATCAGAAAAGATTGGTATTGTGGGTAGAACAGGTGCAGGGAAGTCATCTCTAACCTTAGCATTGTTTCGTTTATTAGAACCTATTACAGGAACCATTCTTATTGATGGTATGGATATTACTAAAATGGGACTTCATGATTTGAGATCCCATATTGCTATTATTCCACAAGATGCCCATGCTTTTGAAGGTACGGTTAGATCAAATTTAGATCCTTTTGATAGATTTTCCAATGATGAATTGTTTGAAGCAATTCGTTTAGCACACCTGGAACCTCATCTAGAAAAGATGCTAAATGGTAGTAATGATCACGAAACTCGCAAAGATGGATATCTAGACCTTAAGATCAACGAAAATGGCTCCAATTTATCTGTTGGTCAACGTCAATTAATATGTTTGGCCCGTGCCCTTTTAAACAAATCAAAAATCCTGATTTTGGATGAGGCTACCGCAGCTGTTGACGTCGAAACTGATAGTATAATTCAGGAAACGATAAGATCTGAATTCAAGAATAGAACGATTCTTACAATTGCGCATAGATTAGATACCGTCATGGATAGTGATAAGATCCTTGTCATAGATGAAGGCCAAATAAAAGAATTTGATACACCGGAAAGCCTACTTTCCAATAAAGATGGTATATTTTACCAATTATATGAGAAAAGTGGATACACCAAAAAGACAGAAGAAATTCATTAAACTTCAAAGTATGTAAACAGTTCATATCACTATGTAAATAGAAATAAAAATATTTGATGCTTATCGGAAAAGATGATAGAGTACATATGATAGAACTCGACAATATTCCTCATCACTTTTATTTTTTAAGAATTGTGTTCTTTTACTTATCAATGAGTTATAAGATGTCGTTCTTACATATCTTACTAATAAGAATCTGAAAAGATATATTACTAATTAAATATGATCCATTATTATTTTTCAAATTGTATACTGATTTCTATTGTAATATTTATGTTTTTTTTGTTTATTTGGTAATGTCACATTTTTCCATTTGACATCTCTGTCACAAGAAAGTGAATAACGTAAAATAAAAACATTTGTTTAAAGTTTTGAAATAGTATTATTATCATGAAGCACCAGCGTAAAGTTATTAGAGAATTGGTTGTCTTTAGTAATATCAGGTCTACAGTTCAGTGTTACAGTAATTACAAAATACACGAAGGTTCCATTGATATTTAAATTATGAGAATATATAAGAGTGACATAAATCGTTAACAAATTCAGAATTCACTCTTATTTTCTATGTGATTGTGAAAGTATACATATCAATATAAAAGATCATCATCAAATCTAATTGCTTCAAAATTATATATTAACCAAAAAAGAAAACACTTTAAAAATGCCTACTATTCAATATTACTCTCCAATGTATATTAGATCAATTATCCCAATGTGCCTCGCTGAATACTTCAACTCGGGTATTCAAAATGTCGATATCGAAACTGATATGGAAAATTTTGCTAAAGATTTTCCATTACAGCTATGCCCGGCTCTAATCAACAGAGAAACAGGGATTTATTTAACTGAAACTGTTAGTATTCAGCATTACATTATTAAGACTTTTTGTAAGGATCCTGAAGAAGTGAAGAGATTGTTAGGTTCCACTGTTTTAGAACAGGCTGAAATTTTAAGATGGGATTCCCTTTCTGTTAGTGATTTTCTAAACAGGGAAGTTGATTATGTTAAACCATTAATCGGTATGATGCCATATGATGCCGATACCCATGCCACAGCCAAAAATCAACTTGATGATATTGTTCAAGTATTTGAAGACCACTTAAAGACTCACCAATTTTTTGTTAGTGATCATATTACCTTAGCTGATCTATCCGTTGCAAGTTCATTCTTCCTCGGTTTTAACTTTGTCTACGATGAAAAATGGTCTCAACATTATCCAAATATTACAAGATGGTATAAAGAAATCACTATGTCTTCTTATGTTTCATCTTTCTTCAAAGACAAACAACAAACCAACACTGTCCCTCAACCTCCAAAATAAGTTTGTTATTTTATATACAAAATGAATAATTTTGTTGTAGTTTATTTTTAATATTGATTTCTTTTAAAGAAGTTCCTGACCCTCTGTTGATTCTGTAGACACATAACTTTGTCACTAGTTATAATACAATTTAGCAGACACAAATAAAATATCCTAAAACATTACTGTTGATATGAAATCTATTTTGATTACGAGATATAAATGCCAAATCTATATAAATATAATTTCTAGGCTTGTAAACAAACCTAAAAGTCATGAAGTTTCAATTCAAAGAAAGTTGGCTTGATAAAATTATTACAGTTGTTTTGCCAAATGTGTCTAAGATAAGTTTAAAGTTGGATTTGTTCATATACTGATACAATAGGATGATGCTCTCCTAAAACTTTAAGAAACACAGCGGTACAGCTTCTATAATAATGTCAAAAAATAAAAAAATAAAAAATGAGAGCTATGGGATTCGAACCCACGCATCCGAAGATACCAGAATGTTTAAGTTATTATAACCTAAATCTGGCGCCTTAAACCACTCGGCCAAACTCCCTGTTTTGATGTTATTTTGAGTTTTTACAGCCTAAGATATTCAGCGGATAAAAAATAACAAATGTAGATATAAATTGGTATTTTTTATAGGACTGGTTGGTGGAAAAAATAAATATTAATGCATAATATAAAGAGAAAGAGGGAATTAAAATGAATATCTATTTAAAAGTTGCCCCTTGCATTTTAAGAAGCGTTTATTTACCTTAAATACAATAAAAGAATGAATGAAAAGTCACAAATCGATATTATGATACCTTAGAGACCCTTTAAACCTTGATAATTAATCAAAATCAAGCATAATGGTTGTATATAATTAATCCGAACAAGGTTTTACTTTATTTTAAACATGGTTCTACTAAAATCATGCCTAATATTACAACCATAATACAACTTGAAGGTCACATTTCCAATTTCTAAAGCCGATTAACCAACATACACTACTTAAAAAACAGCAAGAAGAGACATTACTATTTGCCCTACATACATCCATGTTACCAGTAACTTCGAAATGAGATTGATCTTGATCTAGATCTTACCATTCGACTCTCATTATCGTGTAAATACTCAGGATTAGCTTCGTATTCACTTAAATCAGGAAATTCGGTATCTGAAATCTCAAAATCATCATCTAGGAAGTTTTCAACATGAGGTAACTTGTGTCTGCCAATATGTAATACACTCTGAACATATGGCTAAAGACTTTCACTTTTGTACTTGCTTCTTGCAACTTACTATAATAATTTATGTCCAAATAATGGCCTTGCAAATATTCAAGAGCGCTTGAGGGTATAACTAATTATATTTTATTAAATATAGTCTAATGTTTATATTAACTTTACATAGTATTAACCTTATCAGGGTCAATCTTTGAACGAGCCCAGATATCTTCTAAACTTCTCTTAAAGATATCAATATTGTAATCTGCAATGGTTAAGCAGCTTTCTATATCAGACTCTTTAGGTCTTATAAGGGCTACTAAAGCTAAACCACGAATCATTTGTCGCAAATATAATACGACACCATTACCTAATTCAGATACATTTTTCAACTCACGAGTGACTGTATTACTATCACTGTCACCATTTTCATTTTCACTCAATGTATTTTTATACAGATCAAATAAATCTAATGTAACATCTACAAATTCAGCACAAACTTCATATGTCTGTATATCAACGGGATTTGAATCTGTAGAGACGTAAATTTTGGAATTAACATCAAATAAAAATGCCTTCTCTATCTTGGAATGCTGAATTAAATTATCAAGCATATTCTCTAAGTATGATATTTCGGGAATCAATTTCTGAACAATCCTAGAGAATGCTTCATATATGGAATGATCAAAAATTGAAGTTAAATAAAATGAAACTTGTACCCCATCTAACCCTAATTCTAATAACTCTTCTCCAGTTCTTTGCATAATATCTCTTTGAGCATCTACTTTGAAATCTTCACTCAATCCGTCAACTTTGTGTATAAGCACTTCAATGTTGATTTCTGGATTCACTTTGTAAGCATAATCTATAATCATGGCAAGATTGGTAATGGCATTCATATATTCATCTTGAGAGTCAATAACATACACCAATGCACCAACGCTCTTGAATAGTCTTTCGGAATCATAACTAGGTTCAAAATAGTTCAACTGTCCTGGTAACTCCATGACAGCCAAATCAATTAAAGTGGAAAAGTGTTCTAAGGAAGGGCTTGAGGTAGATTCTAAATATAATGTATCTAACGGTTGCATATTATGAAAGACTACCTTACAGATGGATGATTTACCACATCTAAATTAGAAAGAAACAACTTATAACACAGGAGGACAGTGTTACAGAAACTCATTTGTTAGTATATTACTTGGGTGAAACTACTCAACTGAAAAAAACCAGAATGGCACATACCTTCTTAACCCCATCAAAAGCACCATAGCTTTCGAGTCATTTTCAATGTTTTCATTGGTGTCCATCACTGTATCAATTATTGGTGATGATATCGATATTCACACTTGTTTGTTTGCTTATCTGCCTAGTTCAATTTATTTTCATTATCCATTACTAAATTTCATCTCTAAATTCTTAGTCCTGTTTTCTAAAAAATCATTATTTTCAAATATCCTTAAAAGAATGTTTGTACCAGTTACCAGAGGGCAGCCAAACTTTAGAGGAAAATATTGATTAAAGTATTATGTAAATGTACAGAAGTATAAAGAGTAAATAAAATAGCATATTTACTGATGTATATAAAAGAGAGGCAAAAAAATGGGGAGTAGTTCGATTCGGTAGAGTGATAATAAATATATTAGCCTGCTGACTGAAAGAAAATATTACAAACGATGTGAATGTTAGTTACATTAATTGATTTGTGTTAAAGGAGTAAAAACACATTAAAGTTAATAAAAAAAAACATTGGTATTAAAAAGTAGTATACATGTTGAAATTATTGTACCTCATTGGAATGGAAAAAAAGACATAGAAGGAAGAAGAAAATATTATTTGGTAATGAACAAATATGCATTGTGGTTTTAACTGAAAAAAAAGATTAGTTCATTGTTGTTATGTGCATCTTATCAGTTTTTAATGTTACTGTTTTTGAAATCGATCCATTACAATGGTACAATCATGAATTGAATTATTCGTCATCGCTATTGTTATCCATTAATGCACTAAACATGTTAGTAGAAGCAGATGTATGTAGAGCAGGAGCTGGTTCAGCTTCCTTTTGAGGGGTTCTTTGAGATCTTTGAGAGAAGGATCTGGTAGAAGTGAAACTGTCTTTATCTTTGGCAGCTGGAGGTGGACCTTCTCTTCTTGAAGAATTTCTATTACTAGTATTACGGTTTGAACGTCTTGAGTTAGATCTAGAGTTAGCTTGTTTTAGAGCACGGGCTAATTCTTCTTCTTCATGAATTTGTGTAATAGTCTTTGGACCTTGATCTTTCTTGTCACTAGCCCAATTCTTGTCTCTTAATTCAACCATATCTAATAACTTGAATTTGATTCTGTTAGAAACTTCACCACCATCGATAACTTGTTGTAATAAACCGAACAAACTATCCAATAAAGCTGAACCTTCTAGAGTAGCAGGGCCAGCATTGAAACTATCAGTTTCGAATTTTTCACCCACAGTACTTAATAATTCAACAACAGATTCTAAGACATCTTCTGATGGTTGATTGTTTAGATCCTTCATTAATCTACGGAAACATTCGAACATCATCTTACCAGTCAATAAGTTCAAACGGTATAGATGACCAATGAAACGGACTAAACCAAGACCTCTTCTCTTGGCAGAAGCCATCTTATAATATTCATCGGACATCATTTCTGGAGATAATGGAGTACCATCTTCATTTGTTGGTAATTTATCAGTCCAACCCTTTTCGAATTCGGTGTGACATCTAACGACTAAATAGTGTAAGACTAATTTTGGTCCAGTGGCACCTTCATTAGTTTCGTCAACAATTTCAGGATCTAAATCTTTAACAGCTTTACCACACAATTGAGCGTACATAGAAGACCAATGTGGTTCATCACAAGCCTTTAAGAAAATTTGTTCGATAACAGTCTTTAAAGTTTCACCATTAGTTTCCCATTTGGATAAAGTAGCTAAAGCCAAGATATCAGCAGAAATTGGTTCGAATTTTTCTAAAGTTAACTTATTTAATAAAGATTTCATCTTTCTTTCGATTTCTTCTTTACTGAATAATTCAGTGACACCATCTGGAGCAAATCTTTTTTCGACTTCGGCGGTTTCCTTCTTAGCTCTAGATTTTGGAACCCATCTATTAGCACTTGGAACAAATGGAGCAACTTCCACTTTTGGTTCATCATCTTTCTTCTTGTCATCGCCATCTCTATCTCTACCACCTTTTCTTTCCGAACGGTCTCTTCTTGATGGGTTTCTGTTAGATCTTCTGTCATCTTTGTCTCTTCTTGATCTTCTCTTGGAATTAGCTCTTGAATCGCCACCTCTGGAAGAATTGGATCTGAAATCGTTAGTGCCGCTACGTGGACCAAATTTGGAACCGTCGCCACCTCTGGATCTGTTATTTCTGGCCATATTTGGTGGAATAACGATCTTTGATCTGGTGGAAGCGATCCATTCTGGATCGGCAATGACGTTACAGTTTTCTTTGAATTGTAGAAGGAAAGTTGGACCATAAGTATATTTGACATGTTCTTTCTTGTATTTAATATCTGGAGCTTCTAAAGATTCAGGATATTTGAAGGTGAAAAGATCTTCAATTGGTGGAACTTCATTCAATCTAGCGTATAATTTGGTGACGGTCATTTTACCTTCTAAATCTTCTTCAGTTGGTCCAGTTTCTTCAGTGGATTCTTCCACTGGAGTAGATTCAGCTTCAGCATTTTCATCTGATTTGGTTGCTTCCTCAGTGGTAGTAGAGGCACCTTCACCTTCGCCTTCGTCTGCAGTAGCAGCAGCAGCAGAAGTAGTAGTGGTAGATGCAGTCTCAGTGGTTTGAGTAGATTCAGTAGCGGAAGGAGTGGTTTCAGCAGCTGGAGTAGATTCTTGAGCCGGGGTGGCAGCAGCAGCAGCAGCTTGTTGTTCTTCTTGAGCCTTTTGTAATTTTTTCAATCTCAATTTTTCAGCAAAGGTTAATACTTTTTTCTCTTCCTTTGGTTCTTGAGCTTCTTCAGCCTTTGGTTCTTGAGGTTGTTCAACCTTTGGTTCTTGAGACTCTTCAACTTGTTGTTGTTGTTGTTGTTCATTTTCATTTTCATTTTCAACAACAGGAGCAGTAGCAGTAGCAGCCACAGGCTCAATTGGTTGTTCAGCTTGTTTCTTAGCAGCTTCAGCAGCTTCTGCAGCTTGTTGTTCTTCTAATCTTCTCTTTTCTAGAGCAGCTTTTCTAGCTTTAACGATTTCAATGAACGATTTTTTAGTCTGTTCAGCTTGCGACATTGAACTGTTATTGTCTTGTGTGGTTGGTTGGGACGGAGTATCTTGTTGGGACATGATGATTGAATTGATATAGATCTATTTGCAATAATATAATAATATAATAATATAATAATAATAATAATAAAAAGATAAAAAGATGTATATTATTACTTTCTTATTGATCTTTGTAGACTCTTGTCCTTGGGGTAATATGAGAAGTTTAAAAAAAAACACTAAAGTAGAGAGAGTGTAATTGCAAATTAAACTAAACTAAATGAAAACTTTAAGTTCAGAAAAGTAGATGTATCACTATGTAAATTGTAGAAATAATAGTACTAAGTTAGTATATTAAAATTATGGAAAACATCATTTGAGAGAGCAAGTTTCCAACATAATAGAAATCTTGAAAAATTTTGGCGATGATGTCTAAATTTTTGCATTTCAATTTTTGCACTTTGAAAATTTGAAAATTTGAAATTGAAAAAAAAAAAATGTTAACGAAAACATCGGAAATTCCTGGGAAGGAGTCTGTCACTTGGAACGGAAGCATCACATGACATCCACGTGACACTCCCAGTCACCTGACATCCACGTGACAGCGGCAAAGTGCGGGATAAAAAAAATGAAGCACCGTAGAAACAACAGTGTCCGCATCGGGATATCCGAGAATGTGTCCGAGTGTCCGGTAACGGCCTCGGGAAGGCGGCAGCAATCGGGGGCTGTGCACGCATCGAGACTTTGATCACGTTTCACAGACTTTCTCACAGCAATTTCCCACGGCAATCCGGCAATCTGGCAATATTTGGTGCAGAGCGGAAGGAGAAGCCACAAAAACGGTTATTCCGCGGGTTAAAGCCCGGGTTTCGCTGAGTGAATACTCGCATGCTTGAAATATGGAAATATGGAAATATTCAAATATTCAAATATTCAATAAATCAACGAGTGATAAAGCCACGGAGGCAAGATCAGATTGTTCGTTCAACGGTTGAAGCCACGATGGAACTGTATGAGTAATAACAGCACGAATAATAGCAATAGTGTAAAGACACGTCTTACTACATACCAACCATGCCCCGTACGTAAATGACTCTCTGCATTCAACAAAATCGCTATCAATTTCCACAGAACCCCCACACTTTTCTCTCTCTCTCTCTTACCTTCTCTCTCTTTCCCTCGGCTTGTGACACTAATAATTAACTACACGATAACCTCTACTGCAATTACAATTACATACGTATATATACCACAACCATCTCTTGGCCTTTTCCACTATCATTATCTAAGCAATTCCCCTCTCTTTGTCAGTACATTTACAATCATCTTCTCCATCATCTCTTTTCTTTTTTCTCTCTCCTTGTTATTCAATAAGTTATAACAATAACAATATTATTATATCTCCAATCTGTTAATTATTACTCACAAAACAGATCATTTAATTTTTGTTCAATTTTTTTCAGAGAGAATAAAAAGTTCATTTATAAAGGATATTTAATAAGAATACAACTAGTACAAGTATCGATCAAAAAGTAAACTACTTAAGTCTATCCAACCACTACAACATGTCAACAAACGCTGCTCACCAATTACTCACCATGTCAAACAACTCAAATAAACAAAGACGTCTATCGAGAGAAGAAATTATAAATAAAATGGAAAACGAACAAGACGCCATTGTCATCAGACTGCTAAGAGAAATAGATCAATTGAAACGTGAAAATAACTGTTTGAAATCCACAGTCAACTATCTGTCGAAAAAACAAGGGATCAATATAACTAATCACAACCATACAGAAGATGACGACGAAAGCGCTATCATTATCGATCACTCAACGTTCAGTCTCTATACCCCATCACATTCAAGGAAAAGTAGTGTCACAAGCAACAACACCAACAACACAACTATATACCCTGTAGAGACAAGACAAAGAAACGTTTCAGTCAGTAGTGCCTCGAGTAATGAACAACACACACTAAATAGCAATAATACAAGAAGAAGACGTGCTTCAAGTAGTATCTATTCTAATATTCGCTAATATAACATTCATTCCTCGTATACTCGTGTTCAACCCGCTCAAAACCACATCTTATCATATTCCATCTTTTTTTTTTTTCATTCAGTTTTATTGCCCTTCTTTCCCTAAAGCATACGCTATTTTATTTCAAATCATAAAAATATATATATATAAATATATAAATATAAAATACATCAAATACAACTAGCTAACATATTTTTTTTCCCATCAGGCCAATTCATCTAGGATCTTCTTTATCTCCCACGATTTATTACAAATAGTATCAAGATTACCTTGTACCTTTTTAATATATTCCTCAGTTAACGTTATACCAATATTATCTCTTATCAAATTTCTTAACGATTTCACTGTAAATTTCGCATTGAATGTAATATAATGATGTCCCTCTTGTAAAGATTCAACACATTCAATCTCATCCACAAATTGTAATAATGATGTTTTGAAATCTGATAATGTGGCAATATTAAATTGTGGCCATTGAATTTCAAATGTGGGCGAAATTGACATTACACGATGTGAATCCTTAGAATGATACCTGAATTCAAAGATACC
Source organism: Monosporozyma aerobia (assembly GCA_028408415.1). Lineage (NCBI taxonomy): Eukaryota > Fungi > Ascomycota > Saccharomycetes > Saccharomycetales > Saccharomycetaceae > Monosporozyma > Monosporozyma aerobia. Next base: position 849,177 of record JAKOOU010000011.1, on the reverse strand, counting down.
TGGTTCAAAATATAACAAGGTATGGTCAAATGTAACATCACCTTCAATAAATTCACCCTTGTGCATCGTACCATCCCATTCAATATATTTCCAATGATCATTCGACGACACTTTTGTATAGTTGTAATTGTTTTGCGTATCAATGATCTTATATAAACCAATCCAATCCTTCTTATCGAATAACTCCTTGGGCACTTTCCAATGCAAAACGATTTCATGAGGTAAAATCAAACTATCTTTAATCGATACTAAGTTCAACTCACTATTATGATGTTGTTGTTGTTGGTGTTTCATGGTTTTGCTGACATTATAAATTGCATGTTCCACCACATTATTCCAATCCTTATTTTTTGGAGTAGCAATTTCCATCAAATTATCAGTAGAATTAAACAATGGTGCTTCTTCTTCTTCTTCTTCTTCCACGGATGTGGTTTTGTCTTTCAAAAGATTTCTAATGATCATTTTCTCCACATTATCAACAAGTTCACTAACACGTCTGATTGGTTTCATGGTCAAAAGAGTCCTTTGTAACCCACTTTGTCTGTTGGCATTATCATCACCATACAGCTTGATTAAATGTGGTCTTTCAATAAATTTGATCAAAATGAAATTGGTTATGGTCCATAATACTGCTAAGATAATATTTTCAATATTGAATTGTGTCATAAGCACAGTACCCCAAACACCAGAAACACCCAAAATGGTCTCTGGGTCATTCAAATATTTATAAATACCTTGTGAGGTTAATTTCTTGTGGGTAATGTAATTACTCAAGAAGAAATCACCATAAAACCAACCGAAATCAGATATAGCAGATCTGATTTCTTGATTACACCAAATTTGTAAAGAACAAAGTAACAATCCAAATAAAATTTCGTTCATATCATTTTTGATTGATTGTTGTTGATTGAAATAGATCAATCTCATTTTATTTATTGTTTGAAGGGATAATAAGCAATAACTTATAGATTGACTGAAGTTATAAAGAAATTGCCATTGTTGATACGAATAAACCTGTGTATATCCATTTGAAAGATATAATTTAGTAAACCATTTAGAGACATGTTGTTTCCAAAGGATACCACTAATGACCCCCCATGATAACAGTTTGATAATAAAAGTTAATTGAAATAACACTTGATCACTTGGAGAGTATATTAGATACCAACCAATACATCCAAGGATATATGATATTGTGAAGATATCACCAATTCTTAATTTATCGAAATTTTCTAACCAAAATCCAATTGAGATTAATGGTCTTGAATAGTCATAATTTTCTCTTGTAATCAAATCATCGATGGCACAATTACCCTTTGATTCTAATATAGTATCTGCGGAATCATCCCCATACGTTCTTTCAATGTGAGGAGTTTCTACATATTTCAAAAATAGGAATTGAGATAAGTGACCAATGATGGATACCAACAGGACATGATAGTCACCACTGATTAAAGAAAGACCATAGTATCCTGCATAACCAATTGAATACATTGGATGTGGAGATATATTAAACACCCCATCGAAGATTAATTCCGAATCCTTTTGTAGGAAGAAAAAATCCCCCCAATACCAAGCAAAATCTTTCACGACACGGTGAGCATCCAGTTTAACCCAAATATTGAAGACAATGAGTAACATCCCACCGAGAGATTTCCATTGAATCAATTTGGATAAGTTATTTATGGGGAGGCAGAAGAACACAAAGATCATATATGTGTTGAAATCTTGCATTAATATCAAATCCACAAATTGTCTAAAGATTAACCAAATGTTTAGTTCATCTGGGTAAGAGTAAATGTCATTTTTCTTTGATGTGGGCAATTTACTTTGTAATTCGAATTGTAACAAATTAGCCAATTTCGAGGTTGATCTTTGTTTCTTATCGAATAGATGATATTTTGTAGCGAACTTGTTCAGGGACTCATAATGCGATTGATAATGTAATATTATGCCAATCCCCACATTATAGGAGATTCTCCAAAAGAGGTATTGAAACAAATAAAAGTTTCTAGTAAAATTGAGCCCAATGGTAGTATAAAGGTAATAAGCTAATATGAAATTAGTTATTAAAATGGTTAGAATGACAATTTCAAAGAAAGATTTCTTGATTGTCGGGTCGAACAACGATCTAACCATATCGTGCGTTACGGGAGGAGTGAACTCTACCCCCGTGGACCTAGTCACTGCCACATGTTTATACGAGTCCTGCGTGACTCTTATTGAAGGTGTGGTCATTTCTGTCAAAGACATATCAATATGCAATGCAGTGTTGTGTTTGACAAATGGGTGTATATACTCTCGGTTGAACAGAGTACTTTGTAATAATAATAATAATAATAGTAATAGGTGTAATAGAGTAATAAATATATATAACTGTTTAAGTAGTGTTAATTTAACCAGGTTGAACTAGTGTTGCTCTTAACTTTCTTTCTTCGACTGAGAAACGTAAACAGAATATATGTATACAGATGTCTTCAACTCACTTTGATTGTGTTGTTGTTGTTGTTGTTGTTGTTCTTATCCCCTTTCCAGATAAGAACATAAAATGCTTCCAAATCCAGATAAACCCAAGCTAACAGTTTCTATTGGCCTTAAATATATGTATATATATATATATATATAATTATCACAGAAGGACATGCACATGCTCACACCACCATTAGTCATCTGGCGGGATCTCTTATCTAATCGGAAGGGCAAAATGCGCTATCACTAAGAATGAGCCAGGATGTCTGGTGGATCCCACACAAAAACGGCCGCTGACACACTAAACCCGCCAAGGGGCGGCAATTTTGCCTCGTCTGGGAACCGCACTGTGTGGACTGAATCAGTGAATAATCAGTGAAAATTAGCAGTGCCAAAAATGGCGCTCGAGCCAGAAATGCAGAGAAATAAAGAGGCAAAAACCCGCTCGAGACTGAAGTCCGAAGCCGTGCTGCCTGGAAACTGTGAAGAAGAAGAAGAAGTGCGAAAGAGAGAAGAGGCTATTGCCATCTGCCGTGGACGGTGTGGTGAAGATGGTGTGTGTGTTTACAATTAGCTATGTATGTCACGACTCTATATATCATATTAAATAGTCTTTTCTGAGGGTTTGGACCATGGTTTGTTGGTCCGCTGGCAATTGAGTCAATTGATCGTCTGTCAGCGTCAATACTTGTCTGATCATGTCCTGTTGGTTCGAGGGCAGTGCTTGTAATTTCGCTTCGTTGATAGTTTTAGTCGTGTTGGGAGCAATTTGCACCACGGGTGGCGGCGATGGGCTGGCAGTGCGTGGTTGAGGCACAGGCGCAGTCGCTTGTGGTGGTTGACCAAAAGCACCATTGCTATTATTATTATTATTATTATTGTTATTGTTATTATTGTTACTGTTATTATTAATTACGGGCGTAGGGTTCGTATGTATGTTGTCATACGATTGAGATGGCGTATTGGATGCACTTGGTGATCTGGACGATGCTGGAACACTGCCAAGATCTATGGTTCTCAAAACACCATTGACAACATCTTCAGTGAAAAATCCCATCTCTAAAAGAGATTGCGCTATGGCAACTATAAGATTATCATTTACTTGTAAGAACTGACTCAATTGATCTCTTTTCGATAAACCTTGATTAGCTAATATCTTCAAATTTGATAACATCTCAATTAATTGTAATGGTGGAATCTTACTTAAATTCTTAGATATCTTATCATCCTGAGTCCTCAATAGTGACTCGTTGAATGGTGGGAGGTGTTGTGACGCTTTACTCAAGATATCAGGGAATACTATGCTAGCCTCTTTATTTACCGAAGGTGATGAGGTAGCCATGGGTCTTCTTGGAATAGGAATGGCAGTCACCATTTGGAATGGTAACTCTAAATTATAGCTCCATGGGTACGAGTCTCTCTTCAAATCCAAACTTTCTCTGATAACACCCTTTTCCATCTCTTCTAATCTCTCCTTATAATTCGATGGTATAATTCTTTCCAATTTACATGGAAATTTGTCAATCTTGGTCAACAACTCGTATGCATCTTGACATTCCCTACTATTCGCATACTCATAATTGATATATGTAAGTTTCCCAGATCTTGGATCATTCTTAATGGTTATATCAACAATACGACCGGAACCGGCAATCACTGAGGTCACCGTGTCTGATGTCCAATCGTTCGGTAGACCAGTGACTTGTATGCATGTGGATAGGTTATCTGGTGTCAACAAATGACGGGATTTCCGTCTTCTTGGATCCGTGGCCATCATCTTATATAGTTGGGTGTGTGGGGGTTGCAGTTATGCTCTCAACCTGGAAGTCTTTACTTTTAACATGTTCAGTTTTTGTTATCATTCAATTTTTTTTTTCTTTACTTCAAAAATAATTAAATCTAGAAAACAGATTGATATCTTAACTATCCGTCTACAGTGAGTGTGAGGTAGAGTTTAGTGACATGAAAGAATAAATAACTGTTACAATGTTGAATGTATTTTATTTATAAACTATATACACATTTATTTAATTAAAATATATATTGTATTGATATGTGACTGTTTCTCTTCTACATCTGAAATAAATGAAGAAGAGAAACAGAACATGTATGTGCGTGGTATGTTGAATACGAATCTTATTAATAGGGAAACAATTGAGTTTTAATAGATTAAGCTAGATAACTTAATAAATCCATCTTGGTGACAATGTGAATTGGCTTCAAACCATCGGTAATGATAGCAGAAGAATTCTTTTCGAAGAAGTTGTTCAAATCTGATAATTTGGTTTCTTCATTGAATTTAGTAAAGTTCTTCTTACCAGATTTATTTTCATTGTATGTAGAAACTTCATCGAAGTTGTTTAATTTACTGAAATCTAAGAAATTACCTTCAATGGAATCGGTCTTAGTCACTTGACCAGTGGAGATTCTCTTTAAGATTTGAGATAAAGTGACTAACCCAGCTAATTTACCGTTGTGAGTCAAAACAGGTAATTGATCGAACCCATTTTCACTTAAGATCTTAATAACATCAGCAACTTTAGAGTCAACAAAGACAGAGACCACAGGCTTTAAATGTAAATCTTTTACAGTAGCACCATGGAAGATATCCTTTTCAGTGTTAGTGGTGGCTTTGATGGATGGGTTGAATCTCTTTAAGATTTCATCATCCCATAAGTCATTTGTCTTTAACCATTCATCATCGACGAATTTGGTTAAGTATGATCTGATAGAATCTGGGAAGATGGCAACGATGACATCATCCTCGGTTAATTCTGGATGTTCTTCACAGTAAGTGACTAAAGCACTGAAAGCACTACCTGAAGAACCACCGACTAAGACACCTTCATTGGAGATTAATTGACGAGCATATTTGAAAGATGGCTTATCTTCAGTCTTATACCAGACATCAATTAAGTCTCTGTTTAAGACGTTTGGAATGAAATCATAACCAATACCTTCAACCTTATATTCACCGACAGAGGTGTTGTTTAAAGCTTCTGGTAAAGCTAAGATAGAACCAATTGGATCAGCACCAACGATCTTAATCTTTGGGTTTTCTTCCTTTAAGTATTTGGCAATACCAGTAATGGTACCACCAGTACCAGCACCAGCAACCACGGCATGAAGATTATCAAATTTATCTAAACGAGATAGTTGTTGTTTAATTTCTCTACCAGTACCGTAATAATGAGCTTCTGGATTTCTAACATTGTTATATTGATCTAAGATAATAGCACCTGGAATTTCCTTTTCTAACTTCTTGGCAACACCAATGTGAGATTCTGGAGCATCCCAAGCAGCAGCAGTTGGAGTTCTAATGATTTCAGCACCTAAAGCCTTTAGGACAGAGACCTTTTCATTAGACATCTTTTCTGGTAAAGTGATGATGGTTCTGTAACCTTTAATGGCACCAATCAAAGCAAGACCGATACCGGTGTTACCAGAGGTTGGTTCGATTAAAGTAGACTTTTCTGGAGAGATGATCCCCTTTTCTTCAGCGTATTCGATCATATTCTTAGCAATACGATCCTTGGTGGAACCACCTGGATTGTATAATTCTAATTTACAAAACACTTGTGGTTTAATACCAAGAGCCTTTGGTAATTTTTTCAACTCGATTAATGGAGTGTTACCCACTAAATCGATAACATTAGTTCTAGTGTCGGTCATTTTTTATTGAGTGTGGTATTGGACTTACTGTAGGTTTTTACCTAAGAGGAAAAAGTGTTAAAGACGAAATAGAAGAAGTTATCTAGACGATCTAGTCTTTCTTTATATATTAACAGCAGTTTTAACTGTGGTGAAAAGTTTTTCCTCATCAGGTAGCCAGGGCATTTCCACTACATTTAAAATTTTGCAATAATAAATTTTACGATATTGAAAAATATCGAAAGAAAATGACAACAACAATACGACATAATACGACTCCATTATGAGTTCTAACAGTTCAAAGATTTTAAGGAGATAGTAATATCATGGGGGGTCATATGTAAACAGAACATTGTGTTATTACTGTAGTGCCGTGTTGCTTATATCGCCTTGTGGAAATGGGGCGGGCGTCATATTTTGTTGGATGTGATTATCCACAAATAAAACCATGATTCTGTTATGCGAGAACTTTTAGATTGTGGGTCTAAGAGGGTCCTTAGCAAAACCGTTACGACACATTAATCGTTAAAACTAATATCATGCAATATATCATATTGTAAGCTACTTGAAAGGTTATCTATAGTCAGTAACTTATCTTGCAATAGAAACAATATCACCTAAAATCTAACAGAGAAAGATAGAGACTTTCTTTCTTGTACTTAATATATCAATGTAATATGCCCATTGAAGCTCTTAGAGATCACTGTTCAGTGTATATTGCCATATTAAGGCATGTAAGTACGAAGCTTTTCAATAATAAATGAAAACACATAAAAGCAAAAAATAAATTCTAAAAATATAGCATATCGAACCAAACAACCAAAGCCAAAACAGCACAGATGGTAGTCGTCAAGTCGGAACCACAAGTTGAGCCGCTACAACCACAACCCATTGATTTCCCAAATTCAAAGGATCACAGTCTACAAACTCCTAAAAATCATCAAACAGGAGCTAAACTCTCTTCGTCAAAGATTTCAAATAGCCGCCCAAAAATTATATCCCAAAATAAGAATGTTAAAGATGATAACAATGATAAAAAAAGTGCGAATAAACCAAAAGTCAATTTCTCAGATTATCTTCTTTCGCCTACGAACATGTATAACGATGACTTCAAAGATGATTCAATGACTAAATTTAATTTTTTTGGTGGCAGTAATAACAATAACCTGTCCATGGAGAATCGTTCTTCTCCCGTGGTTAAGTCGGAGCCTACTGAAAGGGGTGTGTTTTCCTTCACTGATATTAACAAGAAAGTTGGAAACGGTACCGAAATGTCAGATCATAGTAAGGAAAAGAAACAGAAAAGGTCAAAATTAGATACAACGAATAATAGTGGTAAATTAAAGAAGACAAAAATACCACAAATGACAAATAGATTGAATGGTGATAAAGAAGTTGCTGATGGTGTAAACGAGATTGTTCCAAATAATCCAGGAAATTTCAACCCTATAAAAGAACTTTTATATGATAGGCCTAAGATTAGGGTAGAAGAAGAGGAGAAACTTTTCAAAGATTTATTTGAAGATGCAGAACCTAATGAAGAATTAGAGTATTGCAAAGAGGTGGTGCAATATCCATTAGAGAAATGGTTGAAACGTGGCCAAGATTTCACAAGGGAACATGAAATTTTAATCAAAGATCTTATGAAGACAAGGCTAGAGTTGAGTTATAAGTTTGAAATAATTACTAGGGCAATGAATGATCGTTGTGAAGCTCTTGTAAAACAAGAAGACCATTTAGATGGTAAATTGAAACAAATCAAAGATATTGCTAACAACATGCTTAACACCCTGTAAACAGAAACAGAAACAGAAACAGAAACAGAAACAGAAACAGAAAAGTCATGTTGTGTTATTATCATAGCTATTTAATAATGATTGAATAAATTTGGGTTATATTTATTTGAATTTGTAATAAAATTATATAATTCTACAAAAAATTAAAATTGATTGAATTGTTAGATGGTTTGATATATGTTAGAAGGGGTTGCAAAATAAAAATTAAAAGTTCTTGAAATCAACGAGATATCAATTATTTAATTTAAACTCTCTTCTTGTATCTTCTTTCTCTGTTAGCAGAGATGTTGATAACAGATAATGGTAAAGCTAAACCTAAAGATTTAACTAAATCAGCAGTTTGAGCATCAACATTTAAGACACCCTTATGGTGAGATAAATCTAAGGCAGAAACTTCTGGAACGAATTGATCCTTTCTTTCTCTTTCTTCTTCTTGTAATTTGAAGGAAATACCTCTAACTGGACCCTTTTGAATTCTCTTCATTAAATGGGTGGTGTAACCGGCAATCTTGTTTCTTAATCTCTTAGATTGAATGGTAGCGATTTCATCACATAATCTCTTGTTAGTTTGGAAATCTTGAGTTAACTTTGGATAGTAACGTTCAATTAAAGCTTTGGAAGCACGCTTGACGGTCTTGGTTCTAACTCTACCCTGTTATAAAAAATTCAATGAAAATTCTATATTTGAATTGTACAGTTTAAAAACTACAGTCCAATATATCATTTTACCATTTTAATTATGTTAGTAATTTATTCATAGATTTAGGTATGTGGGGGTTCGATACTATTATTGTTATGTTATTGGTTCCATTATTTTATGAGTGAATATTTGAATATTTATGGTATAACTCATCGCTAAGTTTCAATTTCAATTTTAAATGTAGTATTACGCAACTCTTTATTCCACGTAGTTTTGTAACTGCATTTCCAAAAAGAGAGTCCATGCATAGTTTCAATTTTGTATTATTCTCAACTTATTCATGGTAATTATTGAATTCAACATTATTTCATAACTTCATAACAGTTCCAATTGGTAAATAGAGTCCCCCAGTATCGTATCAGATTCAAAATTTAAACGTACCATTTTTGTATATTATTAGTTTTCGAGGTTCTTTACAATGACAATTTTTAGAAAACAATAGTAGGGTCTACTTAACTGATATCAATTTTGTATACAATTCACATATATCAATCAACGGAATCCACTAGATTGCCCCATAGGGCGGAATCAGTCGGTATACACATTGCAATGGCGAACCACCCTCTAACTGAATCGAGGCCATCTCGTCTGGGCAACTGGAGGCCCACTGGACAGGGAACTGGCACGAATGCCACGAGAACAGAAGGGAAGCGGGGAGAGAAATCTAGAAGGGGAGTCTTCAAGCTCCCCAGGAGCATCTACTTCCCAGGCAGAAAGTGTCTGTCTGCCCTTGGGCCCAGCCACCTTGTCATTTAGGGAGACATCCAGTGAGGTAGCCAGACGGAGAACATCTCAACCGCAAACAAACCGACGCACAGAAACCAACCGACGCAAACCGAGCACAACTGCAGTCTCTTTCCTAAAGAAGTAATTGCCATTTTGATAGATAAGCCGCAACTTTCCAATATTTGCGGAGGTACGGATGTAGCAGTCTCAGAAATATATACAAAATCAGAAATTTGAAAATTTAACAAAATCTAATTTTCATGTGTAAAAACAAAAAAACAAAAAAACAAAATTGTTGATTACAAGAAATGGAACAAACAATGATGTATATACAATCTTGCATTATATCAAAGGTTATAATATATGGTATTATGTTGTATTGTATTAAGTTATATTAATCTATACTATAATATATATTATCCTGTATTGGGTTAGGAGAAAAAAATTAACAAATATACCTTGTGTTTAAGGGTTTATCTTATATTATTTTAATACTAATTTTGAGTCATTGATATTCGATCAATTTTATTACTTAATTTATTTATACAGCAGTGTGTGTGAGTGGTATTTGGTTTATCTTAAAAATAGGTTTAATATGTCAAATAAATTTCATTGTGATGTTTGTTCATCAGATTGCACAAATAGAGTAAGAATAACGTGTGCCATATGTCCAGAATATGACCTATGTGTACCATGTTTTGCACAGGGTTCATATAATGGTAATCATAGACCATTTCATGATTATAAAATTATTGAGACAAACTCATATCCGATTTTAACAGAAGATTGGGGTGCAGACGAGGAATTACAATTGATTAAAGGTGCACAAACATTAGGGTTGGGGAATTGGCAAGATATTGCAGATCATATTGGGTCTAGAGATAAAGATGAAGTGAGAGATCATTACATTAAATATTATATTGAATCACCATATTATCCAATACCGGATATAACGAAGAATATTGATGTTCCGCAAGAAAAGTTTCTTGAAGAGAGAAAACAACGTATCGAAGTGTTTAGAGAGAGACCATTGGAACCACCAAAGAAGCCCATGGCTTCTGTACCAAGTTGTCATGAAGTGCAAGGGTTCATGCCTGGTAGATTGGAATTTGAAACGGAATTTGAAAATGAAGCTGAAGGTCCAGTAAAAGATATGGTATTCGATGCAGATGATCAACCATTAGATATTGAATTGAAATTGGCAATCTTAGATATTTATAACTCGCGGTTGACTACTCGTGCCGAAAAGAAACGATTATTGTTTGAAAACGGCCTTATGGAATATAGAAAATTACAAGCCGTTGACAAGAAAAGAAGTAAAGAGGCAAAAGAACTTTTCAATAAGATTAAGACATATGCAAAATTAATGACTGCTAAAGATTTTGAAGACTTCCAAAAAGATATACTAGATGAATTAAATTATAGAGCTAGAATCCAAACTTTACAAGAATGGAGATTAAATGGTATTACAACTAAAGAAGAAGGTTTAAAATATGAACGAGATAAACAAGCTAAGATGGATGCACTGGAGAAAATCGGTAATGCATCATTACATTTACCATTATCAAATGGCGTTGCTAGTAGACATAGATCTAACGCATCTATATCGAGTACGAATAAAATGGCATCTTCCAACTCTCATAGGAACACCCCAGATAATGGCCATAACGGGAAGAAATCGATGACTATAAGCGATATTCAACATGGTTCTGATTACAGACTGTTATCTCCCGCAGAACAACAATTATGTATCCAGCTGAAAATATTCCCTAAGCCATACTTAGCTATTAAAGAAGTGATGTTTAGAGAATTACTACGGTCTGGTGGTGAAATGCAACGTTCGGAATGTTTGGATTTGTTAAACATTGATCCATTGAAAGCAAGTAAAGTTTATGATTTCTTCCTTCAGCAAAGTTGGATGTAGTATCTTTTAGACTACTGAAAGACTACATAATATACATAAATATACATAATATTCTATCTCAGCTCTTCCTCAAATTTATAATGAACACTTAATTGAATCTTTAATTTTTTTTTGATTTTGATTTTAGAAGATACTCGGGAGTTTTCAAAAATGTTTCTGTAAATCAAAGACAAAATACATTGCACAACATAATAATATGCTAGAGATTAATTTCTTGAGATATATTAAATATTCAATGCTCACTAAAAAAACAATGGCTAAAATTCCCATTACAGGCCTATAGATTTTTTTATTTTTATTATTTTTATTAGTTTATAGGATAATATACTATATGAAGGTTTGATGTATATAGATGCAGAATAAGTATTACAATTTTTTCACGATCAAATCAAGAATTTTCGTTCTTGGATCTTCTTCTTTATTCATATTATCAATAAAAGTTTCTTGAATGTAATTTTTGTATTTATTTTGTAATAGTTTACCATCACTTTCAGACATTTTACTTTTATAAGCAATATATTTCTTAACAGATAATTGTAATTGATCAATATCCAATGTTTCAACAGTCATATATCTGATATTAAGTATAATATCGATGAATAAATTGTTCAAGTAAAATTGTGGGAATTCTGTGGCCAAGGATAAATCATATTGATCGGGCTTCCAGAATTGCAATATGTGGTTAATCAAATAATCTCTTTGTAAATCTTTAAATTGATCAAATAATTCAATGTATCTTTGGGATTCTTTGTATAAATATTCAACACATTCTTTTCTTAATTCTTTGTTAGTTTCTTTATCTGATACAGCATAATAACCCTTTTGTCTATTTATGTAATGTTCACCTAACGATTTCATAGCAATATCAAAAATGGTCAACGCAATATCACCACGAAGAGCAGGATTGGTTTCTTCAGAACCCAACATATTCATGTCAGCTTCTGGTAATTCATTTAATTTATCCTTCATGGCGTCACCAGTGGAAACAGCCTTTAAGTTAGAATCTTCCTCTTCTTCATCATCAGCATCCTTGCTTTCATCATCATCCTTGTCCCCTTTCTTTTCTTCAGCTTCATTTAACATATCTAATTCTTGTTCTCTTTCATTGATTAAATTCATTACTTTTCTTCTATTGATTAATTTAGTGATGAAATTCAATTCGAATTTGACATATTCGAACCACAGTTTTGGAATATCCGGGTTGAATCTTAGCCCATTTTGGAAGACAGTTCTACAACTCTTGAAATTTGCATGAGTTTCATATTCGTATTTGGCACAACTGATCCAAATATCTACATTATTTGGATGCAATTTTAATAGATTGTTGTATACAGTGTGGATCTTCTTGTATGATGTAGAAACACCTCTACTCTTTAAGAAGTTTAAGTACATGGCCCAGAACTTCAAATCATGTGGGAATTTATTTGTACCACGTTGGTAAATGAATCCAATTCTTTGTGCAATGGAGAAATCTGATACACTATTAGATTTATTTGATTGCAAGATTCTGCGCACTCTCTTAATACGTAATGTCTCCACATTAGTTTCGTATTGGATGTATTTAATGTAGTCATTTATACTGGACCCACGGGAATTCAAACGATGCTCAAAATTTGTTCTTTTCTTCATAACAGTCGAGACTTCATTTTTGGTGAATAAACCTTTATCGACTAAATCATCTAATTCTGGGATGAATTGTTCCAAATAGTATCTTGTTTTACTGGACATTTTTGTTGATGGGGATACTTAATTGTGCTGTTTTAATTTAGTTGTAAGGACTAATGTACAATATATTTATATCAATTGTTAATATATACATAATGAGATGCTCATCTCTAATTAACTTTTCATCTTTAATTTCGAGCTACTAGAAAATTTTCATTTTTCCCAAGACGAAATGTTGAAAATAAAATTGGAATTTTAGAAACCGAAGACAGTCGGAACACCTGGACACCCAGAAAAGCTGTTTTACCATGTTTGTTTGATTTTCCCGCTGAATTGCCTAAAAGGGAAATTGCCAAATCATTTTGTGCGTCGGTGGAATTTTTGGAATATCGTTTTTGCGTGGGTTGGTTTTCAACTGAAATTGAGATAATCCCTAGGCTGAGAAGTGTAGACATGGTTAGGCAGGGATGCGTTTCCTATGGGCGGAGTGATACCCTCAAAGCTCAATTTCTAGTGTTACCGTTTCGCACCCAGATCCTGCCTAGCCTATCCGGACTTCCTGGTGGAACAGCATGGTTACACGCATGGCTCCTTGGACAGAAGCCCTCTGGGAAATGCTGTGTCTGAATATTCTCATCTTTTACAGTGTCAGCGTCAGCGTCAGTGTGGTAAGTAGGAAGTGGCATTATGGTAGTATTGGCAATAGACAGTACGGCCCCACTTGTATGGTATTGTCTTGTTAGGCATAATATCATTGATGAAGAGTAGTAATGTGTAAGTAGTTATTAAATTTGTATAGTGTATATTTTAACGTATCTTGTTAATAATTTTGAAATTCTAATTTATCAATCAGGAAAAAGCCCAGTAAAGATGTCTTTAGTTGTCCAAGAACAAGGTTCCTTCCAACATATTTTACGGTATGTTTTATAATTGCTTTAGAAATCGATGAGATAGTGAAAAAGATGATATAGAGAATATATGAACATTAAACTGATTACCCATTTTTGAATTACTATAGTCTCCAAATTTATTGAAAGATGAAAAGAATAATATTTTGAAAGAGCTTATTATAATGAATTTGTCTTCATCCAAGTAATGTTAAAAGGAAAAACTTCTTAAGAACCAGTACAAGTAAACATATATCTACATGAGGAAATGCCACTATAATCGATGCGTTGAAACGCAACATTTCCCTTTTTTTCAATTACTAACAAGAAATATGATTCAAATTATTATTATTATTGTATTATAATGATGATGATCATACAATTTCAAACCAGTTTGTTAAACACTAACGTTGATGGTAACATCAAGATTGTTTACGCTTTAACTACCATTAAGGGTGTTGGTCGTAGATACTCTAACTTAGTCTGTAAGAAGGCTGATGTTGAATTATCCAAGAGAGCTGGTGAATTAACTCAAGAAGAATTAGAAAGAATTGTTCAAATCATGCAAAACCCAACTCACTATAAGATTCCAGCTTGGTTCTTAAACCGTCAAAAGGATATTGCTGACGGTAAGGATTACCATTCCTTAGCTAACAACGTTGAATCCAAATTAAGAGATGATTTAGAAAGATTAAAGAAGATCAGATCTCACAGAGGTATTAGACATTTCTGGGGTTTACGTGTTAGAGGTCAACATACCAAGACCACTGGTAGAAGAAGATCATAAATGTAGAGGTGAATATATAAAAAATATTCTCATCTATTAATTTTTATGTTTGTCATTCATTCTATTTTCTTCCCAAAATCTAACAAATTTATATTATATTATGATATTATTATTAGTATTATTAGTATTATTATTAATTAATTAATATGTATATATATATATATATATTTTAACTAACTATATTATTTAAAAGACCTTTTTAATTACTGTTTTATTGCAGATATAAAAAAAGAAAAGGAAGTAAAAAAAACAATACTATAATATATAATTATGAGTGAGTGTGGTTTGTAATATTATATATAGCAAGGGGAAAGAATATGTGAGAAGAGATATGCAATATGAGAAAGGGTAAAAGAAGAGGGAAGGAATGAATTAATGAAACTAATGAATAATTTGAAATTTCTGTAACGCTCTTAAATTTTGTTCTCTTCTCATATATTGTCTTTGATTTTGGAACCAAACTTGAATAGATTTTTCGTTCATATTACATTGCGATGCTAACATCAATCTTTCCTCCTTTGAAGGTGCTTTGTTCTTGTCGAAGGCATCTTTGAGTATTTGCCGTTGTTCCTTTGTGGTTCTTCTTCTCTTTCTTGGTTGGGCGTCCGTTGCTGGTTTATTGTTGCTACTGTTCCTTACAGATTTCGGTTTCAAAAGTGGTTGCGAATGTCTCTTTACCGTATGGAAATCATTAGATTGCGGGACTATAGGATATTTTTTCTTGTGTATATGTTGCGCCATTGGTGCAGCTGTTGATGTAGTGGTTGTATACCCAGCACCCGCACCCGCACCCGCACCACCTAGCGGAGGCAATACTATAGGTTGCAATGATGGAGAGGATACGGAAGAAGAGGCACTGGTGGACGAGTTTGGAGTCAACATATGTATATGCGATTGTTGATTAGAGTCTACGGTTGCGTTGAATACTTTCTGGATGGAAGGCAGTTGGGTAGAATGCGGAGTAGCGAACGAGCCTCTGTTTGGAGGGGTTCTGATGCCCTTATGTTGGTGCTGTGTGTATAGTTGTTGCTGTTGCTGTTGTTGTATGGGCATTATCGGCATGATAGGGGACATCATATATTGTTGATGTTGTTGTATCATGACAGGGTGAGGCGGGGCCTGTTGATAGGGAACGTAGTATGTGTTTTGGAATTGACCGTAAGGGTCTTGTTGTTGTGGCTGAGCTGCTACCATTACTGGCTGTATGATATAGTTAGAGTTGATATTGTTGTTGTTGTTGTTACGTATCATATCTGTATGAAGTTTTGTAGTTATATTTTTAATTTTTCACTGTTTTGCTGATTTGGTAAGGTATCAAGTATATAAAAGTGTATTAAGAGATACAGATATATGGATAGATATATATTTAAGAAGAGCAAAGAGCAAAGAGTAGAGAAGTGAAAAGATTTGCATTTAGCCAAGAGAAAAAAACAACAGGCGACTGAATATTGAGATCCTTTGCTAAAATTTGCCAGAATACAAAATAAAGAAAGAGAGTTTCAAGAGTATTTATACAAAATGGTAATAAGGTTTTATAGATATACAGATATGCAGATATGCAGATATATATATATATATATATATTATACAGTGTGACAACACAATGACACTGTAACAATGGCCGCATTACGAGAGGGCGTGTATGAAAATCAATGGGATGCATGAGCCGGGAAGCTGTATTGTGCTTGCTGTTTTCGTTGTTTTTGCGGGCGTTCGAGCTTACGTGGACGCTGCATTGTGTTTGCGGCACTGCGATCTCGCTCGAGTGTGCTGTATTGTGTTGTATTGTGTTGGCGGTGGGTTCTGGTGTTTGCCCAAAGCGGTGTTCGCCGCGGGTTTCTCTTGTGGTTTGTGGTTTGCGGTTTCGCCGTTTTCTTGGCGCCGCTTTCTGTGCGTGTCATTTGTCAGTTTGTCCAGTTTTGTCCAGTTTTGTCCAGTTTTGTCCCGATATGTCTGGGTGCGTTTTTGTCTGCGTGTGCGCGCTTTTATGCCGCGGCGTTAAGTTTGTTCGTTGCCGACACACGCACACTGTGCGGGACTGTCCCCTGTTGCCTTATCTCCGGAAATTCCCGGCCGCCTGATTATTTTAACTTGCGCATTCTCCCTGCCTGCCCGCCCTATACAATGTCAAAGTAAGTGAATAAACAAACAGCGACGTGTCCATTTAGTTTCTGTGTTACGTAATACAGGGTACTGATCCATGGAAGCAGGTATTTTGATTATTAATTATTTGTGATTTCGGTATGTGAGTATGTAAGTATGTGAGTATGTGGGAATGTTTCATGGTGGCCAGACAATGTGGTGACGACAGCTGGATGAGGCTAGATCCGCACAACGCACAATGGGCTATGGGCTATGGGCAATGCAGCGAACGGATATATCTGTATATACACATATACAGATGTAGTTAGCTCCTTCGCAGTTAAGTGTCCCAGTGTGGTAACTAATCGGAATGGTAATATCACCATGTCTCAACTACTACGACACCACATATACTATGTAATACATACATACATACATATATGTGTTATAGCACCGTTCCAAACAATGGGAAATCGCTGCCAAGCGAAAATTACGCATCTACTAATGTTACCGTGCTGTATTGTCTTTCCATTTCTATTCGAAACAGAGAAAGAAAGAGGGGCAAAGTATATTCATTGCCGCATTATTCGAGAGAAAAAATAAACCGCAATTTGAAACTTTCAAAACTCTCAGAACTCTCAAAACTCTATCTTTATTTTCAAATATTCTATCATTATTTCAACATTTTATCACTTATACAGAATGATCGCTATTATAGAACTTGCTACAAAGCTTATTATTATTATTTTATTAGTATTATTATTATTATCATCATCATGGAGCTTACTATTATGGAAGAATTAAATGCGCCTCGTAAGGCACATCTAATTCTAACATCCGCTCGTAATATATATTTATAATGCTTTACAATACTTTACAATACTGTTCGTCGTCTTTAATAAGATATTACTAAATGTGTCACCACTTGCATATCCCTCTATCCATATCTTGTTACCCCTCTTCTATCTTTCTTTTCTTTTGTCTTTGTATTTTTTTTCTTTTCACTGAAATGTTTAAAGATACCGGAAGGGATGTTTTTATTCACATTTGAACAAATTGTACTACAATCTACATATGAAATCAATTTTAAACTGGAACCAAAAAGCAACATAACAATGTATATACACGTATTCTATATACCCTGTCTATGTATACTATCTCTTTTATTATATCTCTATCAAGGCAGCAGTAATAATACTACCTTTATCATTAAAGATAAAGTGTTGCATGGAAGGTTTCTTCATATCACTGATATCCATCCCGATGAATACTACAAAGAGGGGAACTCAATCAGTTCTGTATGCCACTACCCAGCATCAACAAGTCATACCGACCATGGGGAAGAGGAGTATGCGCCGAAGTTTGGCAAACCCATGGCAGGGTGCGACTCTCCCATGGATTTGATGGACTATACCCTCGACTGGATTCACGATAATTTGAAGGATGAAATAGATTTCATCATTTGGACAGGGGATAACATGAGGCACGACAACGACCGCACCCATCCGCGCCATGAACCCAAAATATTCGCCATGAATGAACTCGTAACTAGCAAACTCTACTCCAAACTATGCAAGCACGCGCACGACAACAATCCTAGACATATGGCCATAGACCTGATACCAAGTATCGGCAACAACGACGTCTTCCCGCACAATCTGTTCGCTTTGGGACCCACACTGCAGACAAGAGAGTTCTACAGGCTTTGGCACTGGTTCATACCGGAAGAACAACAGAAACTCTTCAACAGGTACGGGTCCTTCGTGAAAGAAGTCATCCCAGGTAAATTGGCAATCATCTCAATCAATACCTTGTACATGTTCAAAGCGAACCCATTGGCAGATAACTGTATGAACCCAAAGGAACCAGGCTATCAACTGCTGATTTGGTTAGGTTTCGTCTTACAAGAATTAAGGAAACGAGACATTAAAGTGTGGTTATCGGGCCATGTCCCACCGTTGGAGAAGAATTTCGAAAATAGTTGTTATCATAAATTTACATTATGGACTCACGAATATAGAGACATTATTATCGGTGGGGTATACGGTCATATGAATATGGACCATTTCGTACCCGTGAATGGTCCTGATTCAAGATCTTTTCTAGAACAACAAAATATGAATATGAATGAGGATCTGTTACAATACAAACAAGAATCTTTACACGATATGGATCTACCCTTCTTAACACAGGGGGCAAAACCATCGAATAAAGAATCTTATATGGATACAATAAAGCACACCGTATACGACAAGATTGCCAAGAAATTATCACCAAAGAGAAGGAAAAGAAAGGGTAAGAAACCAAAGACAGCCAAGGATTTACAATACAAATACTCCATAGTTAATGTCGCTGGTTCCATCATTCCAACTTTCAATCCATCAATGAGAATTTGGGAATATAATATTTCGGATTGGGACCAGTCTTCCCCGGATTTACAACAAAATGGGTTTGAACCATGGGATCAATTTTTCTTAAAGTTGGATGATATCATTACCAAAGAGGCTTTAATCACTGATCATACTTTGACAACCAAAAGGGAAGACAAGACAATCCCATCTAAAATGCCTAAGGATTTGCCATTGGGTCCTGCTTATACACCACAATTATTCTCCCCCACAAGGTTTATTCAATATTTTGCAGATTTGGATAAGATTAATTCCAATTATTATCAATATATTAAAGATGGATTAACCGAGAAAGAAGCTGCAAAGAAATCATTCAAATACGACATCGAATACACTTCTGAAGATGCACCATTCGACGGTAAATCTTTGATGGTTCACGACTATATGGAAATCGCTGCGAAATTGAGTAAAAATAATAAACAATGGAAGAAATACTTGCATAAAGTATTTGGCTCCACGGATTATACAGATGATTAAGACGTTTTTGTAATTACAAATTATTATTCTTTATTTTATTATGCTGACATTTATATCTAAATCTAAATATAAAACACTTTTAAATACATATTCATTTTTCAAAGATAAAATTCTTTAATTCATTATAAGCTCTTTCTAAATCATCATTGACAATGACTACATCGTGAGCACCAGAATCAGCGTATTCCATTTCAGCATAGGCAGCACCTAATCTTTTTTCTAAGGATTCAGTGGTTTCAGTACCTCTACCTTCCAATCTTTTTCTTAAATCATCGATGGATGGTGGAGCAACGAAAATAAATCTGGCGTTCAAATCAGTCTTCTTGACAGATTTGACCCCTTGCATATCGATGTCCAAGATACAAGTCTTCCCAGAGTTGATAACATCTTTCACAGAGTCAATGGTGGTACCGTAGTAATTACCGGAGAATTGAGCCCACTCGATGAATTTGGATTCGTCGATCATTTTCTTGAAGTCATCGACAGTGGAGAAATTGTAATCCTTACCGTTAACTTCACCGGCTCTTGGTTGTCTAGTAGTGGAAGAGACAGAAAACCCAAAGGTGTCTGGGTATTCAGCAAATAATTTCTTCAAAAGAGTGGACTTACCAGTACCACTTGGACCAGAGATAACGATTGGACGAGACATTACGGCTTTAAGGAGTGTTTGTGTGTTCATTATATTTACAGTGAAACAAGAAAATATATATGAAATAAAGAACTATTAAAAGAGAGATTAGAGAGTCATCTCACTCATTGATAAACATGATTGATTGATTGTTTATTTATGTTTTCTTTATGATATATAAATATTTTTTGGAAAATTTTTAGTGAGAAATTTCATAATTTTGCAAGATTTCAGATCAAACTGTTTTATTTAATTGTTGTGAGAATGTGCAAACTGAGGGATGCTGAAAGAGACAATTGCACAACCACTAATGCTTTGAGTCCTGTAGTTCTAACAGCAATCTTCACCATCATACAGTATAACCAACCTACTTCTTGCATACACATCTGTGTGTCTTAGTTGTCCATGTCCCAGCCATAATATAACAGGTGGCCAGCGGCAATTGAAACGGTTTCCAATTGAAAATCCCGGAAGTAATTCCAAATGAAAAATTCGAACAGTGGAAGAAAGTGAAATTCCATTACACAAAGGACAGCGACAATATAGACAAGACTATTGCAATAGAAAGATATTGCTTACCTATCTGTCGGCTCAGAAATAGTTCACTACAGAGTACTAGTCACTGTTACCCCATATAAACATATATAAATATTACTCGCAATGGTTTCCAAGTTGCAACGGTATATTATAACGCTAGCCTTGAAATTTGCGTTTGCAAAGGGTAAAGCGTTACTGACTTCAGAAGGGGATGGAGATGAGGATGAATTACTACCTATGCCAGATGTACCGGACACCGGTGATCCAATAGTAAGCGACCCAGAAGAGGATTTCAGTCCTGTTACTGAAGAAATGTTCTCGTCGTGGGCCCTTTTCATCATGCTGTTTTTGCTAATATCAGCCCTATGGTCCAGCTATTACTTGACACAACGAAAGATCAGAGCTGTTCATGAAACTGTCTTATCTATTTTCTACGGTATGGTCGTGGGTCTTATTATCAGAATGAGTCCTGGACATTATATCCAAGACACAGTCACTTTCAATTCATCATATTTCTTCAATGTTCTTTTACCACCAATTATTCTGAATTCAGGGTACGAATTGAACCAAGCCAACTTCTTCAATAACATGCCTTCAATTCTGATATTCGCGATACCGGGGACGTTTATATCTGCAATGGTTCTAGGGATTATCATATATATATGGACGTCACTAGGTCTAGAAAGTGTCAATATCAGTCTAGTTGACGCCATATCGGTTGGTGCAACATTATCTGCTACTGATCCAGTGACCATTTTGTCTATTTTCAATGCTTATAAAGTGGACCCCAAACTATACACTATTATCTTTGGTGAATCTCTATTAAATGATGCCATTTCCATTGTTATGTTTGAAACTTGCCAAAAATTCCGTGGTCATCCAGCTGGCTTCTCCTCATTCTTTGCCGGGGTCGGCTTATTTATGATCACTTTTAGTGTTTCTTTAGTGATTGGTGTTTTCATAGGTATCTTGGTGGCTCTAATCTTAAAACACTCTAGGGTTAGAAGATATCCACAAATTGAAAGTTGTCTTGTTTTGTTGATTGCCTATGAATCATATTTCTTCTCCAACGGTTGCCATATGTCTGGTATTGTCTCCTTATTATTCTGTGGTATCACATTAAAACATTATGCTTACTATAATATGTCCAGAAGAACCCAAATTACAATCAAATATATCTTCCAACTGCTAGCCAGATTATCTGAAAATTTCATCTTTATCTATCTAGGTTTAGAGTTATTCACTGAAATGGAATTGGTTTACAAACCATTGCTAATCATTGTCACCGCAATCTCCATTTGTGTTGCACGTTGGTGTGCTGTTTTCCCATTGTCAAGATTTGTCAACTGGCTATACAGAATGAAGACCATTAGGGCCACACGTAGTGATTTAAGATCAAGTATTGCCATCCCAGATGAAATCCCATATAACTATCAAATGATGACCTTCTGGGCGGGGCTACGTGGGGCAGTTGGTGTTGCCTTGGCTTTAGGTATTCAAGGTGAGTTTAAATTCACATTATTAGCTACTGTTTTAGTTGTCGTCGTGTTAACTGTCATTGTCTTTGGTGGTACTACTGCTAGTATGTTAGAGATGATGAACATCAAGACAGGTTGTATTGACGAAAATGATGACAGTGATGATGAGTTTGATATCGAAGCCATCAGACCAGGTATGATAAGTAATGGTAATCCATTAACAGGAGATCCATATTCTGATGAACACTTGGACTCTCCACAATTTTCTTCCAGTAATCTTGCCGGCGATTCCTCCAACAAAAATAATAATGTTATCCAGTCTGCCGAAGTGAATAATCCATACAGTCAAAGTCATTCCATGGAATCTGGTGAGGTTGATGATACTAACAGTATTTCCAGAATTGAATTAGGTTCTACCCCAGTGCCAAGTGGTACAGCAACACCAACAAACAACAACAACAAATCCAGACTAGAGATCGAAAGAGAAAATATGAGGAAAAAATTCGGTGGCATCTTTAGATCAGACTCTCAATGGTTCCAGACATTTGATGATAATGTATTGAAACCGGTTTTCTTAGACAATCCTGAAAACACACCAAGTCAAACAGGTACTAATTCACCTTCTGCACTTGGATCTAGAAGGCAATTAAGATGAGTACAATAAATATTTCAAAAATATAATGCATATATTTAACAGTGTTTACTTTCAATTTTCATCACGGTCAAACAATACTTGAACTCCACAGAGTGGGTTTGAATCTCTTTCATGTAGTTTAGCTCTGATATGACTACTTTGTGACAACATTTTGTCTTGATGGACCCTAATATTTACCCGGCGTTTCACTTAAGATGAGTTTAATTTACAGTTTGAAATTTTTCAAATCCTGTAGTAGTGATGAACTGGATTTTGAAAATTAACACATCTGTTTCAGAGATGATATATATTATATAATATTTAACATTAATTCCATAGGCACGACCCGATATAAATCAACATTGTACCATAGCAATCATAGCTGTGATTTTCAATTGATTGAAATAGTAAAAGTTGCTATTATTAATTTTTTTTTCCCAATAGATTAACATATTGGATTAGTAAGATTATAAAACACTGTCACATTCATATTTTTAACCCCAAAAGTACTTTAATACATTTTATAATATATTTTACATCACACTAACGAACTTGTTTGAAGAGTGATATTAATTCCGTAATGATTAAATTATCCAGATTTGAAAAGTTGCAAAAGGAACAAAACGCAAAATCATTCAAACCCTTAATCGATGACATAGTCAATTCCGACCTACCAACATTGTTAACCAAATTGGATGCGATCCGAGAATGGACCAGACCAAGAGAAGATTTATTCATATGGATTCCGGTCCTGAACAAGATTGACTCCATTTTATCAGACTTTGTCAAGAAATATGGTTATAGCACGACTGATCCCAAGAATAAGCCTATTAAGTTAGTTCAAATGGATCTAGAAGATGAAAAAGCTGTTATTATATTAACAGAATTTACCTGTAGATTGTTGTACCACACTGAAAATAGATATATTTATTCCTCCATGGATGTCATGAATGATTTATTGAACTGTCCAAATTTCAAAGTCAAATATGGTGCCGTCAAAGTATTAGCCATTATCGGTGAAAGGTACATAATCGCTCGTGAAAGATTAGAAACTTTATATAAAACTGGACTACCAGCTCTGAAAAAGAAAGCGTTGACTCTAGCATTAGCATTTCCATCCTCAATTAGTAATGATGATGGGGAACAATTCACTTTAGTAGATTTATTTTTTGACAATAAGAAATATCCAGCTAGATGGACAAGATTTAAATACAATTATTATAGTAGTCCTAATACCAAGGAATCGAAGCACAATACTAAATCAACCACCCAAAACAGTGGCCCTTCTATGAAAAGACTGGCTTTCAGTAATGATGAATTGAAAAGGTTTTCTTTACAACAATTATTTGATAAAGGTATGGATGTCCTACCCTCCGACACCTGGTACGATTATTCTTTGAAAATCACGATTGCTAAAGCATTTAGTGAAGATAGTCTCGAAAATGTTCAATTAAGAAACACGATAATACAAACCAAATTCGTTGCTGTCGGGTTTGCAAACACAGTCTTTATTCCACCTCATGTCAGTTCAAAGTTATTTGAAGTTGATCCATACACATTTAACAGTCTAACAGACTTCATTTCTTTAGCAGAGAGTAAAATCCCTGCTGTCATTAGATTAGATGCGCTCTTTGCCTTAGAATGTATCTCGTTAAAGCATGTTTGGTGTTCAGATATAATGAGAAACCTTGGTGGTAATTTATCTCACGGTACAATGTTTCAAATCTTACGTCAAATTGGGAAGTTACTAAGAAATGAAACTAAACAAGGTGAAGATTTTAATGAAGAGTATAATGTTAGATTTTTCTATTTGATCTCTAACTTGGCTGAAGTAAAAACCTTACACGATTCTCTACTGGCTGCTGGTTTGATTCCATCTTTACTAGAGGTTGTCTCTGCAAAAAGTAATTTGTACAGGAGAACAAAGGCATCTGCCACCCATCTTCTCGAAGTCTTTATCAACGATGCTGATTCAACTTCCGAATTCATCAACTACAGTGGGTTTACTTTATTAATTGACTCCATTACCGAACAGGTCAATTCTGCATTACATGATCCTAAGGAAGAAAATACATTAAATTTATCCACAATTGATTTCCGTATTCCATATAGGCAACAAGCATTCATTAAAAGTTTATTAAAATTGGTTCTTAAATTATTGAAGACAGATTCTGGTGACAGAATTAGAAATCTGATTGATTCCCCAATATTAGGTTCCTTGTTAAAAATTTTAGAGAATATCAACATATTTGGTTCCACGTTAGTTACATTTACCCTTGATGTTGTTCAATGTGTTATCAACAGCGAACCTACTATATACGGTGTACTTATAGAAGCCGGCATTATTCCATATATCATGGATAATTTCTCACAGTTCATCAAACCTCATTCTGACCTGTTATATTTACTACCAGATGTAATCTCTGCGTTGTGTTTAAACAGCGATGGTCTAAATGAAGTGAAAGAAAAAAATTTAATCGACCCATTGTTTAAATGTATTTTGGATCCAAAATTCGCCAGAGAGTTATCCTGGAAGGAAGAAGCAACTGATTTGGGTACATCTCTTAATGAATTAGCAAGACATTATCCAGATCTAAAATCAGTGATAATTAAATCTTTTTGTGACACAATTAAAGAAATTCCATCCCGTGTAAAATTTGACTCTGTATTCCTTCACCAATCTAAACATGGAGAGAAATCTTTCTATCATTCTAAAAATGACCCAGTGCTTAACAACGAAGAAGGAGGCAATACTCTATCCTTTTGGGATGAACAAGACCAAAGTGCAATAATTGATTGCTTTTCCAATGTGCTATATGGGATGACATTAGATAATTCTACTTTAGACATGTTGCCTAAGGCTTTAAAAGATGAAGATCTTTACAACGTCATTATTCCACCCGATGTACCATTTGATTACACATCGTCTCAAGCAATGCTAAATATCACTGATGTCCTCCAAATTCTTGAAGAAAATCGTGGCGGAGATGCCATTAAATCCGTATTGAAGCAATTAGATACGCATCTGGAGTCCATTAAAGAATTTTTAAACTCTCCACATGATAAAAGTTTCTTTCTGGAGGCTGAAGGTGATGTCCAGAGAAATGCTTTCTATAATTCTGAAATTTCAGCACTAAATCGTTTATCAGCGCTTTTGCATATCATCACGAATGTATACGTTACTTCAATGTCACTTTCTGATGCTAAAATTATTCATATAATTGATTTTTTCTGTGAAGAGAGCTATTTAAGGATCTTTTCTAACCTAGGGTTATTATTTCAAAAAGCCGGTCTAGAAGAAATGTATATGCGTTCTTGTCTACCCGACGAAGTTGTTACGCAAACAACACCAGAGTCGTTTGGCCATACCCCACCTATTCATATTCATCGCACAAAACCCACAAAGTCTGAACTTAAAGATGATTATACTTCTGTAAAATTCAAAAATACCTTTGAGCTTAGAACTATTTTAAATAGACTTCAGTCGAGCTCTGCAATAATGCTAAGATACTTTTTAAGATTAAGTCATGCCACAACTACAGAGCTTTCTTTTCTAGATGGCGTTACTGAACTGAAGATTTTCGATACAATTATTCGCCAGTTATGTTCCATGCTAAAAGTAGCGTCATCAGTTGGTGACACTTCTTACCTATTGGTTCTAGTGCATTTTAACACATATGTCATGACCTTCCCTAAGACAACTATTGCTACTACCGAAATAGTTCAAACAATACCTGCTTACTTATTCTACCAGGAAGGTGGTTACCATCTTTATAACGAAATATTATCAAAGCTATTTGCTCAACTAACCGAATTTGATGATATCGAAGCAGTAGAGAAAATTGACTATCTTAAGGAAACAAAAGAAGTTTTAACCATGAGTGCAGTCACTAATATCTTAACATTCATTAATAAATCTATCCAACAGGAAAGTATGGATAGTATTAGAACAATATCCAATTATTACCCTAATGTTAAAGACTATAATGTCACAAGAAGTTTAATGAAACGTTTGAAAATGTTAACATTAATGTTACTATCCAATTTAGGCCAATCTCACAATATATTCCACCCGACAAAAAGAGTTGTTCCATACGGTGTCTTTAAACAAATTTTAACTCTGTGGAAGAATGCATATACTTTGGACCATTCTTCAGATTCAAACGATCTTTATGCTTTGAGCTGCGATCTTTTGAGTAAAGGTGAAATATATGCTGACATCTTACAAGATGTAGGCGTCGAGCACGATGAGGCTAGAGAATATGTAAATGTGCATGGATGTAAATTGCCATCCAATGATGAAGATATGCTGATCATACCAAGTGAAAACAGGCAACGTTATAAGACACTTCTAAGCAAGGAAGAGCCAATTCAGCCTGTAGTTATTCTCGATGATTACTTGATCGGTATTGATTTAATCCAGATACGAAAAGATGTGTATAACGACAATTTGAAAACAAAGGTATTTGATATTCTACCATCGTATCCAAAGTTGGTGAATGCCATAGCAAAAACTTTGATTCAAGTATTTAAGTGTCTTGAAATACCAATCGAAGAATTTACAGCTGATATCTTAAACCAGATCCAATCGACCAGCATTGAAGAAGAAGAAAAAATCTCTTCCTTTGTTCATTTGTTCGGTATATTTTTAAATGAAAGCTTCGTTTATCAACATTCCACAAATTTATTGGATACATTTGTTATTCATTTGGAATCATTGCTAAAACCCAACCATGTGAATAAAACATGGTTCTCTAAATTGTTATACTGCTATGAAATTATTCTTTCTAAATCAGAGTTACCTGCTTATGAAACTCCTTCGGATAGCATTTCACTACGCTACAAACTTGTTTCGATGCTACCTATCTATAGGATTCCTGAAGACTCAAAGAAGGCCATATTCGATAGTTTAATTAGAATTGGCGATATTACCAACTTTTACTCTGCTTTAGCAGTTTCAAGAATTCTTTTGATATTCTCCAGAGATAACGAATACGCCAAAAATACTATCAGCTCAGGTATCATTTCCAGGTTGTTAAAAGTTATCGGAACATTTCAAAAATCTGACAAAATTAACTTCTTAGAATCATCGTTTCTTTTACTAGTGAGGCGCTGTTTTGAGACTGATGATTTTGTCTCGAGTTTAATCAGTCTTGAAATTGATAAAAGCTTTACATCAAGAACATTAGGAAGCCAAAGAGAGAAGAACCGTGATTTAGCCAGTCTACTGGAAGAGAAACCACATGTTGTTATGAGAAATCCTTCTCTATTTACAGATATTTTATCCGAGACAGCTCGTTTTGATGATTTCGGTTCCGATGATGTCTTATTGAATTTCACGATGAAGAGACATCTTGAGTTAAGAAAGAAACCAAGTAAAGAGCAGTCAACTGATTGGGTACCATCTCCTCCGTCCGGTGTCATCCATCTATTGCTGAGTCAATTAATGGCGGCAGCCAAGAAGGACTGGATTTCTGAACCTACATCAGAAAATAATAACACAGTAGAATCTGAAAAAGAATCAAGACCACAACCTGCAAAGAACCCTGTCTGTGCCTATATGATATTCCTTTTGAAGATGTTAGCAGAATTGATTACTAGTTACAAGCAATGTAAATTTGAATTTTTGACGTATGATAGAAGAAATTCGTATACAGAACGCCCAAGACCTAGATCAACTGCATTAAATTTCTTTTTGTATCAGTTGCTTGATAAGAATGCATCCAAAGATCAAAACAAAGATGAGTCTAAGAGGAAGGATGTAATCAGTATGCTAGCTAAATCTGTCTTGGTGGGATTCTTGACAAGTGTCTTTGATTCTGATAATGAAAAGCTTGACCCTAAGAAGGCTGATAGTGATCTTACTTTTATCCGAAAATTTGTCATTGAAGCATTAATTAAAGTTCTAAGATCGTCTACCAACTCATCTAAACTGTTAGAAGAAAATGTCAACAAGTTGGATGTTTGGTTTAATATAATTGGTTCGATGGTTTATGTGCAAGCCCCATATTTGAGGTTAATGATAGATCCTAATAAAATTGATGCTGATCGTTATCAAATTTGCCGCCTAATGATAGATCTCAATGTTCCTGCAGCTATTACTGACTGTATGGCGAAATTAGACCTAAATTACCCATTCTGTAAAAAACTGTTCAATGATGCTGTTGAAACGTTGAATGCAATCAACTGTACTAGGTCAGATTTTGCAGATCTATTCAAAGTTGAAAATCATGATGATGATGTTGATGTGGATGAAGAATCTGATAAAGAAGAAGTCCCAAACATGTTTAGGAACTCTGCTTTAGGGATGTACGATGTGGAAGATATCGAAGAAGATGATGAAGAAGAAGATGAAGACTCTTTAATTGGTGACGACGGTGATATTGCCTTTGTTGACGGAGATGAAGGTGACTATGAAGTGGTGTTCAGTGACGATGATGAATCTGGGCAAAGCCAAGACGACAGCGATGGTTCCATAAACGATGATAGTAGTGTTGAAGGAATTGACATTGAAATAGATCCTGAAGAAGTCATGGATGAAGTCATGGAATCAGGTGATGACTCCCAAACTTCTGACAATGAGGACATCTCTTCCAATAGTAGCAACGAAGCTTTTGCGGACGAAGTACAAGATTACGACTCTGATATGGAGATTTACATTAGTGATTATAGTAATGAAGAATCAGATTGGGAATCAGGCCTTTCGGAATTAGCATCTTCAGAAGACGAAAGCGATGAAGACGATGAAGACGATGAAGACAATGCCGTACCAGTTAGGTTAGGTAATGGAAGAACACTTTGGTCATTGGGTAATGGTGTCGAGCTGGAAGAAGAAGAATCTGATGAAGAACAAAGAGGTGTCTTCCGTGGTATTCAGCATGTCCTTAATTCCGATGAACAAATGCTATTTAGAGTGCATGACGCAGGTAACAGAGGAAATAACCATCATCGTTCCTTCCGTCGTCATCCAAACTCATCAATGGTACCACCATCCATGTCTCTACTAAATGGTAATAGACGCAACCAGAGTAATCTTCTCAACCCATTAGGCCCAAGTGGTCTTGAACAAGTTGAAAATGACATATCTGCTCAAATGACAACTGTTGGTACCGGCATTCGTCCAAGAATGGGTCGTCCCCATTTTGCAGATGTTTTATTCTCTGGTGAGATGCTAGATGAAAGAATACTAGACGGAATTGTAATGAAATCTTCAATTGCGAGATGGAAAGATATCTTTGATATGTTTTATGATTCTAAGAATTATGCTAACTATTTGATCCCTACAATCCTCAACCGCTTATTCACATCAAGCTTACAACTTAACCAGGCTGCTCAAAAAAGAAAACAAGAGAAGTGTGAGAAGATAGTAGAAGCGCGTAATAAGAAACAGAAAATATCTCCTCCAATTTCCACGCCACTTACATTTAATAACCATGAGTCCGCCAATTCTGCTACCTTAGCTATAAGCCCTAATCCAACTAGTTCTCTTCCAGAAGACCATGACCCTTCATATGTGAATATTGAAGGTACTGAAGTGGATATTGCAGGTACTGATATTGACCCTGAATTTTTGAATGCTTTACCAGAGGATATGAGAGCTGAAGTGTTTGCCCAGCATGTCCGTGAACGTAGAGCTGATGCTGCACATAGTAATGCTCATGCAAGAGAGTTAGAATCAGATTTCCTAGATGCAATTCCAGAGGGTATAAGAGATGAAATCCTTGAACAAGAAGCTGCTGAAGAAAGAATGTCAAGTGCTATGAGAAGAGCTGACGCATCCAGCAATGACGAAGCGGAGGATTATGATATGATACAAGATGAAGATATTGAAGATGATTTTTCTGAAGATGATGAACATAATGACTCACACAACTCTTCAATTCATGAAGCGTTAGATGAACACTTAGAAATAGAAGGTGATGCTCAAAAGAAGAAACATGAGAAGGTTTACTTTGAACCATTAATCGATCGTCAAGGTACGACAGCATTGATGAAATGTGCTTTCATCTCTCAACCATACATTCAACGAGAGATATACCATGAACTTTTCTTCAAGTTATGTTCCAGCAAACAAAACAGAAACGACATTATCAATATGTTAGTGATGATTTTGAACGATGGTACAGTTGATCAAAAATCTCTTGAAAGAGTTTACAGTATGGTGATTAACCGTTCTCAAAGCAACCCTAAAGCTGTGAACCCAGCTATCAAACAGCTACCTCCTGACACAACACCATTAGTGGTGGCCAACCAAGTTATTGAAATACTACAATATTTGATTGATTCTGATGCAAAGGTTAAATTTTTCTTTATAACAGAACATGAAAACTTGTTGGTTAATAAGAGTAAGAAAGATGTTCAAAATAAGAGAGATAAACTGCCATTAAAATACTTGTTTTCTTTATTCGATAGAAAATTGATAACGGATGAAACTGTGCTAATGGATTTGTTGACCAACATTCTACAAACATGTACTAAACCATTCAGGGCTATTGTAAAAAATAAAAATGGCAGTCCTTCCAAGAAGAGATTTCAGCTTCCTAGTTTTGACGAGAATGAATTAAGAAAAATTGTTTCTATCATTAGACTAGACAGTTGCAGTACAAAGGTTTTCCAACAAACTTTGAACCTCCTATACTATTTGTGTGCTATAGATGGTGCATTTGAAATATTTACTGAGGAACTTACAAATCTTGCAAGAAAAACTTCCACTGCCCTAATTAGCGACATTGAAGCATTAACAACAGAAGTTGAAAAAGCTGAATTTGGTAGTGAATTAGAAGTCGAATTGGTTCAAAGATTAACATTACCAAGTTCGGAACAGGCTAAACTATTGAAAGTATTAACTACTGTCGATTATTTACATACCCATAAGAAAAAGGTAGGTGAATATAACACTAAGGAATTGATCAGTCTATACAACAAGATGCATTTAGGAAAATTATGGGTTGCACTAAGCCGCTGTATGCTAGCATTTGAACAAAAAAAGAATATCAGCACATCAGCTACGTTACTATTACCGGTAATTGAATCATTAATGGTGGTTTCTAAACATTGTGATATATACACAAATGATTCGAAACCTGCAACATACAGACAAAGTAAAATAGAAGATCTAGAAAGTGTTGCAGTTGAAAATCTGTTTGTTCCATTCACTGACCAACATAAGAAATTATTAAACCAAATGATTCGTTCTAATCCTAAACTTATGAGTGGTCCATTCTCTTTATTGGTAAAGAATTCTAAGGTACTGGATTTTGACAATAAGAGATATTATTTCATCGCTAAATTACAGTCTGATAATCACGAACGCCAAAAATTACCAGTTACTGTCAGAAGAGACCAAGTGTTCTTAGACTCTTATAAAGCATTATTTTTTAAGAGTAATGAAGAAATTAAGAACTCTAAATTAGAAATTACTTTTAAAGGTGAAAGTGGTGTTGATGCAGGGGGGTTGACCCGTGAATGGTATCAAGTTCTATCAAGACAAATGTTCAACCCAGGCTATGCCTTGTTCTTACCAGTAGCATCTGATAAGACCACATTCCATCCAAATAGAACCTCTGGCATCAACCCTGAACATCTGTCATTCTTTAAATTTACTGGTATGATTATTGCTAAAGCTATTCGTGATCAATGCTTCTTGGATTGCCATTTCAGTAGAGAAGTTTATAAGAATATCTTAGATAGACCAGTCTCACTAAAGGACATGGAATCATTAGATCCTGACTATTATAAGTCTCTGGTTTGGATCCTAGAAAATGATATTACAGATATTATTGAAGAAACATTTTCAGTGGAAACTGATGACTACGGTGAACATAAGATTATTGATTTGATTGAAGATGGTAGAAATGTCGCTGTGACTGAAGCTAACAAACAAGAGTATGTGAAAAGTATTGTTGAGTACAAATTGAACACCTCAGTGAAAGAGCAAATGGATAACTTCCTCGTTGGATTTTATTCTTTAATTCCAAAGGAATTAATTACTATCTTTGATGAACAAGAAGTTGAATTATTGATTAGTGGTTTACCAGATATTGATGTCGACGATTGGAAGAATAATACCACATACGTGAATTACACAGCTGGTTGTAAACAAGTTAATTACTTCTGGAGAGCGGTTAGATCATTCGATGTCGAAGAACGTGCCAAGTTATTACAATTTGTTACAGGGACAAGTAAAGTTCCATTAAATGGGTTTAAAGAATTAGGTGGTGTCAATGGTACATGTAAATTCTCGATTCATAGAGATTATGGTTCAGAAGAAAGATTACCATCCTCACATACATGTTTTAATCAATTAAATCTTCCAGCCTATAGTTCCTACGAAGTTCTTCGTGGTACATTATTACACGCTATTAATGAAGGTTCCGAAGGGTTTGGGCTGGCTTAGATGAAGCTAAATTAATTTATAAATTTCTTTAGGCATTTGTACAATAGATTATATATACAAAAATATGTGATATACTAATATTTTAATAGCGCTTCTCAGCTAACTATGACTATTTCTTCATTTCCAATATATCTGGTAGGTTATTATACTTGATGATGACAAAAATCACAAACGAATAGTAGACTAGCAATGGTCTTCCATTCGTTTTGGATTATGTTCACCGAATTATAGATTTGAGCTGCTAATCGAATTAGTCAAAATATTTGATGATCTCAAACAGTAGTGGAAAAAAGAGCTGCCCATCACTCTATATGAATACAGAGTTCAATCACTTTTTGCCTCACCTTTATTTCTATTTACAAGGGTCTATGAATTGGTAATAAAGAATAATGAATCAAGACTTCCAAAGAAGGGTGTTTGAAATCACTTGATTTGGGTAATGATTTGAGTTTTGTATTACTACAAGGGAATAACATTACAAGGGTAGTATATGAAGTATGCTTTTTGGAATGGCAGAGAGCCAACAAGATAAGCGGTTGAAGCTGACTTAAGAAATCTAGCAATACTTCATGTAGAATAAAGGGATGCTAATATCTTGAATTTGGAAGGGCCTTCTAAAAGAACCATTACATTTTTTGAATAGAGCAAGTCAATTTAAGCCAACTTAATAGTTCTTAAAATTACAATTGTAAATATCTATGTTACATAATAACCATCATTTGATGATTTATACAGTAGTCGAGAATATAAATCATCAGCAAAATTTCTTCTATCTGAATATAATCTATTGTTCAGTTACTTGCTCCTTCTTCCAAGACCAACATTCCATGATTTCACCATTGATTTCAGTAAGAGCACATGTGATTTGCTTATTCTTTTTCATGACAGTAGCCATACTTTTCCACATTTTCTTCCTTTCGTTTAAGTCGATGACATCAGCTAAGATAACATCTCTTAATTCTAAAGTGTGCAAGAAAGTACCATCTTTACCATGTTCAGTTTGGGCCTTTAATTTTTCAATAGTAACAGTTACATTTTTCTCCACATTTTCCTTATAGTGAGCACGTCTTTGAATATAACAGTTAAGCAAAGCAGCAGCGATGATGAATGCAGTTGCGGCCAAAATTAAATACTTGTGACGGGATAATCGAGTTCTAGTAACGTCACCATATTTACAGATGATGCCAATCTTTTCTTTAGAAGTGGAGCGAACAAAAACAGACACGACATCACCTTTGCTGCTACTGACATTAAAAGTTTTCACCTCTGGTAATTCATTTAACTTCTCAAGAGCTGATTCCCATAAGTTAACAGCTTCTTCAGAACTCCATTTGGAACCAACTTTTTGGTCAAAGATATTATGTAACACACCACGTGAAATACTGTTAAACTCTTGGTTCTCCCCATCTCCACAGTTTAATTTAGCATTTTGGATTCGTAAAAGGTTAACAAAGCTGGAAACCATGCCATCCACAAATTTTTGTTTTGTAACATCTGGGATACAATATTCACTTATTGGAATCAATTTATTTAATGACAACAATGGTAATATTTTTCTATAGTGGGTATGGCAAGTAAGTTCCATGTGTGGGAAACAAATGGAACCTTCTGGACAAGGTAGACAATTTGGCTTAAGGACAGATAACCAGCTATCAATAGTTGATAAATTAATGTCAAACGTTTTTAGGAAGAAATGTTGTAGACAAGAGGGGACAACTGATTTTAGTGGCAATTCTCTGTCACAATAACCAACAACGATTCGTTGATGCCTGTACCAAATCATATATAAGATTGGGACTGTGATTAGAAGGAAAATAAAAACATTGTATGACGAATGCTTGATAGCTTGAAAGTTAGGCTTGCTGAATGGAATGCATTTAGAGGTACAGAGTTTAGATTTTGATCTTTTAATTTTGGATTCAGATTCCTTTGGACGAGAGGCCTCTTTGGATAATTTTCTGAATCTTAATTTTGGCCATTGGAATTTGGCATGTTTGTTGGCTTTAACATGCTCACCATTGTCTTTAATTTCCTTTTCATTGACATCGGCACTTTTGGTTTGTTCCTCTTCACTGTCGGATACAACATCAACTCCCTCTTGAAAAGTGGACTTTTCTTGTTCTTTTCTTCTTGGTTGTTGTTTTGGAGTGCTGATGGGCTTGCTTTCCTGTTTTTCTTGTTGAACAGAAGCAGTCTTCAACAAGGTAGCAAATTCTGGTGAAACTTTTAAGTTTGATAGATTTGGTTTTAATACTTCTCTCTTAATTGTTTTATTCTCACTTTGAGTGTTATTAACTTCGTTGGCATGTGTCGCCTCTAAAGGAGGTTCTGAGGTAGTGGTCTGTTCCTTCTTATGCTTAGCTTCTTTAGCCTTCTTAGCCTTCTTATTCTTTTTGTTTTTGTGATCTTCAGGAATATTAGATATTTCAACCTTACTTCCCTCTTTCTCTACATCTTGTTTTGACCTCTGTTCTTCCTCCTTCTTAACAATATCTCTAGTTCTCTTCTTCTTTTCATTACTGGTAGTTTTCACTTCTTTGGATCTTTCAATCATTTCTGGTCTCTTGATCTTTTTAATCCCCTTGGAACTTGGCTTGACATCCTTATACCTGTCTCTTAAATCATCTAATTGGGGTAAAATCTCTTTGTTATACAATCTGATTAAAGCGTTCTTCTTTGCCTTGGAAGGAGCTTGAACGTTGTTTTCAGTTAAGATTCTTCTCAATTCTGGAACTTTCAGAGCCCTTGGGTCAAATCCGGGTTCTAGAAACTCTAAATTAGTGGGCATAACTAATCGATTGTTGTGTGTGGTTAGTCTTTTTTACAGATTGGTATAATTTCAGAGAGACTTTGCCAAAGTTTGTTTATTTATCTACTTGAATTAATTTTTTAAATTTCATCTCAAATTGGAAATCACAAATTGATTATGTATTAATCCTGTAAGGATTAACGATAAAGGAAACATTACATTCATTTCACCACCACTTCATCACCCCAAGCTTTAAATTTAGCAACATATTCACCATGATCAATCTTCTTTTGTAATGTGGTCAAAATTTTCTCATTATAATAATCCAGTCCAAGATCTTGCTTTTCATTATCATCTTCAATTACACCCACATTCTCATTTTCTTGCTTGAAATAGAGTGGTAAGATCCAAGTCCATGGCTGTTGTCCCATAATATCCTTCCAATTGGCATATATCGATCCTCTTTCCCAAATCTTGACATATTCTTTATAGTCCATCTCCACAACATATCTGCAAGGTGATAAATTCTGTTGATCGTCACGATCATAACTTCTATAACAGACAAACATCGAGCGTGGACCACGTTTCTTCTCCTGTTGTAGATTAATCATTTCAATAGAGGTAACGTTGCGACTCACATAGTAATAATGGAACAAGGTTAAAGTTAACGTAAATCCTAACCCTAGAAGGGCTAAAATGATTATTGCCACCAGATTACCATCATGATAACTATTTGGAATATAGCACAATGTAGAAACCGACATAATAATAAAATGACATGATATACATGAAACAAATTTAACGAACAGTGGATAATTTTGTTTACCAATGATGACTCCCAGCCAAAGACAGAAATGGTCAAACCTCTCTACGCAATGCCCCTTTTGCGATGAATGATGGGTTCTAAACTTTTTTACCGATTGGCATTGCGGACACCATATGGGATAACCTTGCTGATCACAGTGGTATAAGATGGGCGGTAACACTGATGTGTCATTAGTTGGATCTTTCGGTTTTGCTAAACGATAAGGTGGGATCTGTAGTTGTTTCCCACTACCTATAACAACAATTTGTACCCATATAAATAATTCCACTACCAATAATATACCTGAGACAACAATTAAAGCTATGGCAGTAGAATGCATATGGCGTCTCTCATATAATTGTTTCACACAGAATTTGTGAATATAAGCCCACATCCCATATATTAGCAGTCCCAAAAAAGTCGCTGGCACCATCCATTTCAACTTCTGAGCATCCCTCCTTAAATCAATGTACATGGAAACTGCCGGTCTCCTTATATCATAGGGTTCTAGTATTTCTTCACTTTAAGCATCAAACACTTTTATTTTTAAATTCAGAGATTATAAATAATTTCAAATACATTTATAAATTATTACCACTCTGAATCATATAGCCCAGAAATAATATAACTAGACCAGCTCAACCACCACTCTCAACTACACAATGGATGAATATGAAGAAGAGAACAAGGACATGTGTCCTATCTGTAAGACAGATCGTTATCTGTCGCCAGATTTAAAATTTTTAGTCAACCCAGAATGTTATCATAAAATCTGTGAATCCTGTGTTGATCGTATTTTCAGTCTGGGTCCAGCACAATGTCCATACAAGGGTTGTGATAAGATTTTAAGAAAGAATAAGTTTAAGACTCAAATATTTGATGATGTTTATGTAGAGAAGGAGGTTGATATCAGAAAGAGAGTGTTTAATGTGTTTAATAAGACTATTGATGACTTTAATGGTGATTCAGAAGCATTCAATAAGTATTTAGAAGACATTGAAGATATAGTGTATAATCTGGATCATGGTATTGATGTCGTTAAGACGGAGGAGAAGTTGCGTACGTACGAAGAATTGAACAAACAATTAATTCAAAATAACATGGAACGTAATAGACAAGATACAGAATCGTTCAACCAACGACAACAATTCGAGAAGGAAATGAGATTAAAGAAAAGATTATTGGAAAGACAAATTGTCGAAGAAGATCGTCAAAATAAAGAATGGGCAAAGAAGGAAATTGTTAATAGACTAACGATGTTAAACCCATCTATAGACACCGAAGAGGTTATCGATAGTGTGAAGAATACCGTTAAATTGAAGAAATCATCAGCAAGAAGAAAGCTAGAGGAATTGAATAGAGTTTTACAGAACAACCCATATTTTGGAAATAATATGGATCCAAAGAGTAAGCAAATGATGCTGAAAAGGAAATTAGAACCCTTTACCCCATTTAATGGTGATAGAGATTTGGATCAAAGGTTTACTGTTGAACAGGATCAATACGAGGATCCATTTATTCAAGACCTAGAGACGAAGAAAGAATTCACGGCAGCTGGGTTCCGTGCAGATTACACATATGAAAGATTGCTGACTGAAGCCTTCATGGGTCTTGGCTGTGTGATCTCCGAAGAGTTGGCATAATCTATAGAATCATTAAGTATCATTTTCATTATAATCATTATATAGTGTGTGTGCGTGTGTGTGGGAAGAATATAAAAAGTTATATGCATTATCACTGCGATGTCTTGTCCTTATTTCATCATCTTCTATTATTACTATATGTTTGAGAACCACTCCCTGGGAAACCTGTAGAACCACCATGTCCACTACGATAAATATACTGCGGTTGTTGGTGGATACGCTGTTGTGATTGTTGCTGTGGTTGTGGTTGATCAGCACTATTCCACGCCTCATTAAACCTGCCATCTACTTCATCCCTAAATATAGTTTCATCATAACTTGGTGGAGGCTCGCTGGGGTATTTTTGTTCCTTTGCTTCAGCTTCAGTTTCCGTCTTGTACGGCTTGGCAGATCTAGGTAATGGGTTGACCATGTTGGTATTGCTTTATGTCCTGTTTGTTGCTTTGTGATCGACTCTTTTAGTTGTTGTTGCAACCTCATCGCCAATAAATGCAGTAAAATAAAATAAAATGAAATTTAATGAAAATAAAATCAATCTTTAAATAATCCACAAGAAACCTTTAATGGCAACTTCGAACAAAGCAAAGAGTACTTGAACAGATAAAACACCATAATAACATATATTGCAACTACTCGCCCAGCATGTTATCGACACAGAGAGTAATCAGTAAATGTAAGAATGTGGAAGCCCCCATGCTAACCATAATAAGAAACAAACGTACTAAAGCGAGTAAGAATTCCAGCGGGGTTTCACCGCAAATGCAACGTGTGGTCACTCAATTAAGTGTGATGAGTGCCCGTAAGAAGCAGCCAAAGATGTTGAAACTGTCAAACGAGGATCTAATCAAACATCAAACTATCGAAACAGCTTGGAAAATCTATCAAGACAAACTACAGGGGCAACGAGCATTGAAACTGAAGAAACAATATTTTGCTGTTAAGGAAGCCATGGACGAGTTGAAACTAGCCTCTCCGGAGTTATTCGCAGAAGCTAATGTGGATGAAAGTGGGAAGACTTTCCCCATGGAAATGAGAGTACCTACTGATGCTCCTCCAAGAGAAGTATGGCATTATGATTATAATCCAAAGAGCACGGAAGCTTAAGCTTTGAGTTTATACCAATTGCCCCGTTCCCCCCTCCCAACCCTTCTGTAAATAATGTTAATAAAGTTTGTATAAAAATGACTATTTCTAATGTAATAACGTTAATATATCTATATTAACAAGATACTATAAATGCATATAAATGTATTCTGAATTGTTATGTCTATTTGGGCCTAGATCTATTACAACCCAACCCAACTAAATCCTTTCCATTGATTTGAGTCTCTATGATGTGTGTGACCCGTTAGTTTACGGCCAATCTTCTTATTATATAATGCAATTTCATCTCTTTGCAACCTTTGAGTATGACCAGACAAGTTCGTCACAACATTTTCAAATGTTACTTTATCATGAGTCAAGTCATCCTGTATATGATTCAATGCTTTCAATTTGAGTGCTTGTAAATCAATCATATTACAAAGTTCATCGTGGTATCTTTTTAATTGTTCAGATGTCATCGATTCGTTTACGTTTTTATTCCAATCCAATAACTCCGGGACACGCTTATCTTCTTCCCTTTCTTGATCCTCTTGTTTAGATCCTGGTTGATGAAATCTTGGAGTGTATTCGTATCTGAAGTTGTCTCTAAGAATCATTGTATTACCATTATTGTTATCTTTATCTGTTTCAATAACGTGGCAAAGTTTAATGTATAAGGAGTCATCCAATGGAGTTGCCTGTTCCTTGGCCAATTGTTCTGCCAGCTGGGTCTTGATTTCTTCTTCATCTTTGATCCCCAACACTTGTAACATGGCCGATCGTATATGAGATTGTTTCCATATGAAAGGGGATGTATGCAATCTACCGTTGAACAATTGTTCATAAATGACACGAGGCCGTTCATCTTTGATCAAAGCTTCCAGTAAGGCATCTTTATTATTCTGGTCTAGATTTGTGACAGGATCAGGTCCAAACAACATCTCCAGGTATTGGGCCCTTTGGCTCTGTTCTCTTTCTTGTTCATTTTCTATTTCTTCCTGAGCCTTCACAGTATCATCTTCAAAAGATGCATCAGAGAAGTTACCAAAATCATCATCATCAAAACTGCTGTCGTCATCTCCATTTTCGACATCACGATCTAGAGCTGATGTGGCATTATTATCCAATTCTTCCTCTCGATGTTGACTGTGGCTGGATTCATGTTCCAAGTTGCTTGTTCCAGCCGTTTGCTCCACTGTTTCTTCACTCATATCTCAAACTAGTCTGATATTTATATACTCGAATCCAGCACTATCCCCACTGATACTGCCATCCTCTTATAAATAACCATCCCAGTTACAGGTATCTAATGCTGAAATGCCTCTTTGTTTACCAATTTCCCGTTCTTTCAAATTGAAAAATTCCTTTCGAGAATCAAAACAAAACTTTACAACTTGATCACCAAAACAAACCATAAGGAATCGCAGACTAGAGACACGTAAAGGAGTCAAATAGAGCTTTCATCCACCTATAAAATAATCCCCCTCCCAACAGCTACAAAAGAAGACTTTACTAGCTTCTTGAATATTAATTTTACTACACAAAATATAACCCTTTTGATTACACATTCTTTCTTGATTTGAAGAATTTAACCGTCAAACCCCAATACTATTACTACTACTCTGTCAATCGCCTCTGACTCAACATTTTTAAAGATGGATTATGACAACTCTTCTTTCGAAGATACTTCGTTATCAAGTGGGAAGAAATTTATTGCCTTGGTGGTTTCGGATCATTCTGATATGGAGGACAGTGGGATCCTAGAATCTTCCATTGAACCAACATTCTCCAATCCTACAGCCAACAGTTCAAACCACAATATCCTTCTTTCAAACACTATCACCAATCCTAATATCAATAACACATCCAAAGATAAAGTTCCCCCAACTGATCCGTCTAATGCGGTGTTGAGAAGACCTCAAAACAAAAATAAATCGAGAGATGCGACAAAACGATATTCAATGATGATCCCAGATAGCAAGGCTATGATAGATTCCCTTGGCTTTGATCAGAAGAGTCCATTACTAAGAGCTAATCATCCTTCAAGCAATAATAATTCCACCCAACACAACACGCCAAAGAATGAAGATAAGAAACGATGGTCATTCATGTCAAATCATTCTTCATCCTCGAAGAAGAGATGGTCTGCTCTATCTTCATTTACCACTGATTCTGTCTCTTCGAGTAATGCATCAGTTGCTAATAACAGCACCAATAACAGCAATACCCCAGGCAACAGGCATTCAATCCACAGCTCGAACAAAAGATTCTCAACTACTAGTAATATATCATCCGCCACTACTACTACAAGTACAAACAATACAGAAGTTATATCTTTCCAAAATAAAAATAATAGTATCGATAATATATCAAACCACACAGGGAAATCTAACAGTTCAATGAAAAGATCCTCTACAGGTTCTTCCTTAAGACAATTTTTGACTAATATTGTCACCCCATCTGATCACATTAACAATTCCAGTGCGACTTCGTCTGCCAATAATAATAATAATAATAATAATAGTAATAACAGCGGCACCAACTTGGATCCTCAATATAATAAAGAAAATCAATATTCCCCTAACCAACATAATAATAGTAAAGCTAAAACTAAAATACATACCACTACACCAGTTGTCCAAGCCCAATCAAGAAGCCCGTTGCAAAAAATTGCAGTTAATGATAAATATGTCAATACCAATAATATGCCACAGCCAAATAACCGAACGAGCCGCCATTACGACAACACTTCTTTGTATAGTAGTAAAGATGGTAACTTGACAAGTGGTCAATTGAACCAATCTATGGATAATCTGACTCTTAGATCTAAGAGATCTAGTATTTCATCTATGTCATCTTCATCATCTTTATCTAAGTGGAAATTTTGGAAGAAAAATAGTAATAGTTATAACAACAGCACTAACCACCACCACCATCATCTTTCTCAATCTCAACAGGATCCTATCTATACACAAACCTTGGCACACTCTACCAGCTCTCGGACTATCAATGTTTCCTCTTATTCATCTAATGGAGAGAGTAAAAATAATCGTTTAGCAACTTCACATATTCCACAATCCCACTCCTCAAGAACAATACATAATCAATTAAACGAAAGACCATTATCTACTTATTCTCACGAGACAAACAAATTAAGATCTAAGAACAGTTTATCTGACTTCCATAAATCATTTTATAGCTCAGGAAATGGTTCCATTGGAACCTCAATTCACAATATCGCTGAGATGAAAAGTGAATTTTCATTTTACTCTAATGTTGATCATGCTGACAGTGGTCATAACATCTCCTTAAAGAAAAAATCTTCAACTTCAAGTTTATCCATGTCTGTCTTGAAACATAGAACTTCTCAACATAGTTTAAAGCATAAAACGTCACATTCTTCCTTAACTAAGTTTAAATCTAGAAGAAAGTCAAATAATGATGATAGTTCTAGTTTTTTAACAATGAGTTCCTCCATTAACTCGGGACATAGCAGTTCTGGTGGTGCATCAAGTAATCCAAAGATTTCTTTGCCGATTCCAAATCAAGTGTCTAGAGATAAGATTAGAACTAAATTGAAAAACTCTACATCTTTGTTATCATTAAACTCACATATCCCAGTAGAGAAGAAAACTTACGATATTACCATTTTAAATCAATTATTGCAGTTATGTTCAGTTGAATATGCGATCTGTTCTATTGATCTGGATTCGGAGCCACACAAGCATCTAGAGATATTTTCATCGAATCATTCTATTCAACTTTCAAATCACACTTGGAGATCAACGTCTGTATTGGATCCGAATCAAACCGTAATTTGCAAGAAATTCGTGTTGGCTAATGATGATGACGAGGTGATATTGAAGGAATTACAAATG
Organism: Monosporozyma aerobia; assembly: GCA_028408415.1. Classification (NCBI taxonomy): domain Eukaryota; kingdom Fungi; phylum Ascomycota; class Saccharomycetes; order Saccharomycetales; family Saccharomycetaceae; genus Monosporozyma; species Monosporozyma aerobia. The sequence goes on along the minus strand of JAKOOU010000011.1, from coordinate 805,774 downwards.
TTACATTTATGTAAAGGGACACCTGGTTTACCGCAATTATTGCAAAGTTATATTGTCACAACTAATAATAGTGAAAATATCCTATATGTGTTTTTGAAGGATCATGGCAATCCAATCACTGAAACTGTCATGGCAAGTTGGTCTCAATGCTTGAAGATATTCTGGCAATGTGTTAATATTTTGTATGCGGCTGAAACTAAATTCCAATTTGAACATCGTAATTTAACATTAAATCATATTTTAATGGATAAGAATGGTACAGTTACACTATGTGATTTATCCATGAGTCGAGCTAATTATAGTAAGGATGCAGTTCTCTTTACTAGATTAGATCACCCAGTGTTTTTCCAAAGTGGCCATGATTATCTGTTCGATACGTACCATTCAATGAGATCCGTCTTTATTCTGCATGGTGAACAATGGAACAGCTTTGAACCTAGAACAAACTTATTATGGTTACGTTATGTAGCTATAAATCTGTTGACAAATAATAAGAACAATAAACAGATGGGTCCTGGAAGAGAACAATTAACCAAAATTATAACATTGCTGGATAATCACTGTTCATTGAGCGGTAACAAGCGTGGTTCACATTTATTTGGAAAGAGAAAAGAGTTTGACATTAAATCTGCAGGCGATTTGTTGAGATACAAATGAGTGGTTTATGTTTAATGTATTGATAGCTACGTACATACCTACATAATATATATATTTTTTTAATGATACCCATCTGAACTATTCTTACTACGTATTTCATTTTTTTAGGTGAAGTGATTTGAAATATTTTAAATCTTAAGATATCAAATTGAAGGTTAAAGACTAGTAAACAAAGGTAAAACAAAAACAAGACTAAATCACCAACTATTTATACCCAATAAAACCCTGGAATATATATTATGCAGATTCTCAAGCTACCCTGGTTGAGACATAGAGAAGAATCAAGAAATTATGAAGTTTATACTGTAGACATAAGTCCAGATGGGAAGAGAATCGCAACAGGTGGTCTAGATGGGAAGATTAGAATATGGTCCGTGGAAACAATTAAAAGAATCTGTCGAGGAGATGCAAGTATAGACAATGGAGATAAATCACATATAGCCAGTATGAGCAGGCACACTGGGTCAGTTACTTGTGTCAAGTTTTCGCCAGATGGGAAATATTTAGCTAGTGGCTCTGATGATAGAATTCTTTTGATTTGGTCATTGGATGAAAATATGAGTGGTGGTAGGCCAGTATTTGGTAGTGATAACACGGAAAAGGAGCATTGGACTGTCGTAAAACGTTTGGTGGCTCACGATAACGATATCCAAGATATTTCTTGGGCGCCAGATTCTAGCATTTTAGTTACCGTTGGTTTGGATAGATCCATGATTATATGGAGTGGATCTACCTTTGAAATGCTGAAGAGATTTGACGTTAACCAATCATTAGTAAAAGGTGTCATTTTTGATCCTGCTAACAAATATTTCGCTACCACATCTGACGATAGAACATTGAAAATATTTAGATATCATAAGAGTGGTAATATATCATTTGCATTGGAATATATTGTTTCAGAGCCATTTTATGCCTCTCCATTAACAACGTACTTTCGAAGACTATCTTGGTCGCCCGATGGGCAACATATTGCTGCACCAAATGCCACAAATGGGCCGGTCAGTTCTGTGGTAGTTATTAACAGAGGGAGTTGGGATAGTGATATTAGTTTAATTGGCCATGATGCACCAACTGAAGTAGTTAGATTCAATCCAAGATTATTTGAGATACCTAATGGTGATAAGAAAATGACTACAGATAATAAAGATAGCAATAACATTGATTCAGTGTTGGCAACGGCCGGTCAAGATAAATCTTTGGTTATTTGGAGTACAAGTAGAGCAAGGCCCATTCTGGTTACATATGATATTGTGAATAAGCCTATTACGGATATGTGTTGGTCACCAGATGGATCTATTCTTTTAATTACATCATTAGATTCAACGATCACTGTTGTCTCTTTTGAAGAGAATGATCTTGGGATTAAAATTCCATTAGAAAAGAATATGGAACAGTTACATCGATATGGTGTGGATAAAGATTCCCTAGAGTTCCCGGAGAGTGTCAAACAATTATTATTGGAAGATACAGCAAAGACAGAAAGGAAGGCTAGAATATCTAATCTGGATAAAAGACTTGGCGAACCACAAGAGGAAATTACAATTACTTCAACGAGCACACCGGGCCCGGTTGATCCTAACGAGAAAAACATAGTAAATAATAATGCTCCTAGCGGTGCTCAAACTTTGAAGAATACCACTGTTAATATCTTGATTCCAAAACGTAAGAAGGATGCTAAATTGAACAAGTCTGTTACAGATACAAATGGTAAAAAACGTGTTATGCCAACATTAATTTCATCTCCGGCAAAGAAGAAACCAACAGTATCAACTACACCATTGGCTGGTGGTAGAACAGCATCTCCATCATCAGGATTGCTTGAGTTAGGGGCCAAAAGTAAGAAACCTGTTTCGAATGGTATATCGGAAAGTTTAAAGAAGAAAGTTTCACTTCCCTCCATTCCAATACCAAGATTAGGTATCCACACGTTAATCATGGGAACTAGAGAAAGAATTAAAACTAGTAAATTTTACCAAAATGAAGACGGTTTAAATGAAGAGGATAACACGAATAATGGTAATGGTGAAAGCACTATTAGTAATGGGAACAATGTTATGAATATAAACATTGATAATGATGAAGATGACGAAGATGACTATATTATAACTTTGAACTCTAAATTAACACCCGAAAAAGTATGGAGTGATGAGCCAAACACTCGATACATTAATAATTCAGGTGTGCTTCCTGATACTGATGTTGTGCTGAGTGAATGTGGTGATATCAGTAAAGAATTTCATGTGCTTGAGATCCGGAATGGTGTGGAGAGATCCATCCAATTTGACACAGCTGCTTTGGTTGAAAATCCAACCAAGGTACTTGGCTATTCTCAAGGTAAGAGAACGATTGAATTTTTTATTCCGGAAGTAATTATATCAGTCGTAGGATCTATCCCGTGTAAGTGCTGGTGTTTAGCAACCGCTAATGGGAACATTTACGTGATATCACAGAATGGTCAACTGAAACTACCTAGAATAAGTCTCGGTCATAAGGCAATCAAATTGTATATGGAAGGTGCCTATTTACTTGTGTTAACTGAGAGAGGGTTGATATATGTTTGGGATATAGTTCAACTGAAATGTATTCATAAAAACATCCCGATTTTACCGATACTGAACAGTGAACCAGCCCAAGGGCATCGTGTGCGGATTAACAAGAGCATCACTGCACTTGGTATCGAATCATGTGGAGAACATAATGTTACTTTACAATTAACTCCAACTACAGGAGATACTGTGGCAAACGCCTACGTATGGAGAAGTTCTTTGGGATGCTGGGTAGTTAGAGACGTATAAATCTGTATTATACTAGACCACTGATCAAAGTTAAGTATGAAAATCAGACATACCCTTCTTACCGGTTGCAATACACCTTAGTGTAGTATTATTTTGGATATCTATACGAGAGCTGGACACCACATTGAGCTTAGAAAAGTCACATTGTAATAGCAAACTCGATAGATGCGCTCGCAATTATTTCCACCAAGGTCAACTAATTATTTACTATTTGGCACATATGGATGTGTGCCAATACTGTGAAATGACCAGTTCCAGTGTTCAGTTGTATGGCCCAGGCATGGATCTGTCTTTTTATCATAAGGAAAATTAACCCAGGAATGAATCCGCTGGTCATCGTTGGTTAGTGCTTTGTATGTGCTTTTATGATTACTATTTGACGCTGATCATCCAGTGCCTAACTGATTCGTTTTACTGATATTATGTCATGAAAATAGTGTATTGTCATTAAGAGAAACAATATAAAAATCACAAAAGCCTCTATAAGGTAAGCATTCTCACGTATACGTAGAGTAAAAGAACCCCAAGAAGGATTTAATATTTCATATCTACTGATAGGGTTATCATTTTGATGGTCGCCTCTTCGCATTTACTAAGAAAGTTAGTCAATACAGATAGAAATATGAAAAGGCCATACTGCACTTCAACGACTGCATATTATAATATTCAAACTGATTCCAGGAAAGGAATCTGATCCACTGAAATATTTGTTAGAAAAGATCAAAATAAAAAAAAGTTCATATTGCCACTTCGCCACAAAGAGATTAGACTCACTCAATAGTATGTCTATGACTGAATCCAAGCAGAGTATTGCCCCCAGTGTTGGGTCTTCAGCCAACAATTACTATACCATTCACATGTGTGGTTTTGATGTAATTGCCATACCGAACTCATAGAATGTTTGGTTTTTTCTCATTTGGTATTGATACTGTTAACATAGAACATATATTTGACTATCAGGACAGTTACTCAAGTCAAGTCTACTAACTTGTCAATAACCACTCGAGTCTAGTATTGGATTAGTAGAAGCCCAACTCTCTGATGTCCAGAACCCTCTTCTAATGTCAATTCTTTATGCGCTGCTGCTTAAGTAGATTACCGTAGGATTAATCGAAACCATTGTTGTTACTGGTAATATTTTACATAGCAAGGGTTTCAAGAAAGATACAATACCGACGGGAATTGATCAGAGGACAACTCTTGGACAACTTTCCCAATATTCAATGAAGGTGGACGGTTAATTAATGACTTTTCATCTCAAATTATATTTATGGTACTATTATTGTTAAAAACAATTCCAAGTTAGGACATTCAAAAATCATTGTTTAGCCAACTTTTAAGATGATATTACTTTAGTATTACGATCGGAGGATCTTATTACTTTTAATGAAGCTACTAGAAGAGTTGAATGTTTTTTTTCTGGAAAGGATGGTTTTACTTTAAACAAAAATTATTTCACATAACGTTTACATGAATTGCCATTTTTTGATTTTGTTCATGCTTAGTGCTTATTCTAATCTGATTCACAACACTGAACTACCCAGTGATTTATCTTTAAAACTACCAAATCAAGCATGTTTTCATTTCAATTGAATCATGATTACATTATTAAAATTATTATACATAAAATGTCTTGTATATAGATTATTATATCCTATATATAGATTTTCATAACAAACAAATAAAGGTCAACTCTTTTAACTCTTTAGATCAGGTATTAAGCGAAACCGAATGGATTTGCAACACTAGCATTCATAATGTTAGCTTGACCTTGTTGTTGTTGTTGTTGTTGGGTTTGTTGTAATTGTGGACCATTACCAAAGCCAAATCCTGTTGGTTGAGTTTGTAGCATTGGTTGGTGTGATTGAGTCATTTGGGGTTGCATCATGAGTTGTTGTTGAGGTTGAACCATTTGAGGTTGGGAAATAAATGTATTCTGAAGGCCTTGTGTGATACCACCTACCCCATTATTCATCATTTGTGGTTGACCCATCATTTGTGGTTGTTGCATCGCACCACCAGTGAACTGTGCTTGAGAAATTGGAGCAGCACCACCAGTCCTTTGTAGATTTAAACCAAATTGAGATTGAGGTTGAAAGCCACCGGTTCTTTGTAATGGCATTGCACCACCAGTTGTTTGCATACCGCCAAATGAGGTTTGTGGAAGAGCGTTATTCATGGAATTATTGAATGGAGTTTGGGATGCCATGTTAGCACCACCAGTAAATTGATTGCCGAAACTGGTTTGAGGCATAGCACCACCTGTTACTTGGTTCATAAAACTGGTTTGTGGAATAGCACCACCTGTTATATTATTATTCATAAAACTGGTCTGTGGAAGTGCACCACCTGTTATATTATTATTCATAAAACTGGTTTGTGGAAGGGCACCACCTGTTATATTATTATTCATAAAACTGGTTTGGGGAATGGTGCCACCTGTGATTTGTGATGGCATCATGGCACCTCCAGTCGTATTGATTGGCACTAAACCACTACCAGTTTTTTGGACAGGTAAGATCGACCCAGCTGGGGGTAAACCGAAGGAAGTGGTTGGCATAGGATTCAAACCACCAGTTGTGGACATAGGTAATAAACCACCAGTTGTTTGTAATGGCATTAAACCACCAGTAAGCTGAGTACCAAAAGTAGTCTGAGGCATCATACCGCCAGTTGTGGCTACTGGAATTAAACCACCAGCAGTCTTTTGAACAGGTAAGACACCACCGGTAAGTTGAGCACCAAAAGTTGTTTGTGGCATCATCATACCACCAGTTCTTTGTAATGGTACCATGGCACCGCCAGTGGCAAAAGGCATCATAATAAAGCTAGTAGAAATTGGTAAGATATTGTTACCACCAGTTTTGAATGGATCTAATGGAACCAAGCCTGCACCACCAGTTAATGAGCCGGTTAATTGTGGGGCTTGAGTTGTAGTGGTTTCTGGTTTGACGGATTCTAGATTGTTTAAGTTGGGTTCTGGGGCATTTGTGGAAGCTGGGGCAGAACCCTTCTTTGGAGTTAATGGTTCTAAATCTAATAAATCTTGAACGGAGCCAGTGAACTCGGCATTGGTGCCAACTAGGTTTGGTTGGGATTTAGCAGCTGGTCTAGCAGTCCAAGCATCATCATCCCCGCCTGGAGCAGACATAGCAACAGCTGGAGCAGTCGTCTGGGGTAGTAACTGTTGGGCAACATTGACACCTGGTTGAGACCCAGTAGTGTTTACCTTTAATGAGCCATCTGGTTGGGTAAACATACCTCCAGCTGGCGCAGCTTGGCCATCTCTACCAAATTTATTGTCAAGGAATTTCATTACTCTGACAATGTCACCTTCACGTAGACCTAAAGTTCTTAGCATCGAAGCATTGATATCGCCTTGCATATCTTCGGTGATCTGTTCTCTATCGAAGTTAATAGTGTATCTTTGACAGTTACTGACATCAACCCCGGAATTTAAAAAGAATTCAAACCAATCGTAGTCGTTCTTGTTTCTGTTGGTGGATGATGAACGTTTAATAGATGCACTACGTCCCATATCAGCATTGGAACCGGGTCTTGGTGGTTTAATTGGCGGTAAGTCTTTTTCTTCCTTTAATCTATATCTTTCTTCGTCTAATAACTGTCTAGCCTTCTTTAATTCCATTAGTTCCTTTTCTCTTAATCTTCTATCACGTTCCCTTTCTTCGGCTTCCCTAATTCTTTTTCTTCTTTCACGTTCTTGTTCTCTAGGGTCCTTACTAGAAGAAGAACTGCTGCCCTTTTGCTTATATTTATCTAAGCTGAAACCAGTAACTCTTTCCACATAGATTAAATCATCTTCAGACAATTTATCAGCAGCAACGGCAATTTTGACACCATTAGATTTATGTAAATGAATTTTACCATCTGCACAACCAATAAACTGGGCTTCAACTTTAAAGGAACCACTTCTATCTACCCACATACGAGATTTCTTTGGATCTGGGAAGGCCTTCTTATTTGCATTTTCACCATAACCAGCAGCAGCTTTAGCATTGCTTACAGAGGAAGATCTCTTCTTATTATGAGAGAATGAACCAAATTTATGTCTTGATTGCTTTTCGGCAAGATCTTGATTTGCATCAGATTTCCAACTACCTGAATCAACAGATAGATGGAATCCACCACTTTTACTGCCTGAATGGGATTTTTCTGAATGTGTATTTTTAGTCATTTTCTTAATCGAATTGAAAAAGCCACTACTGTTTCTTTCTGGCTTACCATTAGCAGAGGCAGCAGGTTCCACAAATTGAGCTGGAACAACACCTCTTTGTCCTGTTGCAACATTTTCACACATCCACCAATCTGGAGATTTTTTGTCGTTTATAATATAAACAATATCACCTGCCTTAACAGTTAGTTCATCCTGAGATTCAGCCATAAAATCGAATGAGATCTTTCCTTTCTTCTTGGTCTTAGAGGCCGTTTCAATTTCTTTTATGCCTGCACCACGTGAGGCACCTTTATATTCACCTAAGATGCCAATAATTTCAGTACATTTATCGTTACTACCAGTGTGTAATTCTAAATTCTTGTATGGGTCGACAAATTCTAAGAATAGATGTTTCTTTTCATGATCGTAAGATACTAATTTATCAACAGTCCATTCTTGTGGTGAGGAATTTTTCTTATTTGGAATAAAAGAGATTCTATTATGGCCAATGGCTAATTTAGCTTTATGTTTCTTACGACCATCAATTTCTTGGACATTCCAAGTTTGGTAAAAATCATCATAAGCTTCCTCCTCTTCTCTATCGTGTCTATTAGTATTGGTGTTTCTTCTCTCAGGGACTGGGCCAGAAGAATCACCCCCATTGTAATCATTTTCGTCACCAGCAAAATAAGAAACTCTACTTCTGGCTCTATCTCTATTATCATCATGTCTGTCATTATAAGCATCATCTGTAGCAGTGGACACCGGTCTCTTTGGTTTGGGAGGTGGGATATCTTCATCTCTGCCGCCCACTGGAGCATTGTAATCATTGTCATTATTATTTTGTTGAGGTTCAGGGAACGGTTCTGGGGTAGAATAATCTTCTCTGGAAGTGTGTTGCGGAGGAGGTAAGAAATTAGAGACTGGCGCTGATGTAGTGGTGACAACAGGCGCAGCAGCAGTACCTGCTGTAGTGGCAGGAGCAGGGGCATCATTAGTGTCCCCAACAGGTTCCACATAATTACCTGGAACAAACCCAAACTCATTTGACACATTAGATTTCACTAATATCCAATCTGGATCTTTATCATCATACACATCGAATGTGTCATTTTCATGAAACACTAATTCTTCGTTGGGATTTTGTGGTTGATCATAGTCGTAAGTTGCTTTAACATGAGCAATCACCGGAGCTGCTTCAATATAATTTGAAGGTACAAGCCCTGCAGGTTCCTCGACTTCACTTCCCAATAATCTCTTTTTCACCGTCCACCATTCATCAATCTCCGATTTTGCCAAAAGATATAATAAATCATCTTCTTGAATGGCCAATTCCTCAGGAGTTTGTGGTTCATAAGAATAAATTGCCTTGTAAATACCAATAAACACAGTCATCCTCGTATCCTTATCAACTGTATTTTTGTCTATATTTTTTTGTTTCTGGCTAGATCCAAAAGAAAAATATTACTCCTTTCCAAAAAAAAAAAACAGTACCTCTATTACTTTTGGGTATTATACTTCTCTTTGAAACGAACTTCAAACGTATATATTCTAATGGTTTAGAACTGAAAGCTTTGGGACTGCCTTTGATAAACAACTTCCGGGGAGAGCCATATCTAGTACTTTCAACTTAAACCACGTCTTTAAATTTCAAAAATCGCTTTGTTCGCAAACATTTTCTGAAGTTGTTCGGGTAATCCCTGGGCCTAACTATGGTAATAATGTTAAGTGATATCTTTTGGAAGGTTGACCTTTCGAATTAATTGAGTGCTACCTAAGGGTTCTTATATATTTAATTACATATTACGCTTACAATGGTGTTGTGCCAGTTGTTTCATTCTGTTTTGGCCCGAAAATTTGTTGCCACAACGGTTACAAATGACCACTTTCTTGACAATCTTACCGTCTGGCTTGGTCCATTGGTAAACCTTCGGATTGTGTTCGGGATCAGATGAAGTCATCCCAGGTATATTTGTCATTGAGTTGTTCAATGAATTGTTCATTGCATTGTTCAGCAATATTGAGTTCTGTATTTTATTTTGTGTAGGTTGGATAAACAAATCATATATTTGTAAAGACTCTTCGCATTCCAGTGCTTTGTGGAAATATTGCGCAAAATCTAAACTTGATAAGGACTCCAATTGTTTCTTGGGCACATATGCACCTAGTAGGGTATGACTTAAATCATGTTGTGCTGTCTGAACTTCTTGTATATCCACTTTCCCGCCTAGAAATGTATGTAAATTTGGTCTATGTCTTTTAACTGGGGCCTTCTTTTCTGCTTCTTCCTTAGTATTGCCGTCCTTACTGTTGGTTTCCTTGTCATTATCCTTTTCAATAGAACCCACGGTGGTTAACTCTACTAACTCTTCTTTGGTCAAAACAACATCTTGTGATTTTTCAAATGCAGATAAACCTGCGATAATATCGTAATAATCCTTCTTTACAGGTTCTTTTGGCCTTATATTTGTTTGAGTGTTCTCGGTGGTTGCAGCGGTAGTCATGTTGGATCCCTTATATCCCTCTATTTGCAATGTTCTTCCTGTCAATTAACTTAGCATTAATTATTGTTTATTGTTATCTTCATCTAGTAACTAAAAATTCAGAAATTCATTTATATTTTTTACAAATAACACACATTAAATAAGATCATAAGAATAAATTGATAAATAAATGATCTAATAATACACTTTATACATAGAATGCTTGTTGATTTCAGTCTTTGTGGTCATTATCGGCGTCGTCGTTATTTGTCCGTTTCTTTAACACAGCTTGAGCAATACGGGAAGGCATGTCGTTGGCATTCAATTTTTCGTTGTCTAATTCAAATTCAGACGAAGATGAACCATTGCCTTCCATTAAATATGAACTATTGCTATCAGTTCTATACCTTGGTATAGAGGAGAACAATGGGATGTTGGACAAGGAGTTATCACTATTTACAAGTGAAATACCATCAGATTCGGTGTGCGCATCATAAGAGTTAGTACGGTCTCTGGTAGTCACCAGAGGAACATCATCACTTTCTTCAGCTAGTTGTCCCTCGGCTTCTCCCTCTTCTCCCCCTTCTTCTTTCTGTTGCTGTCTAGCCCTTCTCTTTCTTAACAAATGTCTTCTCTTCATCTCTGTTGTCTTTTGTTCTTCTTCATCTTCACTAGAGTTATCCATTTCTTCTTCAATCACTTTGTTTAAAGAGGCATCATCACCACTAAAGCCTGGGAAAAGACCGTCATTACCTTGGTTAACAATATTAACAATTTTAACAGTCAAAGCTTGTCTTTCCTTTTGTAGTTCCATAAACCCATTTGGAGATCTGATTGAGGTATATAATGGCCTTATAGATTTCAGGATATCCATACCGATATCACCAACAATCAAAGCACTATAAGTGACTAAGACACAACCCATGTAAGATAAAGTGAAAATTAGAACTTTACTTGTATTGTAATGTCTGAAGTAAATTGTGATTAAGACGGACCAAAAGATGTATAATAATGGAGCAAACCCCATGGCAATCAAAATCTTCCAGGTAGCAATGACATCATTAGCTTTAATCTTAACAGTTGAATTAGCTAAAGCTTTCTTTCTCTTATTATTGGAAATTCTAGTTGATAAAATGAAAACTGGAGAAAACATGATTAAACCAGGTAAAGCCAATATTAATGAAAGGGTAATACGTACCAATCTAAACGATAGCAGAGCAAAATTCTTTAAGAAATTGACCTTTGCAGTTTCAACAAGATGGTCAGGTAAATTGTAATGTCTTAAATGAGCATTGTACTTCATAATATCCTCAGTTAATTCTTTCATCTGTGGGTCATTCTTATGCATCTGGTAACCATTAACAATTCTTCTGTTCATTTCCATAACCATTGGTAATGGCAGACTGCCAGAGAATTGAGAAGAATAAAGACGTCTCATAGCATGAACAACCATCAATGTTTCGTAATCCTGGCATGTAACAGTAACAGACTTTAATCCCTTGGTAATTGTATCTAGCAATTCTTTAACAGCATCTTTATTGGTTTCTGGGTTGTGATATTTTTGTACTAACTCTTTTGGAATTTCAATTGGTTCACCAAATTCCACTACAGCTCTAGATCTAAATTTATGTGGATGGAAATAATTCATACCACATGGAACAATCTTGACATTAACATCTGGATGTTTATCCATGCAACCAAGAGCCATGATGGCAACACCGGCTTTTAATGGTAATAAATCAGTTCTATCATGGGAGCCACCTTCTGGGAAAATACCCAAACAACCATTATGTGCCAAATGTTCGAACACTTTGCTGTAAACTAATGAATGATCGACTTTATGCGCATATTTAAAGGCAGTACCATTTTGTAACAAAGCCTTAGCTTCTGGTTTATGGCATTTGAATTCCTTTCTAATAATCAAACAAGTGTCACTTTCTATGGACTCAATAACAGCAGTACCTAATGACTTGGGTAACCCAATTAACCCTTTAACTTCACAATCACGAGTGAAATGTGTATCAATCCCAATAATCTTTGTTGAATTATCTGGATCAACTTTAATCTTTCCCGGGATAAATCTTAAGTTATCCTGTGGTCTAACAACACCAATAGCTAGTAAACATCTGGCTAAGAAACCAACACCTGTAATACTCATAGAAGATTCTGCAATTAAGAAAGACACTCTTCTATTTAAATTCCTTTTTACTTGGTCCATCAAGATCACAGGATCTACGAATTGATTGGCATGTGGTGCAGCTACGAAGATCACTGGTTGGCCATCATTTGGAATTTTAAATGCACCACGAGTTCTAATTTCTCTAAAGAAACAGTGAAACACCATAGAAAGCAAACAAATGAAGAAATCAAATGTAATGTTTCTCCAAGTTGGTGGAGCTTCATATTGGTACTCAACATTGTGAGATATGTGAGGAGCTAAGGGTTCCATCTGATTCAGCAAATGATCTTTCTCAGTACCGTTATTGTTATTTTCCCTTTCATTTTGAATTTGAAGCTCTTTCTTCTTCTTGTCACTCAAGGGGGTATCCATTATGGCTATTTAATGTAATGAAATCTGGGGATCGATGTCAAAAGAATTAGGAATGCGTTATTATATTGTTTCTCTCAAAAAATTTAACTTCAACAAAATCTATCTACCAGTGAAGCACAGTTTAATGGGTATATCTACACTACTCAATAACACTAATTGATCCGTTGTTATCGACTGAAATGTGCCAAAAATATGATTAAATCTTAAATTCTTGTTTATTTCGAGGTGTTTTATTGCATGTTTTTTTATTTGAATTTTTTATTTAGAGAATGCTGTCATCTAATTTTTTTTTTTCAATTTCATAAGGTTCAAGGTGTTTCTATAATAGAAGAGAAGCATAGTAGGATATTAACAGGTGGATATTGATTGAGCAAATGGGCTATTCGGAATGGAATTGAAACTGGTGTGAAAGCTGTGTGCTAGCTTTGTTTCTGTTTGAGAACTGTTTTTGCCAACTGGTGAAGAATTGAGGTGGTGCGGCTACTTTCGATCCAGCGATTTGAATCGACGTCACATCGATGGCTGTCCCATTATTACAGAATACTTTCATATGTTTGTTATTATCTTCAGTAAATTCGAATGACCCAGGCTCTAAAACAGATTTATGTGTTGGCTCATTATCAGCAACACTAAACGAATGTAGGATTACTCTTTTATTAATTGCTTCACCAGTCTTTTCATTATACCCACATTTAATAAAAGTATACAATGGGCCTAATGTCATTAATCGTCTATAAATTTGAGTAGCATCTTCTTGTTTCCATTGAACCAGTTTGTCGGTAGTTTGAATTCTTGGCGCTACACTTGCTTGATATTTTCTTAATTGAGATTGATCTAATGGCTTCAAATAAGATCGGTTTTCAATCACATCACCTAATAGATCGCCGCCCAGTTGACCCAACCTATCCGTTAACCTAGAAGAGTATAGGGGGGTTTCATTAACCATGTTATTCTCTTGCAGCAATTTTGATACCTCTAATTCATCACTTTGAGCAATAATTTCCCCCTTATCAAATTTAGTTGGATGTAAAGACTGAACAGTAATCCCTGTATATTTATCATTATTTAATAGAGTCTTTTGAATGGGTGAAGAGCCCATATAACGAGGTAGCAACGAGGGATGTAAATTCAAAGTGTAGGGCACATTTTCAATCAATTGTTTGGGTATCAACAGCCCAAATGATACGCATATCAGCATGTTGAATTGATGCTTTTGGATCAGCGGCAATAACTTCTCTAATAGCTCTTTTTTATTATCGCATAAAACTGCTGGTGGTAGTGTATCAAAGTTTTTTATATCCTCTAGTATTCTTGGTGTTCTTAATATAGACCTCTTCTTGCCTCCCCACTTTGGTGGCCTCGAAACTACTTGCAATGACTCAATTAAGTTCCGTTTCCCTTGATGTAAATTATATAATTTTTGGAGAGAGTAGACACTAAACTTGTCACTTCCAAAGAACAGTATGCGCAATGGGTTATTTGCCATTATTTGATATCTTGAATAACCTAATTGCCACTATACTTACTTGTCTTTTGACTCTTTTTATATATCATCTCCCTTTAAGTCTTATATTGATTCAAAAATCATTTTTCGTAAAGATTTTGAGAATTCATTTATGGCAATTTTGTTTTATTTCAAGACCATTGAAGTTACCAACTCGCCCTCGACAACAAGTCATTTGAGTCTATAATAGGATAAACCACACTGGAATTACACTCTATAGAATATCTAAAATGAACAAGGGGAAGAACAGTCCAGATCAGCATACCAAAATTATGTCTACAATGAGCTTAGAAGAATTTGAACTGAAATTGGCAACAGATCCGGATAATAACAATTTCAAAATGGGATTAACCGATTCAGTGGCTAGCTTACAAAAAGAGATATTACCATTAAGACTGAAATTCAATGAATTCTTAAATCTAATGGCTACCTTGGATCAAGAAGATGGCAATAATAATAGCAATAAGCTGACATCGCAGGAAAGATTTAATATGGTGAAGACAAATTTAGTCTCTTTGTATAATGATATCCAAAGATTGTCCAAAGATTTCCAATCTCTAGAGGGGCTATTTGGCTGTATTTCTGAGTATACAGGAATCAATAACACTAAAGAATTTGAACCACTAGAGAGCTTGTCCATTAATTACACTAGCACCGGTAGCAATACGCCAAACCAGGCCGGTGGCACTCCAACATCTACAGCACATACAAAGAAGAACACAGCTTCTTCGCAGACTAATAATAAAACCTCTCCACAAGTGGGCACATTATCGAGTAGCAATGCAGCAGCAGCAGTCAGCTCAAGTGCAAACAATAATAATAATAATAATAATAATAATAAAAATAACAGTGCTCTGCCTGGGAATACCCCTGTTGCCACACCTACTACCACGGGAACTGCTCCAAAGAAGCCAAGAAAGCCAAGACAACCAAGAAAACAATCTGCGGCAACTGCCACATCAGTGTCACAAGCATCCACGCCTGCAAGTGGGAATATATCGATAAATACATCTATGAATACAGCAAGTAAGATGCAATCCCCAGCGATGATACAGACTCCCCTAATGACTTCCAGTGGTAACACCCCGTTAGCCACCATGAACATGGGCCAAGGTACTATGAATCCCTCTACAATATTGGGTATGACCCCAAACGGCAGTATGGGGAATAATAATAATAATAACAACAATAATATGAACAATAAACCTAATCCAAATAATAATGTTATAAATGGCGCTGTTGGTATTACAACTGGAAATAGCAGTGCAATATTATCTCCAGCTAATGTGTTGAATAATGCCATACTAAACACAGGCGGTAATGGTAATGGTAATGTCCCAAATGCTGGGATTAACAATAATGGTATGAACATGAACAATGCATCTGGTAATATGGGTGGGCCTGTTACAGGTGCTCCCAACAGTTTGACCCCTGCAAACATACTAAGCATGAGCAATATGGACATGAACAATATCCTTCCAGCTTCCGATTCACGCAACATGATGAATGGAATGGATAGCGGCAACAATGCTAGCGGCACCAACAACAATAACGACTTATCAGGTATGGATCTGACCACGTTGGATCTGAGCAGTCTCAACATGGACTTTCTCTAGACCAAGATGTATCCCCGTCCACCAATTGACCACACATCACACACGGTTTACTCTTCATCTCATCACTTTGGTATCAGTTTATGTTAAGAACGGTTGTTAACTTCAACACCGTATAGGCCATGTGACTCACGGAAAACTCATCAAATTTTTCAAAATATCGAATTTTATGGCAAAAAGCACTCTTTAAGATGTTGAATTATATATATATATACATGCATGTATACAGATTAGATAAAGAAGAGTTTGTTTTGAGTTAGTAAGCTCTCGTTTGTAACAGTATAGGAACAAAAATAGAGCATTCTTTGACTGTAAAAGCTATTAAAGATCATGTCTGAACAATTAAAACAAACTTTTGCTAACGCCAAGAAGGAAGGTCGTAAGGCCCTTTTAACCTTCATGACCGCTGGTTATCCAACGATCGACGACACTATCCCAATCTTAAAGGGGTTCCAAGAAGGTGGTGTCGATATCATCGAACTAGGTATGCCATTCTCTGATCCCATCGCTGATGGTCCAACTATTCAAGTGTCTAACACCGTCGCTTTGCAAAATGGTGTAACTTTAAAGATGACGCTAGATCTTTTGAAGAAGGCTCGTGCTGAAGGTGTCACTGCTCCAATTATTTTAATGGGTTACTACAATCCAATCTTAAACTACGGCGAAGAACAGTTCATTAAAGATGCTGCTGAGGCTGGTGCCAACGGTTTCATCATCGTCGATTTACCACCTGAAGAAGCTATCAAGGTTAGAAACTATGTCCATGACAACGGGTTATCTTTAATTCCATTAGTTGCCCCATCCACCACAGATGAAAGATTAGAACTATTATCTCAAATTGCTAACTCTTTTGTCTACGTTGTATCAAGAATGGGTACCACTGGTGCCCAAACCTCTGTTGCCTCAGATTTAGATGTCTTAGTCGGCCGTGTTAGAAAATACACAGGTGAAACTCCAATTGCTGTCGGTTTCGGTGTTGCCACCAGAGAACATTTCACCACCGTTGGGGAATTAGCTGATGGTGTTGTCATTGGTTCCAAGATTGTTAATTTATGTAAAGATGCCCCAGAAGGTAAAAAATTTGAAACCGCAAAAGAATACGTTGAAGGTATCCTAGCTGGTGTCAAACACAAGAACCCAACTATTGAAGAATTCCATGCCATTCAAAACAAGTCTAAAGTAGATGCTCAATTAATCAAAGAAGTTATCGGTAATTTCCAAGAAACTCATAAACATAAAATGAATTTCGGTGATTTCGGTGGTCAATATGTTCCAGAAGCTTTACATGCCTGTTTACGTGAATTGGAAGCTGGGTTTGATGCTGCGGTTGCTGATCCAACTTTCTGGGATGATTTCAAGTCTTTATACTCCTACATTGGTCGTCCATCCTCTTTGCATAGAGCTGAAAGATTAACTGAACACTGTGGTGGTGCTCAAATCTGGTTAAAGAGAGAAGATTTAAATCATACCGGGTCTCATAAAATCAACAACGCTTTAGCTCAGGTTCTTCTTGCCAAGAGATTAGGTAAGACTAATGTTATTGCTGAGACTGGTGCCGGTCAACATGGTGTTGCCACTGCTACTGCTTGTGCCAAATTTGGTTTATCATGTACTGTCTTTATGGGTGCTGAAGATGTCCGTCGTCAAGCCCTTAATGTCTTCAGAATGAGAATTTTAGGTGCTAAAGTTGTTTCCGTTACTAACGGTACTAAGACTTTACGTGATGCTACTTCTGAAGCTTTCCGTTTCTGGGTCACTAACTTAAAGAACACTTACTACGTTGTTGGTTCTGCTATTGGCCCACATCCATACCCAACTCTTGTGCGTACTTTCCAAAGTGTTATTGGTAACGAAACTAAAGAACAATTTGCTAAATTAAACGACGGGAAGTTACCAAATGCAATTGTAGCATGTGTTGGTGGTGGTTCTAACTCTACTGGTATGTTTTCCCCATTCGAAAAGGATTTATCTGTTAGATTGGTCGGTGTTGAAGCCGGTGGTGATGGTATTGATACCGATTTCCACTCAGCCACTTTGACCGCTGGTAGACCAGGTGTCTTCCACGGTGTTAAGACATATGTTCTACAAGACACCGATGGACAAGTTCATGACACACACTCTATCTCTGCTGGTTTAGATTATCCAGGTGTCGGTCCAGAATTAGCGTTTTGGAAAGCCACTGGTCGTGCTGATTTCATGGCTGCCACTGATGCTCAAGCTTTAGAAGGTTTCAAAATATTATCTCAATTAGAAGGTATTATTCCAGCTTTAGAATCCTCTCATGCCATCTATGGTGCCATTCAGATTGCAAAGACCATGCCAAAGGATCAACATTTAATCATCAATATCTCCGGTAGAGGTGATAAAGATGTTCAAAGTGTTGCTGAAGTCTTACCAAGACTAGGTCCACAAATTGGCTGGGACTTAAGATTCGAGGAAGATCCATCTGCCGAATAAATTATTTAATTAAAATAATGATATATAATATACTTTTCCTCCTTTATACATTTATAATTCCAGATTCATATAAAAATAATGTCATCATTACTTTGTTTAAAGTGTCTGTTTCTCTATCCTTCATTAAGTTCTAATTGTATGTGAATAATCGTTGATAGTTTTTCATCTTGAATTTTTTTTTTATTGTAAATTTTAATATACAAAGTAGCGATGAGAAGAAACGTTATCTGATAAACATGCAAGTTTCTCAAGGAGATAAAACCAGTCGGTAAAGAATCAATCTCCCACCTGATATACTCTCTCGGCAGATTGTTTCTGTATGATTATTCCAGATTTACCGGTTCGACAATCCGTTGGTCATCAGTTGACTTCTGGTGTACATGGTCCGGGGCTTTTATTAGTTGATCAAACGGATACCAAACCTGCTCAATGGGTACAACCACAGGTGAATGACAACAGATATGAACATTTTAAGTTCCAATTAAAGAAGATAAGTGATGATTTTACTGCTCTCTACACATCAAATAAAAATAAAATCGGAAAGAAAAGAGCTTACATTTCTGAATTAAGAGAAAGTGATCTAGAAGATGAGAGTGGTGCTGAAAGTGCTGATATCGATGAATTCACTGATACAGAGACCGTAGTGGGGGCTGATTATCAAAATCAAAGTGGGAGTGAAGCTAGAGAGACTACTTTAGAGGAAGGAATTGAAGATAAGGACCACTCCAAGCATATAAATTGGAAATCTTTTATACCAATCATTGAAGATTACAGACCAAGAATATTTAAAGATATTAAACCAATGGAAAACACGTTAGCTTCAGAGCGAATGTTCAATAAAAGACTCCATACAGAGACGTCTCATGGAGATTATATTCCACAAGCAGTTATCAAAAAAACTGATCCAATATATGAAATAGAAGAGGTTGATGGAATTAATAAAAAAGATTCTCCATTTAGAATATTTGATTTATCTGATGGTACTTCTATAGTATCAAACATGGTCAAGACGCGATATCTTCAATATAATAGTCAAAAAAATATTATTGCATACGCCACAGGTGAGACTCAATCCAAAGTGGTTTTAGCAGTATTATCATCAACTCATTCTAATGACAGATCTATACTTAACATTGATTCAAGATATCCAAAACAAGTGACTGATGTCCATTCCAAAATTAAATGTATTAAATTTGCATCTTTATCCCCAGATTTATATAGTATAAAGAACTATGTTGGAATATTGACAGATACAACTTTGACGATTATTAGGATTGAAGAAGTGGGGAAAAGAAAACTAGCATGGAACTTCAAAAGTTCCCATTGGTTAACCTTGCCACTGAATCATTTTAGTGAATTTCCATTTGCTGATATAGCCTTCAATACTTATAAAAGAGGTCAATGTGCATTGATTGATACTAAAGGGAATTGGTTTATTTATGATATTCCCATCTTACAATCTGCAAGATTTCGTCATATGCCTTTGGGTGTTCCTATCCCAACAGCAAGTTATAAAGGTAGCATATATGATCCAAAAGATTTATTTTCATTTAAGAGAATCTCGTGGTCCTCTAAAGATTCCAGATTACTACTTATATCGTCATCCAAAATAGTTGAAGTAGATATTTTAGAAGAATGGCAAAGAGATATTGTGGAGGCTTTATCTTGGTCAGAAATACGAGAATTTAAAAATATTGCATTCAACTTTAGTGCAGTTTTGACCTCTAAAGAAATAATAATAATTGATAGAGACAATAACAGTGCCACTAAAAGACTAATATCTTGGAAACATGATTTAAACCCAAAGGACAAAACTTATAAATTTTCATTACATTATTTAAAGTTTCGAGATGCTACTTTAATTTCTGTAATAATATATTCCAAGATAAACAATGTATTAACCGAGCATTCTTTCTTACTCCGTGGGAAGAATATTCAATCTATTGGTGGAGATGCTTTTTTGCAAGTTCCTGAACAATTTAATGGAATTGACACTATTAGTGATACCCAACATTCTGTGGACGATAATTTCAACATTAAGGATATTAAAATCAATTTAATTTTAAGAGGAGTTAATTCACCTCAAATAAAGAACTACATACTTGACGTTTCAGATGAACAGATAGTTAAGAAGAATACTGACCTTTACAAGGGAAAAGAAGATGAAGAATTATTTGATAAATTGTTCAATCCCCATAAAAAATTACCTTATGTTGCAAAGTCGATTTTTCAAAATATTTCATACCACTCTCCTGCTGGTTATGAAGCTTCCAAGGATGATGAAGTGTTAGAAGCATATGGTTATCAACTTTCAGAATCTTTAAACAAAAGAATAGAGGAGGGCAGAATAATTAAAGGTTCAGGATTATTAGCAGATCTTCAGGATTCACCAGACTATTTTGAAAAATTAACCGAGTTGTCATCTCTGTTAGAGCAATTCATTCAACATTATAAGGGAGAAGAAGTGACATTTAATGATATTAAATTACTATTTTCAACACTGTTAAATGAACCGATTAATGATATTGATGTTTTCCA
This sequence comes from Monosporozyma aerobia, assembly GCA_028408415.1. Taxonomy (NCBI): domain Eukaryota; kingdom Fungi; phylum Ascomycota; class Saccharomycetes; order Saccharomycetales; family Saccharomycetaceae; genus Monosporozyma; species Monosporozyma aerobia. Next base: position 785,002 of record JAKOOU010000011.1, on the reverse strand, counting down.
TAGTAAATTACTTCAATGTTGGGAGCCAGTGACGTCCAGTGCTGAACATCTCACAAAACAGCTGGTAAAAGATTTGGTTTTAAACTTTGTGAGATATTTTAAACCAAATGCACATGGCGGACTGTATCATGAATTAGAAGGTTCATTGGACGATAGTTATAAAGCGGTCCTCGATAGTTGGGGAGTTGAAGATGAAGATTCTATGGAGAATGACACAATAGCAAGCAGTTTAATAGGAAGTCAATCCCAAATTTTATCAAGAGATTCACAACCAACTATCCCTACAGTTGGTTCCTCCCAAAGAAGCAATTCTAAAAGGCATTCAGCTGGAACGAAGCCTGGTCATAAGACAACAAGATTGCCAACTTTATCACAAGCTAGAGATACGTCTATGTCGTCTTTCCAAAGTTCACAATTAGCAGGTACATTGCCTGATAATATGACCCCAGCATTCACTTTGATGCAACCTCCACTGCTATCCCAAAACTTTTCTTCTCCGAGGGCATCACAAGACACACATTCACAAAAACCCAAAAAGAAGAAAAAGAAGGTTGGTGGTTTCAATTGATTTCACATCCAACAATATTATTTCTTATATTCAAGCATTTATAGATTCTCTGCATTTTTAATTCATATATATGTAAACATACTCACATCGCATAAACTTTAATGGGTCACTAACAATAAGTCAGTTTGTTTTGATTATTGTTTCGTTTAGGTTACATTTCAGAAATGCACTGTATTGAAGCACTAACTTAAGTTGTATCTTTGCAGCTATTTTTATGATTTTGTATGGAAATTAGTTTATTTTCACAAGATTGTTTTTAGACTTAAATCATTCAATTTTTTTTGAAATCGACGAATTTAAACTATTCATAAAAAACCTTTTCTATATATTATAAGCAATTACCACAAACATCCATTTCTGAGAGATACAGGCTAAGCCGGTTGTTTGTTATTTCATTATGTATATATAATCTAATGACATGGAAGATTATCGGGGTAATCCAAAGTACTTGGAGTCTGCTGTGCTGTTACTCATGTTGCTCATTATCTCTCTCAGTACTTCAGGCACCAAGTACCTTTGCAAAATCCCTTGATACATTTATACTGTCAACCGTTTCTATAGTATGAAAAATTTTATGTTCACATCTCGGAATGTCAGTAGTTGATGTTTCTTAATATTGTGACATATCTGGCTAAAAGTCAGCTATGTAACTCACTTCTTTTCTCTCTCTTTTTTTCTTTTTACTTCCACTGCTAAGATATATTTTACAGGATTCAAGTAACCATCGCAAACTTCAAACTGCCATTAAAATATTAGGTGAATTAATGCAAGGTGTTGAGGAGATATATTTCAAGAGGGTAATGCTAATTTTTCAGTTACGCATATATTTTAATATAGATGAATCTGTTTTCACATCAATGTTTTTTTCCTGGTAGCCATATTTATCTTCTTACAATTTAAATATCAAAGAATCTTTTGAAAACTGTTTATAACTGTTTTTGATTCGAATTATTGTACTAATTGGCAATTCTTCTATTAGTTTACTGCTCGACGGGTGAAACAGAAATTTTAGAAAAAATAAATCAAGCGGATTTAGCTCAGTTGGGAGAGCGCCAGACTGAAGAATTTAAGACTTCGGTCAAGTTATCTGGAGGTCCTGTGTTCGATCCACAGAATTCGCATTTCTTTTTAAATTTTTGTTATTGATATGACATTAACTAGGTAGGCTACTGAAATGTCAATCAGAGTCTTTTACATTAGCCAAACATTTTCAAGTAGTTCTGCTTTCAAGTGATATAATCGCCATTTGTCGTCTCTTTTTATACTTTCCCATATGAGATATTCATTTGCACAGCTATTAAAAGTTCTTGCATCATATGCATAAGATAATTACTCGGGTAAAATAGATATCACAACTATGAATGATATGTTAGTTCATCTTTATTATTTAATTTAAAAATGATATAAATTACATATATTACTTTTAAAAATGCTTGTTTAATATTAGTAAAATTGATTTAATGTACAAAATTTGACGAAAATTGAAAGTATCAAAACTTAACGTTCTTTTAAAGCTTTGTTTCTCTTTTCTCTTCTTCTCAATCTTTCCACCTTCTTGGCATGCATCTTGACAGCTAATCTCTCATATCTATCCTTTTCTTCCTTCTTTTCTCTTCTTTCACGTAAAGAATTGATGCGCGCTTGACGTAAATCTTCCTTTTCTTGTTTCAATTCCTTGACTCTGGCTTTGAATTGTAAATCTTCTAATCTCTTTTGTTTCTTCATTTCCCAGGAGGTTAAAGTTTTGTTCTTAACAACTCTACCTCTTGGGTTAAATGGTTCCTTTTCAGCTTTCCATGGTCTACCACTTACATTAAGACCTTTAGCCTTAGTTTCTTCTAATTTCTCTTCAACAGCCTTAGCAATCACCTTTTCACTCATTGTTGATTGAATTATACCTTTTGATGTTGTGCTTTATTACTATTATTAACAAAGAATAACTATTTTAAGTGATCATCTCATCTCATCTCATCCTAAATTTCACTTCAATAATTTTTTTTTTCTTGTCATTAAATTTTTCATGAATCGCACATGACGGCCTTCAAGTTTACTTTATATCAAAATGATAAAGAAACAAAGGGAATCATGAACAGAAAGCAAACTGATCATTGATATATAAAGTGTTATATCTAACTAACCCGCTGCAAACAAATATAGTAGTATTTTCTATACCATGTTGAACAGAAATGGCAGATTAGTAAAATATCGAAGGGTTTTGTCTCAAAAGAGATACGTTTTCGTACCGCGAGCTACTTCAAATATCAAAACAAATAGAAAGTCAGGATTAAACAAGAATAATGAAGTTCAGATGAAGGTATTAGAAGAGCTAGATCCATACAATGTGATGAAGATTGAAGACTCTAAAGTTTTGGAGAAAAAGTTAAAGAAATTACAAAGTTTTACTAAAGATTTAAAGAGACAACTGCAAGCTTCCCCAGATTCATTAAAGGGCAAGTACGACAATCTCGATAGCATATACAATGATGATCTTGATAGAGATGCAGAGACAATTTTTCACTCTTTGAGATCAACTGGTAAACAATCAAGTACACACAAAACTGCTAAACTGACTTCTTCAAAACGTGCTTCCAAAAACCTTACTGAGCTTATTTCTATGACTAGAACAGACCAAGCTACAAGTTTATTACCCGAGGCCATTAAAGATATAATCTTAGATGATGAACTTATTATAAAGAATCTTTCCAACAAAACCAGACAAGATTGGAATCCAATTATCGAAAAATTATATTCGAATAAAAATGAATTTAAAGATTTGCCTCGTAAGACATTGAAGAAATTATTATCAACCCATATTCACGGATTATCATTCCAAAATATAAATAAATTAGATGAACTTTTCAAGATCTTTGCTGGTGATGATACAAAAAAGTTCAATTTCGTCATGTACTCCTGCTTGTTTGAAAATATGTCAAAGCTTCCCTTTATTAATACAAATGTTAATAATGATGCATTGTTTGCAAATAACCCAATCCTGTCCAAATTAAAGGAACTTGTGGATAGATATGATAAAACAAATGAGAGTATACCAGTCACAAACGAGAAATTTCATGGAAATAGAAATAAGCAACATAATATAATATTGAATTATTGCATATCTTATACATCAAAATCATTGAAAGTGGCATATGTAGATTATTTTTTAAAGCATTTTAAACAGAAATATGATATCTTACCAGACAAATTTACCTTTACTAATATTATCCAATTTTATTCTAGACTAGATTTACCAGAAAAGGCTTGGGACATATTCGATACCATGAAATTTCTTTCCTCGGCGCATGCACCGGATACTAAAACATATAATACAATGTTAACAATCTGTCAAAGGAGCAAGAACTATGCAAAGGCCATAGATCTATTTCATGAAATGAAGGATCGTAAAGTGACACCAAATGTGAGTACTTTTTCATTAATGGGCTCCTTGTTAGCCACATGTTCTTCAGATAATATCACTGCTGAAGGTAATGATAAAGCCTTAAGATTACTGGGATGGAAATTTATTAGTGAAATGATGAATAAAGATGATTTGCTAAGTGTTGGGGCGATGATGTCATTAGCTGCATACGATGGTGACGTGGCAGTAGCTCGTGCTCTTTATTTTGAATATACTATGAATCAGTACAGAAAATATAAATTTCAAGGAAAGAATGATGTTGAGTCGTGGCAAAAGGCAATGAATCCTATATTATTCAATTATTTATTATTATCTTATTCGAAATTCAATCCACAAAAATTACCTCTATTATTAGGATGGGAAGAAGGTCGTCACTTAAGAAGAGATTTGCTAAATTTTGCTGATTATACTGTGAGGAATTACGAAGATTGTCCAATTATACTACCATTTCTACCCTTGATTGAATTAAATGATATTAATCAGATTTTAATGGAATCCAATGCATTGTGGCATTTCCATGTCAATTCCGGTAGTGTTGATAATGATTATTTGACATATCGAAATGATGATGTCGAGTTAATACATTCAACTATAAAAAATAATGAAAATACTGATCTGAATAAATTTAACACAAATATTTTGTTTGAAGTATCGAAATTGAAATTTAACAACCATATTAATTCAAACATATTAAATTATAAATGTCTACTAACTTATTTAACCATCCCAATAAGATTGAATATCCAAGAAGAATATATAAGAAGGTTGAGACTTTATACATTTGACCAAGAAGAATTTGTGAAAGTGACAACTTCACTGATGCAAAACAAATTAACACCTGTCAATTATGAAACCAAGGATGAATCCACCTCTCAGAATTTAATTCTACAGGGATCTGAATCTGAAAGATACTTATTATCACTCCAACATAAATTAATGATGGAAAATTCGATATATGCGAACTGTATGAAATCTGCCATTCAATTCCATGATTCTGAATTCGGTTCTAAGATTTGGACCTCTCGTGGTAAATACCGTAAGAGTGTACAATTTAAGATGTTACCTATGAGAACTAGAATTGAATCCGATACAGAGTTTGCTCAATTGATGGTTAACTTTTTCACCGAACAAAGACAATATACTGATGCATTAAGTATTGTCTTATCATCGCAAAGATATATTAATTGGACATATCCAATGATCAAGATGTTACATCATGCTTTAGTGGAATTAGAAGATGAAAGGTCAATCAAAAGATTATTGGAAATTGTTAATAAGAAAGATCCAATTAAAGATTTAAATCTTCAAATTGAAGAGTTGTCCTTATAAGCGGGGGAGGAATACATACACTTGCATTCATTCCTTCTCAACACTGTATATATAAAAAATTAAATAAAAAAAACGAATCCAGGGTACTTGTATATATGTGCATAGAAATAAAAAAATTATCATTATAAAAAGTTGAACTGTCACCACTTAAATAGTTAAAGGGTATCATTAGAGGTCAAATTCTCATCACTTCCATTGTTATTATTATTATTAATTTTATTTTGTAATTGATCTAATTCTTGTTTCAATTTATTAACTTCATTTTCGAAATTCTTACCATACACATCGACATAGTAAGTAGCCCCATTATATGCTGCGGTCCACGATATGTAGCATAAAAACAAAGAGGCAGCCCATTTATATCTTAACCAAATGGCACATAACAACATTGTGAACAATTGGTAGAAATATTGTGCCAGGGTGTAAATGATCATTGGCCATGGGGATTTCAGTTTCACCACCCATAGGGATTTAAATTTATGTTTTGTCATGTATTCAAAACTGGTCATTCTCTCTCCGGATTTAATCTTATGTGATCTTTTCAAAGTGATGAAATAATGGTATAGCGATTGCCATAGCAGGTAATAGAATGATGTCCAGATGATATTTTTCTTTAAATTTAGTGTTGTATGTATAGCCCCGGGGAACCTTTCCAATTTATAGCCTTCATCAATGCCATAGTAGATCACATATAGGGATAATGGTGGGATGATATGAATGAAACACGAGGTGATTTTGTCTATTGAATGGATGACGAGCGAGTTTCTCCAAGTGATGACAGCGAATGAGAGGGACCCGAAACTTAGAGCAAAACATGATTGGAACAAAGATTGTGATTTGGATCCTACCCAAATGAAGATGAGACACATGAAATTGACAAAATAGCACAGATCTGCCATGAAATAGTGGTTTTGTTGTTTATAATACGTGTAGAATCTAATTGGCATCAAGAGAGTTAATAGTATTGAATAGTAGATATGGAACCAATGCGGGAATTTGCCCATGATGAACCCTATGGCGAAGATGTTGCACAGGGTGAATGGATAGAACCATTTTTCTAGTCTTGTAGTGTGTTTGAAGAATATAGATTGTAGTGGTTCATCCAAGGATTTCAGTCTGTTTGAGATGGTGGATTTGCCCTTGAACGCATATCTCTTGGCAGAATTAGTTGTTTTATTAATGTTATTAAAACTTCTACTCGATTGATATTGCTTAGTCAACAATTTCGAAGCGATGGGATCCAGAAACTCTAGTATATTATTGAGAGAGATGTTATCCTGAGGCATTGCTTCCTTGTCCTGATGTGTTTGAATATGTTTGTTTGTATGTATATATCAACGATCGTTTACCCCTTTTCACAATCAATCAATGAATATTTGAAAACATTGAAATATTTATTCGAGAAGATGTATACAGTTGATACAAATATACAAAACAGTAAGGACAACTAAGAATGAACGGTGCAAGACAGAGTGGGATCAAGAGATTGATGAGCAAGTATGGATACAGTGCGTTGGTGGTATACATTGGAGTGACATTCATCAGTTTACCTGCGTGTTATTTCACTGTGCATTCAGTTGGTGAAGAGAAGATCTCTATCTTGTTGAACCGTGGTAAACAGTTAATTGGGTATGGGGAGTCCAGTGATGAACTGGTGAAGTTGAAGGTGGAAAGGAAGCGTATTGAACGGTTGGAGGCCAGAAAGAAGTATATGGGGGAAGAGTTGGAGAGTGAGACGTCGAAGAAGGATATGACTTTGAGAGAGAAGTTACAGTTGAGATGGGATTCTGTGAAGACCTCCCCCATGTTGACGGAGTTGCTTCTTGCGTATGGGTTGCATAAGAGTTTAATCTTTGTGAGGATTCCGTTGACGGCAGCGATCACACCGTCTATTGCACGTATACTACCATCGAGGTTTGTGAACAGGACTGGGAGGGCTACCACTACTAGTACTATTAGTAGTATAAACAGAACAATGATGGCCCAGGGCCAAGACAAGACCACATACCCTAAGCAAGCGAAGACAGGGTTGCAGAAGTGGTTCAACGGGCTGTTTTGATCAGTTATATATATACCGATTATATACATCAATTTTATAAACTATTCCTGTATAGAAAACTATGATCTTGTAATTACAAATATATAAGAGTACATATACTTGGATTTTAGTAATTATGAGGCGAAACTCTGTAGCCAGCCGTTCTTTTACGGTTGACATCCCGTGGGGTCTTCTCTAATGGATGCAAACCGAAGTAATCTGGTCTTGAGCACCAAATTGAAATAGGCTTGTCCATCACATCATGCTTGGTAGGGAAACCGGTGTGTTGGATCTCATTGTCCTCAAAGTAGTACGGGGATATCTTCACGATATAACCACCACCTCCGGGCATCATTAGTTCATGGGGTGCTGGTATGTGAGAAACACCATTCTTCCAAGCTTCTTCTGCCAAGGATACTTCACACTTAACCCAGTTATTGTAAGTGACACCAAAACCAGCACAAACCAAGTTCTCGAACGAACCTCCAATGAACATAGCTCCCTTCTTGCCACTACGCAGTTCTAACTGAGACAAGGCCCAGAGTAAGGGTTCACGTCTTAAAGACCCAAACTTCTTAACAAGCTCGAATGCTCCAAGCCCACCCTCGTTAATTTCGTGGTAAGAGTAAGGATCTAATCCATAAGTAGTAGACCCCGTCTTATAATCTGCATACCCTGCTTGCAATATGGAAGCTAAGGGGCAGGTAACATAATTGGACCTAGTTGTTATTGAAGTTGGTTCGACCCAGTACCAAGGAGCAAGCATCTCATAACCTCCATGGCGTTCGACAATTCCAGACGTTGCCTCCATAAAATGGTTCAACATGCTAGGAGAAGCACGCCCAACATAACCTAGTAAGTGAGAAACATTCTCAATCCAGTTCCTAAAGAAATGTGAGGTTAGTGGGCGAATGTTATCTTTCTGGACAGCTAAATTACCAGCTGGCTGCTCGATAGGGCCATATGCATAGTTAACACCACTAACAGTGGGGTAGAGGTAACCATATTTTCCCACTGAGCCAGGGTCGGAGACAGCCACCAAACCAGCAGTCATCAAGGTCAAGGAATCGATGACAGAGACCACACTGCTTCTAGAATCGGGATACCAGGACACATGGCCCTTGGACTCAGATTCGCCTGAGCTCCAGGTTAAGATATCAACAGGCTTCTGGACTGTACTGTAACGTAACATGTCCCTGACTAACCCGCCTTCATCGGTGTGTCCAGCTAAAGAGTTGACTGAGTGGATCCCTCTCATCATAGCATAGGCAAATTCACCCATCTTGTCGGCAGTAGCATACTGGATCCCCAAGGTCTGGATAATATCATTAAGGGCACAAACCAGCATAGGACCTCTAGCATCGAGGATTTTAGGAATGTGACCTGAAGTAGCCTTCCATGGTGGAAGAATGCAAGTTCCTCCCGTGGAGTGGACCAGCCTGATCTAGGTGTCCACGCACATACTTACTGGAGTTGCTGGATCAATGAAAACAGCGTCACTGTTGTAGCAATGCGTTGCCTCAACGGTATGAGAGAAGTCTCTGTTTTCTGAAGTATCCATGTGGGAGGCACATAGAGTTAAATCCCAAGACAACGCAGTTAGCCATTCGTATGCCCTGGTGACGATACCGTCAAGGTTGAATGAGAGTCTCTTTGGAAGTTGGAAATCTGTCAAATGAGTTTCAATCCTTGAGAGAGGCTCATTGAAAAGAGCATCATCCATCGGATACTGCTCATTGTAAGCGAAGTTACCAACGCCCTCGAGAATTAATCATATATACTGTATATATATACTTTGCACTGACAGATTGTGGAGTGTTCTATATTATATTATAGTATATATTACACTTGTATAACACAGCACAGCTACTGTCATATGTGACATTGGATATGACAGTCCAGATACATTATGTGACATCTCTGCGACAAATATAGTAATATGCTTATTTCCGCGGGGTTGTGGCCCGTTCGCCCGTTCTCCCGCGGAACGGAACGGAACGGCAAATGCGGTGTTTACCCCACATCCTTTTATATTTGTCTGTGTATTTACAACTATATATATATATATGTAGTTGTACGTTTAATTATATAGTTGTAAGGACAACTGTACCTGAGTGGGGCTGTTCTATACACCAGTAATATACAGATACATACACAGATATATATATACATACATATATATATGGCTGCAAAGTGATACATCTGTTATATGTGTTTTTGACTATACAGTATTGTATCATACCTCTCTCAATATAGTATATCAGTTTATAATGGACCCAAATATTACTGATATTAATATTGACAATACTAATATCGACGAGCTATTGAGGTCGCCCTATTTGACACCCTTCAAGAGTATGGAGAACGTGGAGAATATTGACAATTACAATAGTATAAGTTTTGACAACTTGACTGTCGGTAATAACAGCATGAGCTTGGAAAACAACAACTCTTACTGCAATGAAAATGTCGCAGCAATTAACTACAATATATGGCTAAACTCAAATATAATTAAAATATAATTATATAATATATACATTTATATACATTTATATAACTAAAACACAATTGCTCAAAGCTTCCTACAGGCCTCCGCATTGAAGTGTTGTTCTGCCATATGCGTTACAGCAACATTCCCATACAGATTAGTAAATCTACGTCTCACCACTATATTGTTATGCGAATCAGGCTGGATCTTAACAAGCACTTTTCTCCACTCCATCGTAGACTGCCAATCCATCGCTATACGTTCTTGGATACGATTCACATTCTCATTAGGGTAAACTAGCTTCTTATACATCGGGCGGTCCTCGTAATGTCTAGCAGGTAACTGGTCAGGCCTATATATCCTGTCGTGGATTATACTATCCGTACGCGTCCTCGGGTCCTTAATATACTCTTGCGATGGGATCGGCGCTGTTAATGTAGACAACGCAGACTTAACAGCTGAGGCCTCCTCGGGTGCATCCTTGAACTTACCACCGTTGCCAGTAGTCTCTTCATCATCTCCCATCACTTGGCCACGTCCAAACTTCTTGTTCTTTCTACGCGCTCCCTTGATCAAATTCGGGAAATGTATACGTTCTGACGTCTTGATATCCATCTCATCCTCTCGGGGGATCTCATTGATTTGTGAACTTTCACGTTCTCTCATATCATTCTCGGATTCAACTCCTTCGTCATGTTTCACTTTATCTATATTATACATCCCCTTCCAATCAAGATACATCAACGCTGCGGTCCTCAGCGGAACAATCCCGTCGTTGATCACATTCGCATACAACGTTCTGTTCACAAACCTCTCAAACGTCATATGGCGGATAGGTTCATGCGGAATGATCTCCATGATCAACCGAGGAAACTCATCGTTATCCTCCTCCATATAGATCCCATCCTTGGATTGGAATGGCGTGTATTTCAAATTCAAGTCTCGACCAGTTAACCCCAGAAACCCAATGTCCAGGGGAACGGAAAGGTAAAATGGGAAATCTCCAATGACACCAAGGTATGGTGATGCCAACGTGATGAAGTTTATTGGTTTCACTCGTTCGAAAAATGTAGGTTCCTTCACGGCAATGTAATGAATAGCCATCGATTGCGTCGGACCTCCGAGCGAATGGCCAATAAAAGATATCTTATCAATGTTATATTTTTCTGTACCATTTGTGGTCAACTCCTCCACTAGCTTCAGTATATAATCACCAACACGTTTACCAAGATAATGAACACCTTTCTCGGATTTACCCATGTTACCATTATACCCCCGAACTATAACATTCGTGTTGATAGACTCATCCACGGAATTGGACACTTCTTCAATCTTATCCTTCATGTACAACATATCACAACCAATGTTCGAAAAGATACCGTGAGTAAGCATGACAAGATGCACAGGTTTCTTGTTCCCATATTTAGGAGGTAAATTCCATAGACTCGTTTCATCCCATTCTTCAATGTGTAAACTTTCTTCACCCACAACAGTCAATTTCACTTGTCTCGAATTCTTACTCTTGGTCACACGTCTCGATGTACCCAACCTAATCGAAAATTTCAACGATGGGAACGTCACTACTGCCAATTGCGACAGGATATCCACAATCCAACAATATTTAGACCCCTCGTGGGAAACTTGAGATCCCTTCGTAAACCTTAACGTAGCTTTAAACGCAGAATCAGGTTTCAAATTCTCACAGAATTCAATCGGCTCTTCCCCATCATATTTAATGTTTTCGTTATAATTAATCGGTCTCACATCACAATAATACGAATATGGACCAGTCAACCAAATACCACGCAACATGGGGCTCTCCTCGTTTTTAATCCTTAAATGTATGCATTCATCCTTACCACTCAATATACCTTGCTTGATCAATTGATCTCGGTCAACAGTGATCTTGAATCTGGACATACCACCAATTTTGTGCTGTCTGACCTCGTTGAAAAGCAACTTCCCATCGTCAGGTTTGCCTCTAAACATGTTTAACTTTTTCTTGGTATATAATTCTGCCTTGATTGATTTACCAATGTCTATCCTTTTCACTTCACTCGAACAGTCCTCTTCAATGCTTTTTTATGTGATTTACAAAACTCATCGATTTTTTGTTTTTGTTTTCTTTTGGCGGTTTGCGATTAAAGAAAATCTTGAAATTTAAACATTATGCAAATTATAATCATAATTATACAGCTGACAACCGTACATATACCCACTCACCAATCTGAATATCTACTCGTTTTATGAAGTTGATGCTAAACCGGTTAATGATTATATGAAAATACTTTTTGATCCTTTCCCAAAAAATAATAACAACAACCATTTTACTGCGATTATTCAATTAATACTAATATTTTGCTAATATACTAAAAACCCTTTTGCCCAAAACTATGATCGATATAGAAGATATAACAGATACATACAGGTTAGATGAGCTTACGTCTAGCTTTTACAAGCTACAAGACATCGAACGGATCAACTATGCACAATACTTACCCCCCAACCAGGATGATCAATGGTCCATTCAAATGGAATTGAAATTAAGAAAGCAAAATCCCAAAAATTTAGTCGCTTTGTTATCGAAAGAACTATGGTGTTTCAGTATTAATGACGATCCACTACCATCACCTTATAAATTGGATAAAAAATCTAGTCAAGGCATGGTAGACACACAACCAATTGAAAATCCACATATCGAAACCATTCAACCTAATAAATCCGGTGAATTTAATTCAGATTATTCTAAACCTAATCTACCCCCACATTATGCACTCTTCTTAAAGGCATTAAGAAGAGCCATTTATATCAATTTGGCTGTCAATTCTAACAACCAACTAATTCAATACGGGAATGCGTGCATATCGTTAATTGAAAGCCCGCATAATAATAATACTAATAACAACAATAACAATAGTAGTTATAATAATTTTAATGAATATAACAGTTTTAATGAAGCTAGTAAGAAAAGAAACAATACTAATAACCCAATTATACAACTCGAACCGCATCTTTTTGCTAATGGTGTATTGGCAGTATCTGTGTGTGTTAAAGACATTGGGCTGATAAGGTTGAAAGAGGAAAAATTGCAGGACGAAGAGTTCTTGCTGTCACACCCATTATATTTGGCACCCTCCGGTATTCGAATGAGCATTCTAAGTGAAGATCAATCTTCCTCATCTTCACCAACATCAAAACATTCAGTATTCTACCCACCTCCACCAAATGCAGATTTACTATTAACGACATTAAAGATATCACATGGAATTACATTAAAGGATAAAAATGAAATTAAATGGGTCAAAGTGATACCAAACTTAGACCATTTAAATGGGAATACTCCAAGTATAGCAAACTATAATAAATTACCATCAATTAAAGAAAGAAAAATCATTTGGCCACTGGATTTATGTTTCGTTCAAGTGCAGAAGTGTGACCGGGGTCAATGCACAAATACAATAGCCTCTTTGGCCTCTAACAACGAGGATAACATTGATATGAAACTCGATGATATGGATCCCTTTGCTTTCAGTAGCTTTACTGAAGTTATGAACACTATTGACGATTTCATTCAAATACGTCAAACCTCAGCATTAAGAACACCAGGTAGTTCAGGCGCAATAAATACAAATCCAATGAGTAGTGGAAGTGCGTATACTGAACAATTTCAACAATACTACAAGAATACAACTAATGCTACAAGTCAACAGCCTTTGGGGTCCAAAGTCTCTCCCTTTAGTCAAATTCCACATGTGTCTCCATCTTTATCAAGTTCAATCGACAAAATTGTTACAATGGGGAATGAGCCGTTTAATCCTGAATTCTCAATGACTCCCACAATGGCCCCAAATATCAATAATGAATTATTTTCTATAAACAAGTCAAAACCTCATACAGATAATCCATTACTATCACCTTTAAGAAATGAACAAGACAGAAGAATCAACCTGGATGGGTTATACTTAGATCAAGAATCTCATGAAACTCCAAAGGATAAAATTCAAGATAGCACTATTGATATGATGCAAAAGCCACCGCAATCGATTATACGCTCATCTTCTAGTACCAGTGACGATCACGATTTATTTGGTGATGATGAAGAAGATGAAGATCAAAAACCTATGATCCCCGAGAATAAGATTTCTGATATGGAAATTGACGAAAGTGATAAGAACATTACTCATGAACCAAGTATGGAAGAAGATGACGATTTATTTGGTGAAATGAACGATTCATCCATGGAAGAAAAGAAAATTTTATCAGTTAAAGGTATCTCAGATGAAATCACGGAGGATATGTTTGGAATGTCTGACGATGAAGATAGTGTACGTCAAAGTGCAAAGCCCATGTCAGAAGGAAACATGGATACCGGATCATCCTTGGGGAATACACCAAAGGACAAATTTAAAAAACCAAACTTGAAAAGAAAGTACTTAGATATTCCATTAGAAGAAATAACCCTTTCCAGTAGTCCCCTATATACAGATCCTGGTGCTCCACTTCCAATAGAAACACCAAAGGATAGGAGAAAAAGTGTCTTTGCACCCTTAACATTTAACCCAATTATTGAAAATAATGTTGATAACAAGTATAAGAATGGTGGTAAATTCTCATTTAGTCCAACTCAGAAGGAGGAGGCTCTGAATTTTGATATTTCTACTGGAAACATATCAAGTTCCGATGATGAGGATGATAGTGATTCGAGTTTTGAATCTATTGAATATAACAATATTAAGCAGGACCTAAAAATGTTTGATGGGAGTGTTCATGATACCCAATTTCTGAATTACCAGCCAATACAAGGTGTTCAGGGTTCCGTTCCACCGTCATTCATGTCTACTGGTTACCCATTATCGGGGGAATCTTATGCAAAAGACACAGCAAACTCAATTTGGAAAATGTCGCACTCGACTAATGAGCAAAACCTATCCCCTTTAAAATCAAGTGATCCAAGTTTTTCTATGATATCAAATACTCTAAGTGAGCAAGTTCCCAAAGAAGAAATTAAAGAATGTATTCCTCCTTTGACGGAGGCCCATAACGGTGCCGACTTGGGGCAAACAGCGGAGCCCTCCCAAGACAGTCAAATATTCAACAATATACCTTTCTTACTTCGACATATACCATTATCATCCATTCCTGATGTTTACCTAGCTGCAAATCCAAGAATAGAAATCAACTCTAAGAACGAAGATATATTAAATGTCCTTTGTGAACAAGTTGTTTATGACAATAACTTACTAAATAATTTACAAATTCCAGAGGTTAGATACAATGAAATAATCATTAAACAAAATAGCTTCATTGCAGATACCATGCAAAAGCAATTTCCCGAGTTCATCAGCATGAATGGTAATGAATTGATTAGCAAGATTTTCAAAATGAAACAGCCTTACGTCTTTGTTAAGAAACAGCATGAAATCATGAAAATTAAATCAGATGCACAGCCATTTGGTAAGTTTTTGAACTTAGAGCCTGCTATGGGTATTAAAAACTTCAAGTGTTTGCTCCTAACAGACTCAAGTGGGAGCGATTATGACATGTTTATTTCCACCCTATCCCAAACTTACACTAATCATGAATTTGGTTTTTGTGAACTGCTAAAACTGACACCTGGTGATAAGAGTGGTCTTATAAGCTTGAAATCGTTTGAAGAAAATAAGTTATTACTGTTAGCAGCCCAAATTGTGTCATACTGTTCAACAAGTAAGAATTTCAGAAAAGATACACCTTTAATGATTATATTACCTTTAGAAAGAAATTCAATAAATTGTTTATTATCCAATGTCAATGTATTTCGAATTATCAGAGATGAAGTTAGATCCAAAATTAAGAACATGGATTTGCTACTAAAGGTAGTACCACAGAGTTTTATCAGGAATCCACTAACGTCTGTCGATGATTACTACAATCTATGTGCTGGTATTTATAATATTTTATGGCCAAAAGAGACCAAACTTACTACTGTTGCACATAAACTGCCAAGTAAGATATCTTTTAGGACATTACAAAACAGTAATGGTCTAACTGCTATAAACTATGATTCTTATATACATATGGCATATTCAAGAAGTGTTGATAAGCAATGGCTTTTCTGTGCATTGAGTGATAGTGAAGGGAAAACCAATATGGTCAAGTCATGGTTCGTAGGGAATTCTAAGCAGAAATTTGACGATGCTTGTACGCAGGTATGGGCAATGACGTTATCTTTGGCGTGTAAGAAGTATGGAAAAATATGCTTAATTCTAACAAGACTGAATGGTATTTTGCCAGATGATGAGTTGGTTAATTGGCGAAGATTGTCTGGTCGAAGCATTCATTTGGCTGTTGTTTGTGTTGATGATAATACTAAAGTATCATTTAGTGACGGTGATAGAATATACCCGAGTTTCAAACCACTAGTGAGGGATCCTAACCTTTCTGAACCAATCAACTATTCTAATCTGGATAATTACGAAATTGTTAATATTAATGATGATGTCCATGGCATTATCTTTCAAGACCCGTTTCCGTTAGCCAACTCCCAACACCGTTGTGCTATTAAAACTGGTGCTCTAATTAAATTCAAACAAACTGACAAAGGTACTATCTGGGATAAACTTGAAGTGAATCTGTTAAATTGTCCTCACTCAGATAGTACAAAATTGTTAGAGATTGTACTGGAAGAATTTAGGAATTTAGCAGCTTTAAGTATATGGTTTGGTGTATCGGATGGTGAAAATTCACACATTCCATGGCATGTCTTGGCTGTTAAAAAGATGATGAAATCTCTTGTCCATGTACAAGTGGATGTAAATGAATCAGTATTAAGTAAATGATAATATTCTATTTATATGACATCGACTTTTTATAGTTACAAGTATTAAATATGCAAAGTAGTATGGATTATATAACGTAATTAAAATTATGTGGTATGCTTGATTGTCATGAAAGGTCAGCTATTTAGAATATTTTATGGGTTGCCTTGATCTTCTGAATCTATTGCTAATGCCTAGTAGGGATTCATCGATAACGTCCAATACCGTGGAAATGTAATACTCACCACCGGAATGAGTCCACGAAACACTGTCTTCATCGAATTTAAATCTCTCAATCTTTAATCTACTCATTATATTGTCTGTGTTGTAGAAATCAACGGCATATCCAGGAGCTCTTAAACTCTTTAAAGATATAATCTTGCAACCCACTTTAACATCTTGAAGAAGCTTTTCAACTTCTTTATTTAATTTCATATCAAACAGGAAATTATTGATTAGTAACACATCACAATCTTTTAGAACTTCTTTTACTCCTTTGTGGCCAACAAAACTTTCTCTCAAAAAATATTTGATAGGCATTAAAGTCAGACCCATCAGTTTACACCGTTCCTTTAACTCCTTGTATTGGCATTCAGTCAAATCACTTGCATCCTTCATAATTTCACAGCCTGCACTTAACTTGCAATTGTACTCCAAAGATGCTTGGATAACACAATTACCAACACCGGATCCCAAATCTAAAAATGTACTTGAGTGATTCAAATTGCATTGTTTGTACACTTTGGATAAAAAGCTAGGCAGCAGTTCCCCATAGACATAATTACTGAACGCTTCATAATGTCTTAGCTGGGAAGCCCTAGGATGAATAGCTCTAGTGTAAACAATTTGTAAGAAATCATGAATGAATGATAGTGGAACTTGTTTTAAATTTTTAATGTGACTAATTATTTCATTTCTTGGCACAGTTACGATGAATTTGTTGTACTGTTCTACCATTTGAACAAAATACTTTGTGTTAGAGGTATCATATGCTTCATTTAGTTGTGGTATTATATTTACTTTCATCGATGTTGAGTAAGGTTCTGGTAAGTACACCAAAGCTACATATTCGATAATCTTGCCAATCTCTAACATGGGGTTATATCTAGAAACATCCTTAGTAAAATTTACTGTGAATGTTTCAGCTTGGTTGAAGAATAAAGGACTCTTTAGCTTAATAAGTATATCATTTGGTGTATTTCTTTTACCTTTATGTAACCGCTTACCAATTTTACCAATTTTTTCATTAGCTAAATCATGATGATTCGATATGACATTGGAATTAGTAATTTCTCCAGTGAAGAAGTTCGTCTTTTCGAGCAGTTCGATATTAAAGAAAGTGTCGGTGATATTAAACATAACACCATCCCAATCAATAAATGTTGAAACATCCTCTTCTCCATTTACACCAGGCCTTTTAGTTTGAAGGTATGTGTTACCTGGAGTAGTTTCTTCCTCTTCTACATTGTTTGATACTTCCTGGTTGATGTTTGATTCTTCGACATGAGGTAGGTCATTGGAAATATGTTTTTTGGTCTTTCCAGTTTTAGTAGAAGCAGAGAGTTTGCTTTTCGATTCATTATTATTTTGAATTTTTGGTTTTCTGCTTCTTTTGGGAGTGACTTTAGAAGATATAGAATCGAGGTTGTGTTTAATGTCTGGTTTACTAGGTATGCTTGTTATTTCATTGCTTAATGGTTCTTGTTGAGACTTCTTTTCCAGTCCTTTTGTTGGCATTTTTCTAGCTCCTTTCGATGTCTTTTTTGCCTTAATATCATTCGGGATGCCTTCTTTATCTTCAATTATCATTGAATTTGAATCCGAACTCTTATTTACAAGACCATTTTCTCTTTCTAATAACAAACTGGCCCTTATTAGTCTTCGCTTTTTACGCTTTGGTTTCTGTTTCGTTTGAGCGGGAGTGTCAGGCTTGTGGTGTGTTTCTTCTTCTGAAGAATAATTCGATGTTGAATATTGAATATTACCTCTATTACGATGTACAGTAGATCCTGATCTTTTATATGTGGTTGGTAAAGAGTAATCACAGTTGGGATCATACCTATTTGCGTCCTCTAATAATTGCTCTAGACCCTTACGAATCTTACGTTTAGATTTTACCTTCTCAGAGCCAGTTGGTTTATCCTTATTCTCGTCAGTCTGCTTTTCAGTTATGCTTCCTTGGTCCATACTTGGTGTTTCATTAACAGTTGGCTCAAGAATTGCTTTCTTTTCATTCAATTTTAGCATTGATGCATCTGATGGATTGGGTGTTGGGTAACTTTCATTGGGGGTGATAGGTCTTTGACTCTCGTAGGATTGTTCCTTCATATTTATATTATAATTTGAAGCTAAGTTCAGTTCTTCCAAGTTGCTTATCATATTCAATAAACTGCAACTATCATGCAAACAACCACAAAATGTCTTACCTCACCTAAATAATACAAATGGTATACAAATTAAATCAGGAAAGCAGACACTAATCGCACAATTCAAACTGTATGCTTATTAGTGGTTTGATATGTTGGATTACCTGTCTGACTGCCCAGAGTTAAACTAGCTTCTGCATACAAGCCAAGTCGCGTTAGCTTCAAAGTAAATTATTCAATGTTTCAAATTTAAAGATTGAAAAATAAATAAACTTGACTGTAAGATCAACTAGAGAGAGATACATCCTAATGTGTGAATGAACCACACGACTGATTGATATAATATGCAAATGTAATTAATGGTTGATGATATATATAGGCTGTCTATACAATTATGGGAAATGGGATTGTGGGTATCATTGAGATAAAATGGGTAACATCTCTTCATTATCTGAAGTGACTTGAATCTTTTTGTTAGATAATTTACGTTTCTTCTTGGTAGTGTTAGAATCTGCAGAGGGTTCGTTTCTGTTCAAATTTGGTATATCCAATTCACTCAATTTTTTGGCAGCGTTCTTACGACGTTTATCTTTAAGTTTTCTTTTGTTACGTTTATTCTTGTTGGGTTGTTGTTCAGTTGTGTCATTTTGTTCAGGCTTATCATTTTGTTCAGTCTTCTCAATCTGTTTAGGCTTCTCAACAGGCTCAATCTGTTCTAATTTCTTGTGTTGTTCAGAACTCTCAGCCAATACTTGTTCTAATTTAGTATTTGATTTAACTTGATCGTATTTCTTCAAAGACAGTATGAATGTGTCATTTGATTTATCTTTACTACTTTGAGCATCTAAATTCAATTCAGTGTCATCTAGGTCACTATCACTTGTTGAGTCATCGAAAATAGTATGTGAAGAGGCTCTCGACCCATTGGACGTGTTCTTTCCTAAGGGAGATAATAAATGGAATTTAGGTTTATCATCCTCATTGGTATTGTTATTATTACTACTATTATTATTATTAGTAGTAGTGTTGTCATTCTTACTACCTCGTCTTGGTGTGGTTAATAAATCATTGTCATTATTATCTGGTGAACCATCCACAGAGTTAGACTTGTTCTGCGCAGTCATCTTATCATTCAACTCTTTAATCATTGATTGTAAATTCTTGATTCTTTCCTCTGAAGTTATTCGTTGAGATTTGGTTGTCTCTTTCAATTTATCATTTTGTTTCGTTAAAGTTTGGATTTGTGATGTTAATTTGTTCACTTGTTTTTGTAACTGCAATGTGACAAGATCATTCGGATTAGGTGTTGATGATTTATCTTTGTCTTTATCTTTAGCGTTAGCCTGGCTTGGAATATCCTTTTGTTTCAATAAATGCTCATTATATATTCTTTCAGATTCTAAGACGGACTTGTAATAGTTCGACAACAATTGCAGCATGTCACTCATTATCACCGTTGCTTCAGTGTTCCTTTGTATGTTTTACAGCTTGATGGGATGAGGTTTCCTTAGTTCTTTAAGTTGAAACATTTTTTGAAATAAAACATTTTCTCACATTTTGTAAATTTGTTTGCGATGAGATCAAAAGGTAGGGCTCACAAGTATATTTAGACCAATGCATTCAACTAAGTATGGCAATGTGAATGAATATATGTATGTAAGATGAAGTAGTTAATGCAATGTGGGTTTGTATTAAATAGAAAATGAATGAATGAATATATGATTTGTATAAAATGTTGATACTTAAACTTCGATAGAGCCATAAGTACGAGTGATTGTTCCTTTCAAAGGTGGTGCCTGTTCTTCTTCTTCTTCTTCTTCTTCTTCTTCTTCTTCTTCTTCTTCATTGGATGCATCATTGATTAAAATAAAAGAAGAGATGATCAATAGAGCGCCTATGATATACCATATTGTGACCTGTTTCCCTTTGAAAACAAAATCCCCGATCATGGCCAGTGGGATAGTTAAACTCAACCCAACGGTGACGGTCAATGGAGTGGTCAAAATGATTGCTTTCGCCCAACAGAAATTACTTAAGAATGTTATTAATGAATTCAAAACAATGATTGAAATAATTTTGAAATCTAATGGGAATTGGAATGTTTCAAATCCAATGTAATGGAATATAACTAAAATGGGCCATAATCCGATAAAAGTGAACAATCCAATAAAACCTAAAATCAATTTAATATCAATTTGTTGGGGTGTATTATTTTTCTTTATTATTATATTGTCACTGTTATCATATTGTGTAGAATCACTGTAATAAGGATATTGTTGATTAATTTTTATTATTGATCTTTTGAAGATACTACTATAGATACCATAAATTAAAGCACCCAATAGAACTAAACAATTACCAATAATAATATTTTTATGTGATAGATGATTGAAAGAGTTTGTCGATGAGTCTGTTGATTTAGTAATAATGATGATAATACCCAAAAAGGATATTATTAAACCGATTAATTTATGAATATTAATAGTGTCAATTCCAAAGAGGACTCCGAAGAAAAGAGTGAAAAATGACGCTGTGGAGGATAAAATAGTTTGTGAAGTGACAGATGTATATGATAAAGAGATGTTGTTAGTTACATTAGCACTAAACCAAAGAATACAAAACATTAAACTTAATTTAATGATTGCTGTTAACGGTATTATTTGTTGGTTGAGGTTATTGTTATGACATTCAATATCTTCATCTTCTTGATATTTTTCATTGGGAGACAAACCTACAGTATCTTTATTATAATATAGGGAAATATAGGCTCCTTGGATATCCCATTGACCATTTTTAATATAAAATTTCAATACTTGTTTCCACAATGGGAACAAATAAATAGAACAAGAAGAAACAGAACAAAAAGTGATGAAGATTGGTTTCTTGTAATAGTTCGATTCGAAAATAGTATTCAATAGTAAAGAGGATGATACCCACGATATGATAACCACAGATAGCATCACTAGCCCGAGGGACGAGTTGTGTTTTGTAGTGGTGGTGTGCTGTTTCATTTATACGGTTGTTCTGCTTATTCTATTTGTTCTGTTTGATCTGTACAATGTTGCAAACATCTCAAAGAAGCAGAGATCATCTCATCATCTACCTTTAACGGTTTAAAGCTTCAAAGCTTTTATATATCACTGGCATCGTTCATATCGCTACTAACAGGCATCCACAGTGGACTCTTCAGGCCTATCGCAGATAAGAAGCTCTTAGTAATCTCTTCACTGTGCAAATAACGGCAGTATTACAAGTATTCGCAACCGGCCGCCAGCGGGTCTCGAGCCCGCGGCGAAACAAAGAAAACTGTGGTGGTGGAATTCTCCCGCCACAGTTTTTCTTGTTTTGTGTGGGGGGTTTTGCATTGAACTGCGCTGGTTCGAGTCTCGGGGAACGCACCGGTGATTTATTTCCATTTGTTTGCTTGGTCCTCGGCGGTCGCCGGTCGCCGGTTCGAAGCCTGGGATCAGACACTGCTGTCCTCTCCATACAACACTTGGCAGACGGTCATGATGGGTAAATCTACCACCCCACTGGTAGGTTTATGTAGATATTCATTCAATGGATCGTTCAATGATATCTCTAGGTTGCCACCGCCGTCCACAATAGTCTTATAATCATCCAAGGCAGGGGACATCACGTCTTCTCTCCACAGATTTAGCCCAGAATACGAGAACATCATCGCCATTAAACCTAAACTTTCCCCCCATATGAACCATCTTCTATCGGGTAATAAATCTAATAAGAATTGTAATACTATATGATATTTATGTGTCGATGTGTTGTTCCTCGTGGATGGTAATAAGGATACTATAATACCGGAAATTAATACTGTAGTGGCAATCAAATGATGTACAAAGAAATAATAATCTGATGAAGTAGGTGGCTTCTTTTCTTGTTCTGTTGTACCTACCTCTTCCTTGTCAATTGCCATATTTTACTTACTTGTCAGGTGTGTGTGTGTGTTGTTGTTGCTGTCTTTGGTGTATGGTTTCAATGATGATATGTCAAACTTTCTTATTTGTTATTTTTTTATCTTTAAATTGAAAGAAAAAAAAATGGCACATACATTAAGATATATTAAGATATTAATTAGTAAAGTTTAGAATATATATACAATTTTATATATACATTAATGTATTATGATTGTGATTATGACTATGGAGAGTGATTGTTTTTATTTTTAATATTATTATTATAGAGTAGTCGAACTATTCAACATCTTCCTTTCTTGTCTACCCTTTTTCATGACTTGTTTTAATGCAGATTTATCTAATGGATCTAATAATTCAAATGAACATAAAAGACCTTCACTTACCGTCATCACGGCCCCCCAATTATCAAACTCACCGCAATAATTCGGGGCAGAAAATACAGTCACCAATGATCTATCATTGAAAAATTCATATCCATCTTCAACCACCATATGAGCTCTACATACTAAATCAAAGCCAAATTTATTTAAAAATTTATTAATGGCAACTTTATTGTAACAATAACTCACACCACGCTCATTATCTTCCCATTCATTTGGTGAATCTGTTGGGTCAGACCATAATAAATCATTCACTAAACCAAAATCTGGAACATCAGTAGGTCTACTAACATGTCTGATCTCATCCATTGAGTTCAAAACAGGTGATAACCCACCATGAACACAAAAGATTTTCCCAGTCACTATAGCGGCAAGAGGTAATGTGTTGAATGTATCAATAAAATGTTTCCATGTCTTAATACTACAACGACGTTTACATTCATCATAGAACCCATAAACTCTAGTCACATTGGCACATTCATGATTACCTCTTAATAAGAAAAAATTCTCTGGATATTTGATCTTATAACATAATAATAAAAGAATTGTTTCAAGAGATTGTTTACCACGATCCACATAGTCACCCAAAAATAAATAATTTGACATTGGAGGGAATCCACATTTAGTGAATAATCTTAATAAATCATAATATTGACCATGAACATCACCAACAATCTTCACTGAAGGCGATAATTCTAATAATGTAGGTTGAGATAAAAATATTTCTCTTGCCAATCTACAAATTTGAGTAATTTCATAATTTTTTAGACAAACATTCTTGGTTCTCTTAGATGCATAACCTGCATCAATTAATCTTTCAATGCAATTGTCAATATCAACAATTTTCTTCTTTTTAGGTATCAGTTGAGTGTCATCTAACATATCATTATTACCTGTAGTCACATCATCATTAAATCTTGAATCTACGTTTATATTATCATCGTCAAGCTCTAAACCTCTTGGAAATTTCGCTTTATCACCACTCTTAACACTGAAATAATCATCTTTACCATTATTATCACCAACATCACTATTGTGATGTTCATCGATAATGTTTGGGGTATGGATAGGTGTGCTATAAATAGTATACCCACTTATCGATGCATTTGCTGAATTAGAACCACGCCTACTACCACCAACACCGCTACTACCAGTAGTGTTATCACCGACACTTCTCTTGTCTGTGGAAGATAATAAATCTTTTAAATGTGGATTAACCCCCATATTCTCTGATTTTCTGGCACTACGTGGTCTTGTCTCGTTAACAGTTATGGTTCCCTCATCCGGTCTTATATCATACATCGAATTGTGACGTTTCATTAATGATGAAGATTTCTTCTTACGGGAAACAGATGAAGATGAACTTTGCCTTATTTTGGGTTTGAGCCGTGGATTGACATCCACGTCATCGCTATCATCATCAGTGATAGCATGCTCACTATAAAAGACAGAATTTGAGGATGTATTAGTACCAACTTTCTTTAATATTGGTGTCATCGGTTCCCCATTGGTGCTTGAGCCTCTTCTTGAAGATGACCCTCGGCGATTACCGTTACTATTACTATTAGTATCAGTAGGTTTCAATAAAATCGACCCATTACTTGTTCTTAGTGATGACTGAGATTGACGGGATTTTAGCGACCTTCCTGATTGCGCAGTCTCACTACGATACATAGGCGTAGGTCTCAAATGATGTTCATCTAAACTAGTCTCCGAATCCATAGCTGCATGACTGAGAGAGGGATTCGACACAGCATTACTATCATCGGTCGTTATTCTTGGTTTATTTGTGTTTTTAATGGAGCTTGATCCGGATTTGATCTTTGCTGGTTTAAGTTTACTCTTACTCTTGGCATTCCCTGTTGTAGATGAACCTCCTTTCTTACCTGGCGATAATTTGGAATTTGAATTACCCATAACTGTATAGGTTAACTTTTATTTTGTATTTTGAATAAGGATAAATAATACTATTAATGGACGACTGTCTTCTCTTAGAAATGATGGATCCCAATGCAATTAATTAGTTTGATTGAAAAATTATGCTTTCTTAAGGAACAAATACAGAAAGACCAAAACAACACAAAAGTCTGTAGATTAATTGTAGATGATGTTGATGAATAATCTATCAATGCCTTTTTAACAACTACTATTCTGTTTGTCGATGAATATACCCTCTTTGTGTCTGGGTTGTAACCGTTGAAGTTGTATATTCTGGTCCTTTAAACTCTAACATCTGAATATTGAACTTCTTTTTTTTTTTTTTTTGCATTTTGCAATTTTGCAAATTTCTTCGAATTTGATCAGAAGAAGATGATTAATATTTGGAAAAGATCCTGATGAGTAAGAAAAGTTTCATTTTATTGAAAGAGACAGTGGTATTTGGGCAATTGAGGTGATGTTGTTACATAATATTTGGTCAGGTATTGAACAGCAAAAGTATACATATCTATAGAGAGAGAGAGAGAATTATAATGCAGAGTGTGCAGCAGACGGATTACGACGCCTTTTCGGCTAAATTGGCATGTCTCTCTAAGGGGTATCTACCTCCAAATGAACAATCTCTAACAACACCAATCAAAGGATTTGTTCCTTTGTACCAAGGTTATAAGGATCTTCATTTACAGTATTTCCAGGCTTTGAAAAGTGGACTTGGTGGGAGGAGATTGGCAGCTAAGATTAGTAAGACCATTCAAAATTCACAGCCAGTCATGAATTATGGGACATATTTAAGAACACTGTCAATTGATATTCCACTGTTGAAATATATCAATGAGATCCCGGAGACAGAACAATTGCAAATTGTTAATTTAGGTTGTGGTTCAGATTTAAGATGTTTACAATTTGTCAACCAAAGACTGTTTCCTCAAGTGACAAAATATATCGACATGGATTTTAAACAATCTATAGACTTTAAACAATCTGCTTTAACAAAAACACAACAGGGCCTCTCTAGTGAGATATATCAAGCAGTGTCTTGTGATTTAAACAATAGTGACGAAACTATGGCAATTCTACACAAACTTTTAAATATTAACATCCCTACTGTCTTCATTACAGAATGTGCATTATGTTATATGCCACAAAAAGAATCTCAGATATTGATTGATTCGATAAGAAGAGATTTCGTGACAGGTATTTGGCTTTCATACGATCCAATCGGGGGTCATGAACCAAATGATCGATTTGGTAAGATTATGAAAGAGAATTTATTAATGTCTAGAAATCTAAGTCTACCAACTTTGCTTGTATTTAATTCTAAGGATAGTTATGCAAGTAGGTGGAAGGAATATGACCAAATCACAATAGACAACATGTGGGAGTTCATGCAAGCTACAATATCACCCATGGAACAAAAAAGATTACAATCTGTTGAATTCTTAGATGAAATTGAAGAATTAAAAGTTATGCAAACTCATTATGTTACATTGAAGGCTCAATGGTAGATGGGATGTAAAACCTTTAGGTGAATGTATTAGATATTAATACTTGTAAAGAGATATATTCCTTTAAGCCAACTCTGCTTAACGGAATAAATCTCCGTTGGTTTCACCTTTACCTCTCCACTTGCTCGGTATATAAGTATCACTTTGTAATTGATATAATCTCCATGCTTCTCTCATGTGTTCCGGTAAAATAGGGCTGTTACTATATCTTTCCATACTTACATCAGTAGCATTGAACTTTTTCACTAACTTATTATACTGGTCAATTAACCCCAGTTTGATTTCACTTGTATTATCTTTACTTTTCAATAGTTTATTCCCACTCTTAATCTCTTTCATGGCATCTTCTTCGTCGTCAAAATATTCATCACTTTCATTCTCATCGATATCGTCTTGTTCATCTTGTTCGAGAATGGTTAAATAACTTGGATCATTCGAATTCTTATCAAAGGAAGATTTTTCAACCAGGATGGTTAATTTTTTCAAATATTTCTTCAGTCTATGGCCAATTTCTTTTCTCTTATCAAACTGACAAACCATAAGACTCACAAACCATTTCTTTCTTACTTCTAACGCTAATTCAATAAGTTCACCAGCAAAGACTTTCCCAATGGCTTGCAAAAACACTCTTACATTTTCACCGACATTTTGACTACAAACGACACCAGCTAATCTTTTCACTTGACTTTTGCTTAAAGCAGTTCTATGGAACACTTCAAACCTATTATTTTGTTCTCTATCCAAATTTAACACCAATAACTTAAACTGTTCTTCGTAGCTTAATTCTTCCAAAGGTTGCATTTCTTCAACTTCTTGATTCCTTTGAGTCTCATAAATGTCTCTAATAAAGGTCAAATTCTTGGGCACTCTATTGATTTGGGTATGTTGGGCCTTGTTCTCTAGACTTTCCTTGTTGTACTTTTCTCGAAGAGGTTCATAATGCTCAATGTCAGATGGTACAAATGTATTCATGGTACCACCAGTTCTAAGATCTTTGATCTTCCAAGACACATAGTCCTGATCTTCTGAGATAATTTGATCAATCATTTGCTTGATAGAATAGTAGTTTTCTGGAGTTAGAATTGGTGGATAATTCACCTTTGGAATGGTATCCAGCGGACCTTGTGGAGCTTCTGACATAATTAGATATATTTGAGGATTATATATTAGCCCCTTGGGTAATGGAATTGGTGTCTAGGTATCCTTGTTGGCACTACTAGCATTCTCACTCACAATAGTAAAATATTCATTAACTATTTTACATATACATTTTTTTTGTTACATAACATCAATTTTTCTTAGTAGAGATTTTTCAGACTAACATAATATAGATGAGTTTTAATTAATATACATAAATATATATATTACTTTAGTCTTTTGAACTTCTAATACTGGGATAGATATATAGTGGCATTTATCACCAGTAGAAAATGATTATTGGGTGTCTTTAGAGTTTTCAACAACATCTTCTACCGAGCTTTTCTTTTCCTCATTGGAAACTGTATTTTCTTCATTAGATGTAGGTTTCTTCTCATTGAAAACTGCTTTCAACCCACTTAAAATAACTACACTGATAGGTCCTAGTAATGGTAAGTAAACAGCTAGTTTGTGCTCTTGTGGGAAGAAATTTTGTTGCAACATTTCACCATGGAAAAAGGCTCTTTCACAATATTTAACAATATCGTTACTCATTAGCAAAGCCTTATTCCAGTCCATGTTACTCCCAACATGTGGATTATTCAGTAGATCAATCAATTCTAATCTCATATCTAATGCATTGGTGACATCTTCTAAAACCTCTTTGGGGATAGCCATTTGCTTAAATTGATCAGTCAATTTAACCAAAGACCATAATGTTTCTATAGCCTTACTCAAGTTTTGAATAGTTCTTATTCTCTTGATAGAATCGATCACAATGTATGGAGAGATGATCTCTCTTTCCTTAGTGTCTAAAACACCTAGTAGTCTTAATAAATCTTTAACAAATTTCAGCATTATAGGGTTTAAGTAATTTTCAGTGACTAAAGCATTGTCTTCTAATGGCGATTTATTAACAATTAAAACACCCCACTGTGGAACAATAAAACTACCGAATTGACTTTCTTCATTCATATTAGTAAATGTTAACCCATCAAGATTTGTTTCTTTGCTTGGGAATACAATAGCTAAATTAATGGCATTTTGCTCTACAAAATAATTTGTAGAAGATAACTCAGATAAATCGATAGCATGAGAAAGGTCATGCCATGTTGGATTAGAAACATTATTCAATTGATATAAGTTCAAATCATTGTAATAAGCAATTTGAGTGTCAATGGTGAAGTTAACTAATGGTGAGATCATTTCTCTAAATGGAGTGAAAATATTCTTCAAAGTGTTGTCGATTTCCCAAGCCACTGGAGAGCCATCACCATTTAGTAAAGAAATACTCAAATGAATGTTTGGATTATAGCTCACTGCGATATCACGATCAGTTAATTGATCAGGTTCGTATTGACCAGGTTTCAATGACCAATGATTCCATTCCAATTCAAAAGTATGTTCTACCAACGTTTGTGCAATAAAGAAGGGTAAATCGTTGCTTGCTACAGATGTATCATCGAAGTAGACAACAGTGGTCTTAGAGTCGTAAGGTAAATTGTAGCCGACAAATTCGTCTAAAACTAAATCCACAATATGGTAATCATCTCCAAGCGAAGTGGCTTCTTCGATAACTGTTTCATTGTATGGGAATATTTCTAATGACCAATCCACGTATTGTCTCTTGGATCTTAATAAATGGTTGACTTGAATTTGAACAGCATCATGAATATCAGGGAAACGATACGTATCAGATTTAAGGAACACTGGGATAGTTAAATGGATTTCCTTAAATTTATCATTATATAAATCTTGAATATATTCAATAGGTAATGGAGCTCTATAAATAGTGGTCAATTTATACCAAAGGGGTAACCCGATCAGCACGTAAAGTGCCACAAATGTTAATGCCACTGACTTTCTTAATGTCAATATAGATGTCATCGATGACTTGGTGGCTATGGGGCTTCTTGTATTAACAAAGTTGTCATTAACGTTCTTTATTCACAGTGAAATCTCTTAAAATATGAAATTTCTTGAATGTTTAAATTTGAATGAAAAATACAAGCTGTCACAAATAGCTGTCACCATAACGATATCAACTTGTGAATAGATCTTGTGCAGTAATGTTACAATTATGTATTGAATATATGGGATCTACATATTCTATAAGTTAAATGAGAACAGTATATCGAAAATTAATAGTTAACATGTTTTAATAATACAAATAAGGTCAGGAGTAGACACTCAACAATGAAGGAAAGGTAATAGAAGTAGTAGCAACATCCGTTAATTCATATATACATAGGTAAGATTATAATCGGTGCAAATGTCAGGAGAGAAAAGGGTTCATTGGGACCTTTGTTTTGAAATTGATGATTGATAAGAGAGTGTTTTTTTGATTAAAAGTTACAGTTGAATAATAGAAGATAATAATAATACTAATAAAGGAAATTAAACATATAACATAAGATTGGAATGTTTGGTTAAATAAAACATAATCAAGTCATTGTTCCAAAGGTTCGCTCAAAATGAGATAATAATAATAATAATATTGTTCACTATATATATTGATTGTTTGTCTGTTTGAATTTTTGTATTTGTATACCATTTTTTTTTTAAAAACTATGGGTTTCACTTAAGATATAATGATAGTGGAATGAAGTTGAGGAAGAGAAATAAAGATAATATTAATGTTGGAATGATAATAATAAAGAAAAAAGATATTTTATGTAAAAATATTCGCTTTGGTTATTTTTTTTTTGTTAATGTTCATTAAAATTTAATTAAGCTTATCTGGTTGGAGAATGATCTCTTGGAGCACCACCATCTCTGGATCTGTAAGAGTCTCTTGGTGGACCATAGTCACCTCTTGGGGCACCGTAATCACCTCTTGGGGCACCGTAGTCACTTCTTGGAGCACCGTAATCACCTCTTGGAGCGCCATAGTCGCCTCTTGGAGCACCATAGCCGCCTCTTGGGCCGCCATAGCCACCTCTGAAGCCACCACGGTATTCACCTCTTGGGGCACCGTAGCCACCTCTGAAGCCACCACGGTAGTCGCCTCTTGGGGCACCATAGCCGCCTCTGAAACCGCCTCTTGGGCCACTGCTGTAGCCACCTCTGAAGCCACCTCTTGGGCCACCGAAGCCACCTCTTGGACCACCGAATCCACCTCTGAAGCCACCACGGAAGCCACCTCTGAAGCCACCACGGCCACGGAAGCCACCTCTATTAGATCTTCTAATTGGTGGAGGGTTATCATCTCTTTCGACAGAAATAATAGCACCTCTGAATTCAATATTATTTAATTTGGTTAAAGCATCATTTAAGATTTCTTCGTTTGGGAATTCAAGAGCACCAGTACCATCGAATTCTCTGGTGTTAACTGAAGAAAATGTAGTTTCTAATTGATTTTCTCTAGCTAAATCTTTTAATTCTTGCCAAGAACAACCTTCTGGTAAGTTTCTTAGAGTAATACGGTATCTCTTAACAGGTAGCTTTGAGAAGACGACTTCTAAAGGTTGGTTAGCAAAGGATTTACCATTAACTTCTTCGATGGCTCTAGAAGCAGATTCAGCTTCTTCGAATTCGACAAAGGCGAACCCGTTTAAGATCTTAACTTCCTTCATTGGACCAAATGGACCGAAGATTTCATTTAATTCAGATTCTTGGACATCAAATGGGAATGGTCTAACAAATAATCTGGTAGTAGAAAGTTCACCACCGTCGTTGTTGTTGTGATGATGGCCTTCGTAGCCATGTTGTGGAGGGTAGCCACTTGGTTCATTCCCATAGGATTGAGGTGGTGGAGTTGGTTGATGTTGAGGTGGGTAGTATGGTTGTAATTCAGGTTGTTGTTGTTGTTGTTGTTCATGTTCTGGCATTTGAGCGTCAACTGGAGCAGAAGGTTGTTCAACGTGTTGTTCTGGAATAGCAGCATGTTCTTGAGCTGGAGCTGGAGCGGCTTCTTCATTGGCAATTGGGGCTGGAGCGGCTTCTTCAGTAGCAACTGGGGCTGGAGCGGCTTCCTCGTTAGCAATTGGGGCTGGAGCAGCATCTTCAGTAGCAATTGGGACTGGGACAACAGTTTCAGGAAGTTGTTCTTGTTGTTGTTGTTGTTGTTCGACAGCTGGTTGTTCTTCCACGGCTGGTGGAGGTGGAGGTGGGATGTCACCTTGTGTGTTAGTTTCGTCAGACATATTGCACGTTGTTGGATTGCTTGGGGGGGTTCTGCTTTCCTGGAAGTAACCTCAAGTAAGGAGTGAATGGGATGGGGATGGCAATGTTTTATGGTTGAAATATAAAATTGTTTGTTAAATTACGATGTTGAAAAATTTAAAGAGGCGTCGTGGCGTGTGATACGTAATCTACATACAGAAGTACATACCATACAGAAAGTGCTATTCATTAGACCCAGATGGACTCCCCGTATTGGTCCATGCGTTGTGCCAATTGCTTGACGTCTTCGTCCCAGTGGATTAGTTTTTGGTTCATCTTGGCGACTTGATCCAGGTTGATGATTCTTGGTTGGACCCAGGTGATGGTGACTAATTGATTGACTTGGTCGATGGAGCCTCTTAGTAATCCCAAGGAGATGGCTTTCATGACTAGATGTTCGACGTCGCCGATGTTATCGGTCAATCTTGTGGCTTCAGCGATTTGAGTGAATGAAAGAATTCTTAGATTTTCAATGAAGATTAATTCGATTAGGGTCATGATGCAGATCTTTTGTTTCAAAAATAATAAAGTCTCTGTGTCTAGATCCAACCCATTTTCTTTGGAAACAGATGTATTGGTCAATTGATTGAATTTGTTGAAATCACCTTGTGATAATGTATGTAAGATATCCACCACATATTTCAATTTATCATTTGGTGGGTTGGAAAGATAATTTTTCAATATTGGATGTTGTAATAATTCACCAAAATTAAAGATCCGATCACCTTTGATGGCAGCAATACACATTTTCAATGGTAATTGGGAGTCATCTTCTGGTAACACTTGGTTTTCATTTGGAAGAGTAGACAGATATAGTAAAGTAGTGGTGTAGAAGGAATTGAAATCATTTTTCAATTCAAAATAAACAGCATTGACTTGATAGAATTTATTAATAATGTACAATGGAGCTTCGTCGACACCATTGCTGTTATTGTTATTATTGTTATTGCTGATATAGGTTGATTCAAATTTGTTCAAAATGTCTTTCCCCTCGATTAAGTTATTCAAATAGAATAGATTCTTAGCGATTTCTAAATTGATCACAAGAATAGCATAGTTATAGTTAATAATATTTCTCTTTGGTTCATTTTCCTTCGTGGAATCGATCTTAGCTTGGAACTGATCCAATAATAATTTCAAGTCGGTTAGATTTGAATTAAAATCTTCATGTTTTTGAGTGGCTAATAAGAAATCGATAATATCCAATGGACTTAATTTGTCAATAGTGGAGGTCAGAATGAATTGGCTGTATAAATCAGAGGCCAACTCAGGGTTTACTTGAATTAATTTCTGTAATTGTAAAGTCAATTGATACCATAATTTATTCTGATATGAAGTGGAAATTGATTGGAAAAGAGTTTGGATTTCTTCGCTACTATCTTGTGGATAGTATTTGGTGTAGATTGTGGTCAACGTGGAATCGATATCTGACATCTCTGCTCTGCTTGGCACTGGTTTTGGGGATGGGGTGAGGGTGAGCCTTGTATGGTTTCTTTACATTGAAGTAAAAAGGTTTGCTGTGGCAAAGATTGCAGGATTGAAATAAATTTCAAATAATTAAATATTTCAATTTCAAACGTTTATATATATATAGAGAGAGAGAGAGATTATGAAGAAGATCCTTCTGACAGTGACCTGTAAGAGAGGATACTGTTGCCACAACAAACTGGTTACCATTAGCAATTTATTGAACGGTACTTTACATTCCTAGCAACCCTGCATATAGAATATTATATTGAACAGTTTTTTGAAAAGATGTCCACTGTTGTTAAAGCCACTGATATGGCCAAAGATGTACAAGATAAGGTGATAACACTTATCGAACCATTGATCGACCCTTTACTCAAGGGCGAGGCGTTAGAGAGAGATGTATCACACGAGATTAAATTGAAAATGGACCAAGAATTCGAACCCCATTGGCATGTTATTGTCGGGAAGAATTTTGGTTCGTTTGTCACACATGAACAAGGCCATTTCTTATACTTCTACCGTGGTTCCTTTGCAGTCTTGCTATTCAAGACAGCATAAACCGTTGAAAGACCATTGCAGTATGCCCACTCCACAACATACATACATATATAAATATAACTAATACATATCAAGTTGAGAACGATAAAATCTGCCACAGACCACGCAGAAACCGATGCCCAAAACGATACAGAAGCCAGTTAGACACACTCCAACGTCTGTGATGGCTCCAGCTAGGCCAACAGGTCGTGGGCCTGCCTCTTCGTGGGGGAGGGTATGCACATCACTTGGCACGCCGTAATAACGGCAGCATTTGCTGTTATTATTATGGGTGTACGCTTTGCGATGAAATATTTATTTCATTCCAGACCACTTCGATGAAGACTTTGCTACGAGGCAGATGGTGTTTGGCAGGCTTACTAATTGATGGCCAGGTATACTCGTATTACCGCTACGGCTACGACTACGACTAATACTGACAGATCCACATGTTCGTGCCCTCGCCTCCCATGACTAACAACAGCAACAGCAACAGCAACAGCAACAGCAACAGCAACAGCAACAGCAACAGCAACAGCAACAGCAACAGCAACAGCAACAGCAACAGCAACAGCAACAGCAACAGCAACAGCAATATCAATATCACAACCACAGAAGAGATGATCAAACGAACAGAGCCCCCAGTGAAACGGAAAGTAGGCAGACCAGGTAGAAAGAGAATCGACACTGAGGCCAAGAATAAGAGAACACAGCAAAATAGAGCTGCACAGAGAGCGTATCGTGAACGTAAGGAGAATAAATTGAAGAAGTTAGAGAACAAGATCCATTGGCTTGAACAATTGAATATACAGAACGTTAAAGAATCTGAATATGTTCTCAGTGGTGTGGAACGATTGATCAATGAATTGAATAAATATAGACCTTCCAATGCTGAAGATAATCATCTATTGGATTTCTTGAATCAATCTGGACAAATTAAATCTGAGATTAAAAATGAACTAGCCAAGGTTGAGAAACACCCAACCAGCGATATTAATGATATTAATGATATTAATGATATTAATGTTACTGATAATAATAATATTAATAATATTAATAATAATGATAGCAGTAATATTAACAATGACCAAGGCAATTCAAACTCTTCTGCTCAAACTGAGCATAATCCATCTCCTGTAACTAGTTCTTCTTCAAACTCACCAAACATTCACCAGAATAACCAGTCTATGAAGAACTACGGTGCTAATAATTTACTAGATGTAGATATTTGGTCAAGTTTATTACTTAAGAAACAAGATAACACAAACCATGTACCAGATTTCAACAATACGTGGGATTCAACGGATTCTGTTCCAATCATTGCAAATAAACTACTTAACAACAACAACAATAATAATAATAATAATAATAATAATATAACCACAACCGACGATAGTATATGGAACTCTACACATCTACCACAGGACATTCATAACACAACTACCACTCTCTTTGATTTTAACAATACATACGAGGTGAGTGGTGCTGACAACAACAATAATACCAATAATATACTAAATAACTTGGCATTTCCTGACATCTGGGGGGATTCATCAGTAAATAGTCTGGATTCTCCTATTGTATCTATTGCCACCACTTTACCAAACGTGGAGTTACCATTGGGCTGTACGTGTAATGGTGAATGTTTCACTTCACCTTCATCTGCGACTACAACAACAGCAAATAACAATAATACAAACAATAATAACAACAGCAACAGCAAGATATGTGATGGCGGTTGTGAAAGTGATGATGAAAGTTCAAGTCCAGTACAATGTGAACTCTTAACAAGACATTTGATAAATCGTGAATCCATTCAATCAGTGTTAAACGACAGGCAATTCTTAGAGAATGAAGCCAGTCATTGTTCACATTTCATAAATAATGTCAAATTGCAAAACCAATTGAAATCATATGATAACAGCAACAATAACAAATCCTTTGAAGCCGTGGTTGAGGATCTTTGTAATGAATTGATGGTCAAATGTATACATGATCCAGTACAGAATTCAATCAACTTAAACAAGAAAGACATGAGAAATGTCATGTTGACTGTTTAATCCGGTGCCCCGTATACCACTCATAATTACATAGACATATATATATTTATTCTTATTTCCATCATGGCACTTTAATATTACACATATTTTAATAGCTATCTAGCTACCTTTAATACAGTAATACAACCAGGATAAGTTAGCATCATTAATCCATCATTATTCCATCATTATTCACCATTTATTCACCATTTATTCACCATTTATTCACCATTTATTCACCATTTATGCATCGTTTATCCATCATATATTCTTCATATATTCTTCATATATTCTTCAAACTTTTCAGATCTTAAAATATTGAATGATTTTTTCGATTTTTTTCATTAAATTTCAATAAATTTTATTTCACTTTAAGATATTGACAGATTATTAAGTGAATTAAATAAAAGAATAGACTAGATCTAAACTTGTTTCATATTCAATTCCATAGTTAGCTTACTGAATCCACAACAGCAACAATGTCGCAAGTATCGTTGACAAACTCTGATAAGTCGATAGATCAAAATTTGGCTGATCTGTCGTTAAGCTCCCCTATTAAGAATCCTTCACAACCAACAACAACTCCTACTTCAGCGGAAAGTGATTCCAAAATACATTATTATCTACCAAATGATCATATAGATGGCTCACTGATATCAAATCTTGAGAATGAGGACTTTGAAAAACCTACATGGGATTCTTTCATAAAGAAAGATATGAAAAGGAAAAGACTGGATTCTCATACTAATATATCAGGTTTAACTCCTCTAACTTCTGCTCATTCCGCTATATTATCACCTTCACCTTCTCCATCTCCAGCTCCAACTCCAACCCCAAACCCAACTTACCCTTCATCTGTATCAGCATCGGTTCCAACTCCACCGGTGGAACCCAAAAAAGAAGATGATAAGCCGTTATCTGCCACTGCTAAAATGATGTTAAGACTATACGGTGATAAGTCACAACAAGCAAGAGAAACGAATAAAGAAAAATCTTCAGTGGCTACCGCAACAACAAATGCGTCAATTCCAGCTTATACAAAACTACAACAAAATGAAGATTCCAAAAATAAAACTGAAAAGAATACTCATACAACAAGTTATACTGTTAACGTTCTTAAGACTTTAAATGGAAATTCTGAAAGAAGTACCACTAAACTACCTGATCTGAAAAAATTGAAAACACCAGCCATTGAAGCAAGATTAACTGCTGATAATTTTTATAAGATGAAAGTAAAACCTAATTTTACAGGCTCAAACACAACTCTATCTTCTGTCTCCTCCGTCTCATCCGCCAAATTAACCAATGCTGGTTTTGATGGGGATGTGAAAGATAGTATATTTAATGATAATGTTGAAGTCATCTTAAAATGGAAAGAT
This sequence comes from Monosporozyma aerobia, assembly GCA_028408415.1. Taxonomy (NCBI): domain Eukaryota; kingdom Fungi; phylum Ascomycota; class Saccharomycetes; order Saccharomycetales; family Saccharomycetaceae; genus Monosporozyma; species Monosporozyma aerobia. The sequence goes on along the minus strand of JAKOOU010000011.1, from coordinate 747,517 downwards.
CATCTACCTGATCTTGAACCTTCTACTAAAGTTTCCATTATAAGTAAAGATATGGTTTCTACATTGCATTCATTGCAAATTGGCAATGAACCATCTCCAACACATTTCAACAGAGAAACAAATTCATTGACAATGACTTATGATCCTCAAAACAATGAATGGTACATGAAGGATTTATTCTTACCACCAGGTATTTACAAGTTACAGTTCTTAATTAACGGAAACTTGTATCATTCGGATTTCTTACCTACTGCAACAAACACAACTGGTAGTATAGTAAATTGGTTTGAAGTCTTGCCTGGTTATGACACTGTGGAACCTTATCGTGAAGAAAATAAAATTCCAGATTCAACTGCCAAGCACCAAAAGCAGAAGTCAGTTACTTCATTGACTGATTTTGCTGGTGTGTCAAGATCAAGTTCAACAATAAGTAAGAGAAGCTCTGCATCATCTTTAAGAATGTTAGGGTTAGGAGGCTTCACAATGTTGGAGAAACCAAAGCCTACTGTACAATATTCTAATGAAATTCCGGAAATATTTAAATTTGATAACGATAATGATGAGGATGAAGAAGGTGATGACAATGAAGATAGTAAAGTTGATCGTAACTTTGATCTAAATTTATCAAAAGTCGTGGATTTGAATCAAGACTCTTTATTTGCTAATATTCAGAAGATTGCTAAAATGAATACAGAAGAAGCAGAAGAATATTTCTTAAATAGATTTAAAGTTCCTGATTTACCAATTTATTTGAATTCCACATATTTAAACAAAAATTTCAATAATAATAACAATAATAATAACGATAATCATGAGCTTAACCATATTATACCCCATGTTAATTTGAAGCATTTATTAACCACATCAATAAAAGATAATATTGTTTGTGTTGGTTGTACTACAAGATACGAGGGTAAATTTATTACTCAAGTTATTTATGCCCCAGCCGATTACGAGAAATAAACTATGCATTTTTTTTTTTAAATCCCATTATTATATTTCATTTTCAATTCTATTCATTCATTAACACACATAGTTGTTAATGTTCCTTTCCCCCCGCATACTGTATTATTTTATGTTTTATTTTACCATTTTCTATAGTCATTTAACGAATCCACCATTTATTTCTACTTATAACGATTTTATATTTATGTATAAAGTAATTTTTACTACAAAACTCCATTTAGATATGTATTACTATATGTCTTTCTAAGCTTTTTCTGTTATTGATTTTTTCTATGACTTAATCGATATATCATATAACTTCACAGAATAAAACCATCATATGTTTGGGTGTGTTATCACTAGTATTTTCAGTATCATTTTCATTGTCATCAATAAGTCTACCAGTTAATATATCATCTAATTGACAATATTGTAAGTTACTCATTGAAAAATCAGCATCGTATATAAGCCAATCTTCACCGTGGGATTGTCTAATTGAATGCCACATGTTATCTGAGTCATACTCTTTGGCCAGTATATGGCAAACTCTTAAATTAATATCAACCAAAGAACCATTCTTGGGAGCAGCACGGCTTAATGATGGATATATGTATTGTAAGCTTAAGCCATCATCCTCATGTTTACTTGGACCGTGTAGTCTTCTATTGATCAGTTCACTGGTGTAATTTCTCTCCTCCTCGTCATCATAGTCATAGTCATTACTTTGAATACTCAACACAGACATGCTTTCAGATAAGTCAGAGGGAGTATGATATAAAGTATTGGGTATAATATGGTGATTTCGTATATAAGATCTAGTAAAATTCAAGATAATGGCATCCCTTTCATCGTCATCTTCATCATCGTTATTATTTTGTGTATGGGCTAAAAACTCTGAATTATCAGAAGAATATATCTTGGGTATTTCCATGGATTCCGAATCTTCATCCATGTCCGATTGACTTTCATATTCCAAATCAGACGATAGGACACTGGGGATGGATTCAAAAGATTGTAAATGAGACATAGTCTGATCGCTGCAACCAGCATACCTCTCAGAAAAATTTCTGTGATACGCTTGCAGAATATGGAAATCATGTTCATAGATTGGGATCAAGTATAGTGCATCTTCTTCGTAGCCCCCCTGGTTACAACCATTCAGCTTTATAACTTCATTATTTTTGATCTTAAATTGATTCAGCACGAAGTTCTCGATGTCACCTTTCATGTTCATCATTTTAGCAGGTATAGAAAGTATCAACAACTTGAATTGTGAGTTTTTCTTATCAACCTCTTCTTTGAAATATTTGTTAAGGACCTGTATTAAGATGTTTTTGTTTGTCTTATTTCCAGTAATCTCTTCAAACCGTCCCTGTTTGATGTTGGAACTATACCAGCACCATATCCCGTTATCAGTATCAGCTCTATGGTCTAAAATACCACCTTTATCACTGTATGTGGAGCTCATGTAATCGGATTCCATGTTTTCCTCGCTTGTTTGCGACAACACACTATCTATTGCAATGGACATGTTTATAAAGTAGATTTTAATCAACAAGTTAGATAATATCTATAAATCAAGTGACCCAAACAAAACGTGAGGAAGATTATGTCTCTTTCAATAGTTTGTTATGGCAATGGACAAACCGATGTGGATTCTTGGGCAGGTTTCCTGATCCACCTTTATATATATAGTGGCTTCCCCCATATTTAATTCAATTTCCCTCAAAATTTCAAAAGATACGAAGCGAAGATCTGAAAACAGCCAAGAAAATGTGTCAAATATTGGCAACGTAAAGAGTAAAAAAAACACTCAAGTCGTCTCCTGATATGAAAGCTAAGAGGCATCTTATATATTAACAGATTCAACTAGGGGGATCCAGTTGTGTATCGAAATAATTATACAGTTCTTCCACACTGGAGTTTAATAGTTCGTGGTCTAGACCGCCGCTTTGTAAATATCTTTGTTCAAGCATCTGTGTCCACGGTTCTACAAAGCCCAGCCCGATGTCTGTACTACCTGAGAACCAGTCAATGGCATCATTTGTTAGGAATGCAAGATTATCTTCTGAATCTATGGCGGCGTTTGGCGGAGTTGCACCATCTTGCTTGGCAGGAGATTCGTGGGTGGAGTTACTTTTTGATTCAGTGTCTTCCGTTGGAGTAATACCAACATTATCATCATCGTTAAGCATATTTATAATAGGCTTGGATTGTACCGGTGTATTGCTTTCATCACTATCAGTAGTCATACTGGAATAATTTTGTTCTTTATTATGCTCTGCTATGCCATCTTCAGTTGTGGTGGGTTTGCTGCTCGATGTTTTTATGTCACTTTTCTTCTCAGTCCCACTAGTGGATGTAGCTTTCCCCGATGTAGTCCTATTGACTCTGTACTTGGGTACAGTATCTGGGTATTTCGCATACTCTCCTAAATGGTCTTCTTTCACTAGGATGCCATGAGAGACTAATAGCCTCTTGTTTTTCTCCTTCTTCAAATTCATTTCTTGACACAGATATAATAAGATAGCAGAATATCTTATAGCCAAATGCAATTCATCTGGTGTGGCTTCTTTCAAAGTGATGGCAGCTAATTTAATAACATTAATTGTTTCATCCAACGATATGCAACATAATTTTAAAATAGTTTTCGCTTCGGAATTGCCCATATTACCAATTGAATTCGTTAATGTCAAGTAACATTTTACTAAAAATGAGACAGCTCTAACTATCCTCATTACCCATTTCACGGGCATGTATTTGAGCAATTTTAATCTATGTACACGTACAGCGGAGTATAATATCTCCTTTGCGGCATTATATGCCAATTCAACATATTTGGCACTTCTTGTGATCTCATTAACTCTTAATTTTGTCACTTTGACATCAACTTGTAATGCCAATGAATAAATATACAATTGACAGTAGTGATATTCACATAATAACGACTCATGCATAATTTGTTCAGTAAAATCATGAACCGCCCTCTTATCCTTTCTAACAGATATATCGTATGGCTTTCCCGGTAACACCTTCATACATTCTCTATAGGAACCATACCAACCTTCAATTAGAGGGGATAATATACTTAGAACCGCTAGGTTATGGACTTGATCGTTTGATGCCAATTTCCGTCTACCTTTATCATAATAAATTGTGTCATAGCCGATAAGCATGATACGGACTAATTCAATTTTAGCCCTCTGGGCTAATGAAAGCTTCAAGGGATATGGAAGCTGGTTTTGTTGGTGTTGTTGAACAATTTCATCATTATTTCTAGAATAATACAGTACATATTCATCATTTAAAAATTCTCTTTCCAAATCTGTTAATCCACCATGTTCTTCGTCCTGACTAGATTTTAGAACATCAATCCATCTTTCCTTGTCCTTATCATCCTTTAATATTTGTTCCAAATAAAATAGTTCATTCCCAATACTTCCTAAATCATCCTCATCATCCACCTCAAATGGAGATGTTCTGGATTTATACTTTTCAAAACTGATTTCACTAAAACTCTCAGCAAGAACAGATTTTTGATTCATATTCATGGATGTAGTTGCATCAGATATATGTGCTGCTACAAAGACTTTTGAACTTGTGTGAAGAAAATCCATATCTTGCGCTAAACGGACCGCACTCCCAGTTAGCATCCAAGACATTCTATCACTTCTTCTGATGGCACCAATACCTGTCATTTCATCTTCCTCCTTGTTATTGGTTGACGATGGGAAATCGTTGTCATTTAAACTATTAGCGTAATCCGTCTTTTTCCAGTGTATTTGTCTTGGGTTCCACTCAGTAAATATAATAAATGCTAATACTGTACCAATTGATCTTGTACTTGCTTCAGCCCAAATTGTCTGTGATATAAGCCTTTGACAAATATCCCATAACTTCTCATGCACTCTAATATTACGTTTATTATCTTCGCCATTATCAAATCCTATTTCGCTGAATGAGTGATATCTTGTCGAGATAGTCAAAATGGCACAAAGTAAAATAGGATATTGTGCCAACTCCTTAGGGTCATGCAATTGGAGTGGGATATTTGGGAAATAAGGATGCATTGTTGAAAAGTATAGATCAATGAGTTCAACTGCCTCCAGTTCAGTAATTAATTTAGTGGGGCCAATGTAGGAAACATCAGAGAGTAACCTTTTAGGTTTAGGTCTTGACTTTGTTAATTTGTCAATCAGCAGAGTAATTGGTTTTTGAGGGCCATGTAAATTGAAGAAAGGTGCTATAGGATTTCTCTCTAAAAATTCGGAGCATTGTTGTGCATCCATTGGTATCGGTGTCATTGAAGGGGATGAGGTTACTGGCTCTGCTACCTGTTCTTTAGTATGATTCAATGCACTCTTCAATACCTCACTGCTGTTCTGTTTGGCAACTGATCCTGCAGCATTGGCTAAGAACTGTAATGAGTTTTGCATGGAGGCCAGCTCTAATCTCCATTTCTTAGCGTCATCACTATTGTCATTTGGTTTAGTTGGAACCTTCCTAAGGGATGCTTTAATATTAGTTCTTTCAGGAGATAAACTCTTGGAATGGTGTTTTTCATCAGATCTAGCAGGTTTGGTAACTTTCCTAGTGTGAGAACCTTTATTTGGGTTACGCAGGCTACCAATTGGGATCAATTTGTCTAATGAAACATTTTCTTTGTGGTTTATATCGGAGTCAATAGACACCATGTCAGCCACAATTGTCTGGCTACTCTCTCTGAGAGTATTTGTAAACAGGCATTGTTTCTGTTGTCTTCTACAACGTTCACAGGGTGGAGGATGTGGGTTGTCTGCTGGTCCTAAATCACATTTGATTTTTCTTATTCTACAGTTTAAACATGCTTTATAGTTTCTTTTCCATTTGGGTTTTTTATCAGCTGTTTCTTGATGTTTGGAAACATTATACTGGTTACCATACGAGGTTGATATGTGTCTTTCCATGGTTAACAGATTTGTGTCAAATGCATTCTGTCTTTAGTTTGTCTAGTTTGTAAGCTTCTTTTAAACATTACTGGAAAAAAATATATATTATGCTCGGCGAAATGACTGAATATGGATTAAAACATCGTTGATATCTTGTTTTCATTTATAAAGTGTATAGTCTTTGTATATATTATCTAATTAAAGATTATGTTTGTTTGGTGTTAATAGAAGATAAAATAAATATGAATTGTGTTGCATTATTAAAGTTCAACTCATATAGCAAGCACATAATTCATTCTTTTGAAAGCATTGTGACATTGCATGTTAATTGAATCCAATGGCATATCAGTCATGCTCAGCATTCTTTTTCTGTACAATAACAGATAACCTCTTGTATAATTCTTCATCTAGTGCATCAAATTCACCAACAAATAAGTCGGCAACATTTTCATCATCATCATTCTCTTCCTCTGCATCAACATCATCGATCTTCAAGTATAAATCACTAGCAATATGTGCGGAGGTGGAAGTACGTGTGTTATTGAGGGTTGAGTCTTCATCTCTTATTTCCTTGGCACTAAGCTCACTTCCATTAGAGTCATCTGCCGATATAGTAGAAGATATTATGTCGGAATAGTCGCTAGATATCCGCGATGATGGATGTTCAATACCAGACCAAAAAGAATCTGCCACATCCGTTTGAGTGAAGGATGATACAGGTAAGGTCATTTTAAATGTATTTTCATCTACCTCCGATTCGTCTTCATCTGTTAACTCACCTTCCATATTCTTTCTGCTATAATAGAAATTGCCATCTTTATCTACAATGTAATGCATGTTTCTTTCAGAACCATAGACAGTTGATATGTTGTCATCGAAGCGAAAAGTATCGTAACTTTCTGTACGGAATTTCTTTTCCATGATTGTTTGATTTGAACTATCACCCGATGACTCCACTAAAGATTCATGATGATCTAACTGTCTTGGATTTGTTGGGTGTGTATATGTGTATGGGTTCACCTGGTAATGGTCCAACATTTTATCGTCATCGAATTGTGGTAATGAGCTTTGTTCTTTCTCAGCCTTATAGAATAACTTCCATATCTTCAAAAAGGAATATATCCAAACAAAGACAGCTGTGGTCAAACAAAATATAAAGATTAATAGTCTATCTCTAATCGTATGGTTGATTTTAAACTTCGATGATAGGTAGAAATCAATCCCACCGCTGTCATTACTCTCCGGATTAGCTCCTATTAGCATGTATGATGCAAAATCATCGTTATCGGAATTTCTCCCATATTTAGATGCAGGAGTGTCATCTAAGTTTTGAGTAACGGGATCGTGATTGTCCTCCTCGGTGTGATCCTTGGATAAGGATGTGATGGAGATAGAAGGATCGATTAGATCGGCAATTGAACGGAAAGTTTCAGTTGGATTTTTGTAAATGAGAGAGTCCGGATCAGAGATTAAGTCTTGCAGTATTGAAACATAGTCCTTTGGAACATAAACTTCAGCTACTGAGGTTATGTAGTGGCTACCTGGTTTCACATATGGTACGATTTGTTTTACTTTAATACTTGCTGCATCAAACTTCAATTCTGCATATTCTGAAGCAGTTATTGTTGACGAATCCAGTGTATTAGTAATACCACTTATGGAAATTTGTAGTGTATCACTCTGAGTTAAGTATGTATCTTCATTTTCATCCCTTCTTTCTAAAGAGGGGCCAGAGTTGTACAGTGTTGTTGTTTTGTGGGAGGCTAGTGAATTAGTGTTGGAAAACGTTGAGACTGATCCGACTGTGAATGGATAAGAAAGTGTGTATGGTAAGAAAGTGAATAGTTGTGCTGCAGTTAAAGGAGTTTCCACTAAGAAGGAGAAATGTAATTTATACTGGAAACCTATAGTGATCAATTCACAATCAGGTGAATCTTCAATTATCTTTGATGGAGTAATAACAGCAGGTAAAGTATGTATGGATTCTGAATTGACCGAGGCAGTAGTAGCAGCCTCAGAAGCATATTGAATACTGTTGGGTAACCACTTAGTGTTGCTTTCATTATTGTCAAAAGTTGGTGTCATTGTTTGGGTCAAACTACCTTTCACAGGTGTTCCAGTAATCCTCCTACCACCTTCATCTATATTCTTAGGGTGATGAGAGGAGGATGGAGCCCTCCGTGTATTACTTTTACTAGTCTCAGATTCAGACACAGGATTGTTCTCACTATGTGAATTTTTATTTGGATGTGGACGCGTAGAATCAGTCTTAGTGGAGATGATATTAGTGGCAGACTTTGATTTCCCTTGGCTGTTTGATTGTTGAGAACGAGTGGCGTCAATTTGGGATCCTACGGTAGTCGAGCGTACTGCACCTTTGTCTTTAGTATTACCACTTTTAGTTTTAATAGTTTTTCCTGTTGTTGATGATACTGATTTTTTACCATTACTAATCTTATTGGCATTAACTTGTCCAGTCTTAGAATGAGAATCACTGTTTTTAACACTTGTGATAATATTGTGAGTGGACACTGTGTTAGAAGTTTCAGTTTGTTTATCGAACGTAAACGAATTACCATTAAGGTTACTGTTACTCTTCACAGAAGCTTGATTGTTAATGTTATCTGCAACAGTCGAAACAACAGGATTGTGTGTACTACTTCCTTGTTCATATTGATCAATGACACTTTGGTTATCTTCGATTGTTTGAGAAGAGATGGCCAAAGCCACATTAGACACAGGGACTGGCGACTCGGACATTGTCTTTGGTGGTGACAAGATTGAAGATGATGGCAATTCCTCTGGAATATTGTTATTTATATTTTGACCTTCAGTCACTTGAGAAGCTTGAGTCATTTGAGGTATTTGGATGGTTTGAGAAGCTTGAGGGAACTGAGTGGTTTGAGATACTTGAGGCCTTTCTGTGGTTTGAGAAGCCTGCACTATTTGTGATGTGGGAACCTCTTGAGACACTTGTGGTGTAGTATCTGTGATGGTGTTTGCGGGTGTGGATATTATTTGTGTACTAGTAGATAAAATATTCATCACTAGGCCGGGATCGCTACCGCCATCGGTAACGTATATGTCATTATCGTTAGGATCGAAGTTGCCGTTTTGATCTACGGTTGGATCAGAATCCGATTTTCTATCAGCCCTGAGATCTGCATCAGTATCTTGAATAGTGGGTGCCTTAGGATCAGAAGATGGGATAGTAGGTGGCATGGTATTTGGATCAATAGGACTACTCGATGTAGTGGTAGTGTCATATTGTGGGAATTGGTTAAAACCAGCATAACTGTTTGAAAATGTCACTACGGTGTCTATAACCTCTATTACATTATTGATGTCGACACCATGAGTAGGCATGGGGGTAACGGAAGCCACCGTGTCTGCACTCAATATATGACGATGTTCGGTTTTGGTATAGATTGAGCCATCATTAGGTCCATATGGCATTTCCATTATAGGGAGAGAATATGCGGTAGTGGGTACGTCAGACGATAGTGGATACGCGTCTCTATCCTGGTGGTATGAGGTTTGTGTGGTGGAGGAGATTGGCAACGCGTCTCTATCCTGGTGGTATGAGGTTGGGGTGGTTGAGGCTACGGGATATACATCTCCATACTGGTGGTATGAGGTTGGGTTGGTAGAGGCTACGGGATACGCATCTCCATACTGGTGGTATGAGGTTTGTGTGGTGGAGGATATTGGCAACGCGTCTCTATCCTGGTGGTATGAGGTTGGGGTGGTTGAGGCTACGGGATATGCATTTGTATCCTGGTGGTATGAGGTGGTACTAGGTAACTCTGGAATGAAAACATCACTAGCAGAGTTTTGTTCAATGGTTGTGTCTATTATATTTTTTGTGTATGTATTGGTGTCATGAGATACTTTTAGATGATCTCTGAACAATGGAACATTGTCTGATTCTGTTTTAGTATTAGTAAAATGTGGTGTCACTACTGTAGACGTTGCCCATACGATGGAGTTTATATCTATGTTTGTATTTGCATCAGTCTCTGCCAAGGCATCATCATCATCATCATCATCATTATTGTTATTATTATTATTATTAATTATTGTATTGATGAAGGTGTTATCATTGGAGAGGTGAGTTTGGGTGCTTGTTAGAGTTGGAGTGATGTGAGACGTTGTTGTTACAGGGTTGGATTGAGTGATACCTGTCGGTATATCGATTTGAGAGTTTAATGGAATATTATTATTATTAATTTGAGGTTGAGAGGGAGGAGATGAAACATCTTCTTCGGATATGGGGGGTGTATGCCCACCTGTGCTGGTAGATGGTGTGTCTTGTATAATAGTAGTCGAAAGGGGAGAAGTAGTGTCTGTACTATTTGTTTGAGGCAAATGATACTGTACAAAACGAGTATCGAATGGTTGACCGTGTGCGATCTGTACGATTGCATTAAGCCAAATTAAAATGGATATGGGGTGTTTATTTAGCATCATTACTACAGCATATTATTTGTGGTTGTGTAGTATATGTATATATATATGGTATATTAGTATGCTCAACGGGGGGGTAAACAAAGGAAAGTACGTGTAGTGCTTGGTATTAGAAGGGGATGTCGATACTTTGTTAGTATATATATATATATATATATATATATATCTTAGTTGAGTGAGTGTGGATATATTATTGTATCTTGTAAAAGAAGACTTGGATAAGCAGAAGGTAGCGAGGTATGTGTAAAGGAGTGAATTGCAACTGGTGAAGAGAAGAATACAATCTCCAATCTCCAAACCAGATCCTCTCATCCAACAATCTTTATTTGAAAAAGAGAGAGGAAAAAAAAATTTCAGTGCAAAATTGAAGAAAACGCACACAAAACCCACTAAATGGCGCTCGAAGGAAAGAAAACACCTTTTGGGACATCTCCCGCCTCGAGAAAAGGCCTCCTGCCCTGCGGTTTTTCTGTGGCACACAATAGCGGGTGTGTGCAGTGCTGCGAGGAAGAGTGGAAACACAATAGCGGATTGCCGGATTGGGACAGATGCGTCTGCAGCAGCGGCAGACAATGGCGGGCAGCGTTAATTTTCCATGCGAGATCTGAGAAGGCAGTGCTGAGATCGCAGAAAACCACGGCAAAAGCAGTAATAATACGCTCAACGCTCTTTTAACACGGGATCTGGCGCGGTTTTCAGCTTTTCAGCTTTGGGGGGGGATTTCTCTGGGATCTCGCGGGATTTTTCAGATCTCGCGCTGGCGATCCGCGGGTTGCCTGCCGTGGGCTATTGTGTGCTGTTCCGCGGAGCTGTGCGTTATGTAAGCCGCGGATGTTGATTGAGTGAGTGGGCGAGTGGGCACGCGTTCGAACCGTCTCCACGGACCCGTGAACACCACAGAAGCCACAGATACAGATGCAGATGCTTGCTAGATAGGCAGTCAAACAGTCAAACAGGTCTATTCCAACCTTCTTCTCTTGGTTTCGTCGTATTGGGTGTCACTGTTTGGTGTCGCCATGGATGAGCCGTTGGATTTGATCTTACGTTTCTTCGACACGTTCCCGGTCTTACCAGTACCCTCCAAATCAAACGCTAAATCTTCCACTTGAAACCCAATGTTTGGATTTTGGAATTCGGTAGGATACGATCTCTCAAACTGTGACAACACATTCGAGCAAAGATCCCAATCAATCCCGCCATTCCCACTGAACAACTTCGAGTCCTTGTTCATCGACATCTGTCTCCACTCTTCATCACTGGTCATACTGGCAGGACGATGCACCTGGTTCATCATGTCAGCATTGTTATTGAACATAACAGGGGCTAATTCTCCACCTTTACCGTTCTCGCGGGTCGGTATCACTGTGAATTTACCCGAGAGATCGCTGATTTGATTCTTGTACGATTTACGTAATTTGATCGCTTTGGTACCGTCCATGTTGGTTCTCGCCACCTGTTGCGATAGATCTGTCAACTGGTAGACTGATATCAAATCGTCTAATGGGTTCGGCTGTTGCAACGAATAACTCTCGGATGGATCGATGTAATAATAATATGATGGGATAGTTTGGTCAGTCATTCTTATCTGTTTGCTTCTTTCTTTGTTTGAACTATGATGTGTAAGATATAGCTACAAGTGGATAATTATCTTTCAATGATCTATAAAATAACAACGATAACAGTGTCTATATATATATCTGCGTATGCTAATAAGACCCCTCAATAAATATATCTCCTTGTGTGTGGTGTTAATTGACCCCTCAACAAAAAACAGATAGTAAATATGATTACAATGTGGTTCCCCTCACCTTCAAACTCCAATTTATCAAACTGTCCTTTTGCTTTAACAGCAATATGTAATTTTTCAATATCGCTTGTTTTTTTTTGTTTCGTCTTTTTGGTGGTGCTGTAATTTTTTTTGTTCGTTCGGCCCAAACCGAAATTTTTCATTTTGGCTGTCGTTTCCAGAAGTGCGTTTTACATAGTGGTAAATGACACTAATTCGATGAAGAAAGCACATGTACATGCTCTATTGCTATATTATTTTCATTTACAGAGAAATCAAGGAAATATTGATTATATCCCTTGGCCGGTGACAATGCAATTTGCTATAGATAATTTATTACTCTTACCTTGAGTTGGAAAATATGTATACTGTTTCTGTTGCTTTTTTATGAGCCATTCCCTTGTACAATTGGGACCCTGAAAAATTATCCTGGAAAGGCCAGATACTCAACTACTACTCCCTTACTAAAGTCACATGGATTAATAATTAAATGATATCCACTATTGTATAGTATTACCATTTTCACCACTATATGGTGTAATCATTAATCAATGATAATATTTTAATTAAATATCATGAGGGATTGTATCTTGTCACAAAATTATTAGCCCTGTAAATACATTGACGTGTATCATTTAGAGTTTCATTAGCTATTGGCAGAGTTTATCATTTGAAATCTTTAGTCTAGAAATATACTTCCACCCCCAGTACACTCCCAAACAACTATTAGTGGTTTGTTAGCTTGCATTTTTGATATATTTGGGCTATTTCAGACCTCGTTCAAAATTTACTTGTGTTTTCATAAAAAGGTTACCTATACACTTTTGAAAGTGAATAAAGACACATGATACTAGACAGCACCCAGTTCAGTTCAAAGAACCTTTTAAAGTCAAAGGATAATAAATTCTTTTGAGTGTATTATTCCTAAAATACCATTTGGATTCAATTGACCACAACTATTTTTCTCTATACCAGTATGATATCAGGGTTAACAGTTTTACCATATACATTCAAACTGGTGTTGGTTATTGAGTAATTTCAGTCAACCGCAATAAGTTCATGAGATTCCCCAAAGGTTTCCTGCTAATATTAAACTGTATCGTAAGGTTTAATAAGTTTTAAGCCATTCCATGTGGGGTAATTGGTCTTTTCTGTTTTGTGTACTTAAACGGTTGGTTGTCTGACTATCGCAGCATCATATCCATTGAATTGATTTGTACAGTAATCTTTGTTTGTGAGTTTTAAAATGCCAACAGTTATTGAACTGATCATAGATTGACAGTATGCACATTTATACCCAGGTGGTTTTCTTAAGGCTATTTTCCCCTACTTGATATGTCCTGTGAATTCCAACTTTCATGTCTTTTTTCATATATTTATCAGTGTTTTAGCACTATTGGTAAATAGTTATTCCTGTTTGCCTCTCAAAGTATGTCTTGGAAGACATTTTACAGCTGATTTCTACCAAGAGTATGCTACTATCTTTTATCAATAAACTGAAAGAAGTATTCAAAAATAAATTATCCTGAATACTTTGAAAGAGTGCAGAATGTTTTGTTTATATTATAATACACAGTATGAAATATCTTGAATCTTTTTTACGGTTTTAGCTTTTGAAATATATAAGTTAGATTAAAGAGATGTCATTAAACAGTCTTTTTTTTTGCAAGCTTCAGTAACTTTTTTACTATAAAACTTTTTTTGAAGAAATAAACTGTTTAGTCCAAAAGGTACAGCAAAAATAGTAGAGTATTAAGCAAACTAACTAGCCCAATTATCATAAACTTAATAACTAATGACATGCAATTAATGATTTGTTTATTTTTTTTGTATAATTTTTTATTTTTCACAGTCACTAAAACTAACATTTTTTTGCCAAATATAAATTTATAGAAATCGAGATAACATATTTTTACTTTAAATTTTAAGAACATTCCATTCCAGGCCTATTTTATCATCTGTACAAAATGCCCAGAAATTATTCATTAGCCCTCAAAGTAATTAAAGTAAAAATTACAACTCGCTATTTATTTCTATGTTCAGTTATGATGTACAAGACCTATATTTGGATAAATATAAATGTTCAATGCATAAGTTAAATGCTTCAGGATAGTGGTTTTAAAGTTTGCCATTGCTAGTGTCTTTTGTTCAGTAATGTAAAGGCTTGAAAATATATATTAAAAAGCCGAATAAAAGTGGTGAATCGATATTTGTATAGTTCTGGGGCGTTTATGTTACAAAACTGCATTTAAAATGCTACCCAACACATAGTTTGGACCTTTCTTTACTTTAAAAGATATCAGCACCTAACTTATCATCTGTTTCAGGAAATAATAGATTTTATGCATCAAAATATTTAATACAAAGTAATTTCATTGAATAAATGCGGCTGACGAGAACATGAAAGTTTTTTGATACCTGAAACTGAATTAAAACAGTAAGATATATGCCTTCTATGCTATATTGTTAAAGTTTAGACACAAAAAACCAAGGTAAAGGGAAGATCTTTGTAAATCCGTCTGACTAAAACTACCTGCTATAAAGATCATTACAAATCATTTTTTCAACAAAGCGGATTTAGCTCAGTTGGGAGAGCGCCAGACTGAAGAATTTAAGACTTCGGTCAAGTTATCTGGAGGTCCTGTGTTCGATCCACAGAATTCGCATTTCTTTTTAATTTTTTCTTTTTTATAACTTTTGTATACAGTTCAAGAATATGCACTATGTAACTTATATGATGAAATGCTGATTTGAGATATCTAGGAGAATTACGTGCTGTCATATGACTATTTATTGAAGGCTATTTCTTTGATTGTGGCACCTTTAGTGTCATTATCATCATCGAAAGTACCTTCCACTGAGACAACGATATATCTCGCCTTGTACATATCCGTAGTAGTAATTTGGGAGTTGAAACATCTCATTGTATCATTAAAGTCTGCTTTGGAATAATCAATCACAAACTCCGTCTTATTGCTTGGTAATAGTTCAATAGAAGAATCGCTTATAAGTTCACCAAAAAAAGGCTCACTGGGTGTAACTTCTAGATTATCTACTATAGTAACAAACTTCTCATGAAACAATCCGATATCAGGCATTTGTTTGATTATATCATCTATTTGATTCCCCTTCCAATCTAAAATAGTTAGTATATCTGCCACACATTCCTTGTTATCAGCTTCAATCTCAGAGAAATTACCTAACAAATCCTTAATAGTTTTCTTAGCTGTAGTCGAGTCTGAATTCTCTAAAATGTATGTAATATTAGAAATCACCTGCTCAACTAAGTCGCTGTGAGGAAGAATGGAAATCGATAAATTCCTTGCCGGCCTTTGACCCCAAAGAATCATACCTCTAGACAATTGCTGAGCATTACCTCTTCCCAAATCAATAAGCAACCTACCTTCCTCATTTTTATCCAATGGTTGCCAATGAGTATAATTATTCCCATCAATCGCAGAGAAACCAACATCCCCAGATACACCAGCAGTCAAGTTAGTAATCTGTTGATTTTCAGCAATATTATCAGCAATATTGAGCTCTGGTTTGAATAAAGGTAAAACAAATTCATGCTGGGGTTCTAGAGTGTAGTACATCCCTGATACCTTTTTATCAGATGGCTCCTCAACTTGAATTTCACTTCTACGATGTAAAATATTCTCTTTGCCTGGTCTCTCATAAACACTGATATCTCGATCATGGATCAAAGATCTATTAGGTACTAGGATTCTAATTGGTTTATCACCAGATTTATGCACAATAGTACCGTTATGATCATCAATGATTATATCTAGAACTTGGTCCATATACTTAAAATTTTTTATAGCTAGACCCCCAGGCATCAATGGAAGTTGGGTAGGGTTGAACTTCAATACTCTTGATATTTTTTTTGTCTCTGAGTCAACATCATATGAATATCGTATGCCAGTTAAACCAAAAAGAATGCTTTGTAAAAACCCACCATTAGCTGTCAAAAATGGGAAAGCCGGTTGGGTTAAACCATTTGTAAGGAAATTGTCATCTGACTGTTCACTAAATTGAGCAAAAGGTTGCCTCAAATAGGGGAGAACAGATTTGTAAAGATAGCTTTGAGACGACGAACCGTGATTCAACAACCCTGCAGCAGCAGCAGAAAACACAGGATATGTCATTGCAGGCCCTGCGGCAGATTGTCTTTCGGAATAGTAGTATAAATCTTTAATCGCATTGTATAGAATTGATTCATCGTTGATATAGCCAAGAGGATATACCATTAGTGTTACATCAGCTTGCTTGATTTCAACAGAATTATTCATCCCAGTATACTCTAATGTAATATTCGATGGTGATCTTGGGATGTGTATATTATGAGATATATCCATCCACTTGTCATCAACTGGCTCTCTTAAGTGGTTCCCAATATCTGTAGCCCACTTTAAAAGTGTTTTAATTCCTGCATTTGTAAATGCACCGTTGTTAATATGATTGGCATATTCATCAGGGTCAGTTAAGTTATATGTTTCGTATTGCTTCAAGGTACCATTATATTTGACATATTCGGTAAAGAATTGGGCTGCATCACGGACAATAGGCCAGGTGGTATATCTCAAGTAGTCGTCATCAATACCTGCTGCACCATTCATATAAATGGAAAAGGTAGCTAGAGCAATATCTACATTAATATGATATTCGTAATCAATACATGGTCCAGTGGAGGTACAATTTGCATACCTTCCTGAAGTCCAAGGATATACAGCACCTGGATATCCTGCATTTTTAGCATTAAGTTGAGCCTGTCTATGTGTTGAATTTCTATAATTATTCATATTTTTCGAAACTTCTGGGAAAAATGGTAATAACGCAGGAGCAATCCAGATATCAGCATCCCAAAAGACCATACCACCGTAGGAGTCAGATGAAAGCCCACCAACCCCCACTGGTAGCCCTCTTTCAGACACATTATAGTACCTTGTATTGGCCAGTAATTGATAAAGAGACGATCTTGCAGTCATTTCAAGTAACGCATCTGACGGAATTTCAATAAAAGCATCATTATAGAGAGCATACCATGCCCTCTTGTGGGAGGATAGCAGCTCTTGATAATTACCCTTGTTGGTAAGAACAATATTCTTAGCAACTTCCAAAGTGGAAAGGTCCTTATATATTTCGTTGGTTTTAAATTCAGATGACATTACACCAACATACTTTTCAATAGTCACACTGGGTGAGTCTCTTGATAATATGGTTTTACTATCTTGTGACACTTTACTTTCTCCCTTTTGGAATAATTGCTCAACATGTACATCGTTATTTTCTGGGGTAACAACATATGTTGAATATATACTGGCATTAGAATAAGGCACATTGTTGGGTTGTACAACCATATAGATAGCATCATTCTTTTCGTCACTTGAAAAATGTTTCAACACTGTTCTTTCAGAAGTATTAAAATCCAAAATATCATAAATGTCTATTTCAAATTGATCAAAATCATCGGGAAGCTCATCGATGTTTATTGAGATTTCTAATTTCATAACACCTAAAGGATGAATTCTGCGATGAGCCCAAACTTCACTTTTAACATGGATTAATTTTTTATACCAATCCATTTCAGTGGTCACAATTCCATCCTTCATGGATAAATTTTGATTATAATTGAAGACATCATTCACTTTAACATCAATTGGATTAAACCAAGTAACATTGTTATCCTGTTGCGGATCAGTTATTTTGAATTGTAAATTTGTCCATTCAGGGATCGACGCTATTACAGTAGAATAACCGACGTCATCTAATTCAGGAAAATTTGTTGAATTCAGTTTCTCTTCCAAACTGTAAAAATCAGAAATAAATGAGCCGGCATACCTTTGGTTTCTCAATGGCCAACCATTATTCAATGCTCCTGGGGCTTCAGACCAAAAATTTAGAGTGTCTAATGCATAACCAAAACCAATATTCGGCAGTCTTGACCCTAGGTAACCATTTGCGACGTATGTTTGTCTTGAGTAAACATTCTTAGTAAACAGGGTCGTTCCTAAGATCATGTTCTCATCATCATAGAATGCAGTATCAAAATCTGATAACAATTCATATAATTTTTTTGATGATCTTCTAGCTTCCGCATTATAAGCTAAGGAATGGGATAAATTTGCAGGCTGAACAATACCATGCTTTGAATTATCAAAATATAAAGGAACACTGTTAGTTGTGAACAGTTCTTTCACTGGAGATGCTCTAATTAAGGAAGTGGTTATGATACACATAAAGGTAATTCCCATGCAGAGAAGTAACACCATTATAATATACAAAAATTTGTAAAATAACTTGTGAGCTTGCTTTTGATTAGGTAACGTATTTTCAATATCTAAGCTGTTAGTATTATCGAGAAGGTTATTATTTTCAATAGCACTAGTATTATCTACTGAATTGTTTAAGGATGTTAGTGGGTATGTTTCATCTGTTGTGTCAAAATCGTTAGAAGTATCCAAATTACTATCCGGTTCCTTCTTATGGGAGGATTGAGTGTTTGGTCTTGTATCTTCTGTATGTTCAAGAGCAGGACCTATGTTGTTGTTTGTACTATTATTATTATTATTATTATTATTATTATTATTATTATTATTATTCAAGGGATAATAATAGTTGGTTTCAGAATTGACTAAATTCCAACGTCTTTTATCCTTTTGGCCCATTTTGATAAAAATAAGAGCAAAGTATTAGGAGTAAGTAATAATCTATGTCCAGACAGTTGACTTAATATAAACGAATTTTATAATCGCAGCACTAGAATCTTTTCTTTCTTTCTAAAATTGATCAGTGAACCAAGGGGGGCGTTTAACTTGACTAGTAGTGTGGAAGCCAGTAAGTAGTACGCAGATGTTGAAGGGGAGCTGTCTTAAACAAAACGTCTCAGATATTCTTGGCTCTGTGTCTTCCTTATGGCTTGAATCAAAAACAAAACAAATAAAAAGAGAGGTAATGTGTTATTACAAATGACTAAACCCCTCGAGTAAACCTTTAAATTTTCTCTATCTCATAGGAAGGATTCCCTTTTAATGGAACTAACGATGAGTCTCAAGGGAGAGAGATAACTGTTACTTCAAGTGTTGTAAAAGTTGCAACTAAACCCTTTGCAACAGTGAATTCCAGCATTATTTTCATTCGATGTTTTTCCTTTCCTTAAAATGTTCTAAAATGGGCAATTTCCCTTTTGGGAGTGGCTATTATGGTGGACTGTAGGCATATATGTTAGAAAGTAGTTCAAACATTAGATAGGTAGTGATGGTAGTATGCATGCATGTAAGATATCGGTTGGGTCAATGGCAACGGTTTGAATTAACACCTCTTGATGGGATGTAGCCATATGACTTCTTTGTCTCGATGACAGCTTTTCAATCGAAACTTTTCAAAGCTTGAAATAATATTGAAATTTAATTTTAAAGTGTAAATTCTGACTAGAGGAATGGTTAATTTCAAAGTGGATCCAAGGGCTTCGTTAAACCATTGATTACTGGGAGCCAAGAAGAATTGGCAGATCGAATAAAACAATGTCGAGTACAAGTGAAGATCCAAATAACAACGGAACCAACGAGAAACCAACTTCAGGACAGAAAAAGGAGGAGAAAAAGATTCAAAAAAGAATTACAGACGATGATTTATATAGACATTCATCTCAATACAGACTCTGGTCCTTCACAGTAGACAGTCTTAGAGAGAAAAGAATAGAGATCAATGAAAATGCAACTGTAAAAGTCAAAGAGTTGTTAGCTAATTTCATTGAAAGTAAAAAAGATACTCTATCTGAAAAGGAACTTCAGACAATTCAATCCAAAGCAACTCCTTTAACACCCGAAGAAGAACTAAAATTGGTAGGATTTTATGCAAAGAAGGTTCAAGTTATTGCCCAACATCTAAATTTACCCACAGAAGTTGTAGCTACCTCAATTATTTTTTTCAAAAGATTTTATTTAGAAAATTCTGTCATGGAATATGATCCTAAAGACATGGTCCATACTACTATCTTTTTGGCTTGTAAATCTGAGAATTACTTCATTAGTGTAGAATCATTCGCAAATAAAGCTAAATCCAAGAAAGAAGAGATACTAAAATATGAATTCAAGCTGTTAGAAAGTCTGAAATTCACTTTATTAAACCACCATCCATATAAACCTTTACATGGGTTTTTCCTTGATATTCAACATGTTTTACATGGTAAAGTTGACTTAAATTATATGGGTAAGATTTATGACAAATCAAAGAGAAAAATCACCGATGCTTTATTGACTGATGTAGTTTACCATTACACTCCGCCACAGATCACGTTAGCTGTCTTCCTTATCGAGGATGAACAATTGATTAGAAAGTACCTTGAATTGAAATTTAGTGAACCGTCAACTGAACCTACCCCAGCGGTTACCCCAGCAGTTACGCCAGAGCCTCCCAAAGAATTATCCCAAGAACCTTCAGAGTCTAATAAAACTGACGCTGCTACCAAGGAGAAGAAGACTGAACCTGAAGATAAGAATAAGATTAACGTTGACAAATTGTTAGACATTATAATAGCATGTAAGAAAATGATTGAATCATTTGAAACAATATCAACACAGGACGCTAAATTAATCTACGCCAAAAACTATTACTGTAAGAATCCAAATGTGATTGTTCAAAAATTAAAAAGAAAAGCAGAAGAACCTTCTGAGGATAACAGTGGTAATGAACATATAGATAAGAAACAAAGCACATAATTTATATAAACATAAATATGCATTTTAAAATAATAATTTAACGATATCTGTCAAAAACATATAAAAAAGGTCATATCTTTTCACTTTGTTTCTTTTTTATGAATTTGCTAATTAATTTATAAAATACTTGAATTTATATATATACATGGTAGTTCATTAGTCATATTAATCAAGGAAAGTATTATGATTTTATTCACAAAACAAAACAAAATATCATCTTATCGATATTCTATTAAATGATCATGCTTTTATAAGTGTAGGTATCTTAGATTTACCGCTTATATCCTTTCTTTCATCGCTGTCTGGCCCCTCTATAACTTTATTAGTGGACATCTTCAGTCTACTCAATTTCTCACCTTTACAAACTTTAGCAATTTCAGCTGCATCTAAAGTTTCATATTCTACCAGACCTTCTGCTAGTCTATGCAATTCTGTGCTTTTCTTGGCTAACAATCTTCTTGTTCTTTCTTCACTTTCTTTCAATAATTCAATAATCTCATTGTCAGCAATGTCTCTGATCTTACCAGACCAACTATCCCAGTTATCAGATAAATTAACAGGACCAACGTCTTCACTCATACCATATTGAGTAATCATGGCTCTAGCTGTACTAGTTGCATTCTGTAAATCCGAACCACAACCACTGGTAGTATTTTCTTTACCATAAATAATCTCTTCAGCAATTTTACCACCCATACAAACATCCAAACGAGCTAAACATTCCTTCTTAGTTATATCAACCTTATCCATTTCTGGCAATTGGAAAGTAATACCTAGAGCTCTACCACGAGGTAGAATAGTAGCCTTATACAATGGAGTAGCACCGGCTGTATACATAGCCATAATGGCATGACCTGCCTCATGGAAAGCAGTGGCCTTTCTAGCAGCATCAGTTAAAACCATAGTTTTTCTTTCGGCGCCC
This sequence comes from Monosporozyma aerobia, assembly GCA_028408415.1. Taxonomy (NCBI): domain Eukaryota; kingdom Fungi; phylum Ascomycota; class Saccharomycetes; order Saccharomycetales; family Saccharomycetaceae; genus Monosporozyma; species Monosporozyma aerobia. The sequence continues at coordinate 725,746 of JAKOOU010000011.1, read as the reverse complement.
ATCAAGATTTTATCTTTTGCCCATTCAAAATGAGACATATCTACTGCCAGAGCATTCTTTTGACAAGCATAAACGGCAGCTTGATTGACCAAATTAGCTAATTCAGCACCAGATAAACCAGGAGTACCACGGGCAATAATGGTAGAATCAACATCTTTAGCCATAGTAATCTTTCTCATATGAAGTTTTAAAATATCAGCACGCCCACGAACATCCGGTAAATCTACATTAACCACTTTATCAAATCTACCTGGTCTAGTTAAAGCTTTATCTAAAGATTCAGGGAAATTGGTAGCACCAATAATGATAATACCTGAAGTTTGAGAGAACCCATCCAATTCAACTAATAATTGATTTAAAGTTTGCTTTGCATAAGCTTGGTCCTTTGGATTACGTTTACCACCAATAGCATCTAATTCATCAATAAATATGATTGCTGGTGCACGCGATCTAGCTTGAGCAAATAATTCTCTAATACGCTTAGCACCAACACCAACATAAACTTCATCAAATTCTGAACCAGACATAAAGAAGAAATCCACTCCAGCTTCACCTGCGGTGGCTCTTGCTAGTAACGTCTTACCTGTACCTGGTGGACCTGTCAACAAGACACCCTTTGGTAATTTACCACCTAATGATTCATATTTAGTTGGATCCTTTAAGAAATCAACAATCTCTTCTAGTTCAGCACGAGCTTCATCACAACCTTTAACATCATCAAATTTAACATCAGTCTTTGCTACATCAACGGATTTATCAGCAACTTCAGAATTCTTTAAAAGACTTGTATTTTCACTAATATATTTGAAAGTTTCAGAAACACCATAGGTTAATAACCCAATGACTAATAACCATTTAACCCATCTTGATACGACAGTCAAAGTAGATTCAGCAACAATAACATGCAAAGGTTCCTTTCTGGACCCATAGAATGGAGAATACATAGATGGAAAATTATTACTTGGATAAGTAGCGTTATTATCTGGAGATGAAGCTAAAGATGGGTTAACAGCCCCGGCCGAACTAGCCGTTAATAGTCGTTGTCTGACAGCATCAGCTTCGGAATGTCTACCTGTTCTTTGTAGACCTTCCATATATAATTCCATACATTCAGGAGAAGATGCAATCCCGGGAGTTTCAAATCTTGAAACGACGTACTGAGGATAATTAGCTTGTAACAACAATCTGTAAAATTCAGCTTGTGATTCTGGGCTAGAGATATTTCTATTGGCTTCCTGTTCCTTTGTAGCCAACAGAGAGTGATCAATAACACCACCATTAACTGCCCCCGCATCAACACGTTTCTCTTGTTTATTACCATACACAGACGAGTATAATCTCGAAGCCAAAGAGGGAGAGGAAGATGAAGAGCTGGCGTTAATGTTTCCAGCACTGGTGGATTTAGCAGTGTTATTTAGGCCTGAAGTATCAGTACTTTCTTGAGTAGGATGTGATTTGGATTGCACGGTATGCCCAGTTTGCTCTAACGGATCAGTTTTGGCTGCAGATGAAGTTTTCTTCGCGGAATCATCCTTCGAAGACTTAGTAGAACCAGTTTTCTTAGTGGGCTTACTACTCTCCTTTTCAGTAGAATAAAATCTTTCTCTCCACTTTATATTATCAGAGTATCTTTGAATGTTATTGTTTGTATTATATTGCTTGGGAAAGGCGTTTTTATTGCTTAACAAGCTATTGGAGAGACTTCTTGTCAGCAGTAACGAGGTAGTAGCCAAAGCAGCTTGTCTGTGTAAACCTGCCCTAACAATATTTGAACCATTTAACAAAACGTTCAGTGTCATCACTAGCTTGAAGTCGAATGTCTAAATGAGATATTATTAATTATTTGGGGGTTCGAGAATAGGATACGTTATCGGAGTTCAAAAGGATCACTTAAAGTGGCAACTAAAAAGGAAGAAAAGAAAAATGTATTCAGCACAGTAACTTATAACGACCCACTGACAAAATGCACTTGTCCCTGGATTGTGTATAAAGTTCTTCTTGGCTTCTTGTTACCCCCCAAGAGTACATGTCATCTCTCTTATTTAATACGTAGAATTCTATAAATTCGAGTCCCAATTTCCAGATTCCTTAAAGCCAGAAAAAGTGGCAAATGCACCGGGAAAACCGGGTCACCTTCAATCTTCCTTTGAGAAATCAAGAAAATAACAACAAACCCAATCTTCTTTTGTGAAAAGTTTCCAAACAGAGATCAAAAGGAGGATACTCATTCTGACACTTGGGGACAAGTAAGGGATAGTAGCGAGCGGTTCCAGTGTATTCATTTTATCCAAGAATATAAACATAATTGCCACAAATACACGATGAGCAGCGACGACGGTGAATTCTTTGTTTCTGATGAAGTTAGACAACAGGTGTTCTCAAAATTATCATCCAAATTAGAAAACCGTGTGTGTTTTGACTGTGGTAACAAGAATCCAACATGGACTTCTGTTCCATTTGGTGTAATGCTTTGTATTCAATGTTCGGCCGTGCATAGAAACTTAGGTGTTCATATCACTTTTGTTAAGTCGTCCACATTAGATAAATGGACAATCAACAATTTAAGAAGATTTAAACATGGTGGTAATAATAAGGCTCGTGACTATTTCATGAAGAATAATGGTAAACAATTCTTAAACACATCCAACTCCAATGCAAATTTGAAATATACCAGTGCTGTCGCTAAACGTTATAAGGAACATTTAGATAAGAAGGTTCAAAAGGATATTGAATTGCACCCTTCAGAATTAGTTATGGATGACATTGGTGATGAAACCAGTGAATCCGAATCAAACAGTGAAGGTGCTTCATCGAAAAATGGTAGTGTTGATGATTTCTTCTCTAATTGGCAAAAGCCAAAGGCTGCTTCAACCACATCCTTAAATAAAACCTCAAATAACACTAATACCGGTTCCGTTAAACCGAACTCAGGCACATCTTCTCCAAGAAATGGGTCTCCAAGTCCATTAGTTGCCCAAAGAACTTCTTCTTCAATCTTATCCGGGTCTTCTACTAGAAAGAAATCTTCCATTCTTGGTGGTGGTGCTAAGAAACATTCAATCTTATCCTCTAGCAGAAAACCAACAAAGCTGTCTTCCAAGAAAATCAATAAATCTGAAGCTGAAGATTTATTCGAACAATTCGAAAAGGATGCAGAACAAGAGCAGTTAGATTCCCATGCCAACACATTCCAATCCAAGTCTCAAAATAAATTCCAATCCAGGACTTATACTAGTGCCTCTGATGAGTTTGCTGATAAAAACAATGATGATGACTTAAATGTTGATTTCAATGATAATTTAGATGAAGAAGAATTACCTAACGATGTACCAACTGGTCCAGTTCAAGAGTTACAACCAAAATTTGCCAAACTAGGGTTTGGTATGACTATGAACAATGCAAATGATTTGGCACATGAACAAAAGGAGGCTAAGAGAGCAGCATCCGGTCCAAAATATACTGGTAGAATCTCTGCTAAATTTGGCCAACAGAAGGCAATTTCATCTGATCAGTATTTCAGTCGTGGTTCATACGATGAAGAAGCTTCCAAGGAAGCCAAGCAAAAGTTAAATGCTTTTAATAATGCCACTTCGATCTCATCATCATCTTATTTTGGTGAAGATCAAAATGAAGAAAATGAAGGTGAGTTCGGTAATAGTCATGGTATGGGCCCTGGCTCTAATGCTAACAGTGGATATGTTGATTTCAATATGAGTACAGATGATGAATTACAAGTCATTAAGGATGCTATGGAACAAGGTGCTGCCAAATTGGGTAACTATTTGAGAGATTACATGAGAAAATAAGAACATATGTTAAATTAATGATAAAATACGCATACCCCAAGCCGTTAATGATAAACAATTACGTAAATTAAGCTCCTTCTGTACTATTAGAAATATACACAAGATAAAACAACAACAACACATTCCTATAATAATATTAATAATAGTAATAAATTAATAAATTAGACTATGCATAATGCATTTGTTATATTTTTTTTTTGTAAATCCAGAAAGAATATATAATAGGTTTATAGTACAGCAATATTTATAGTACAGTATATAGCCAATGCAATTTAGTGTATCTACAAATCATCAAGATTTTCTTTTCTTCTCTAGATTATAACGATCATTATTATCATCATCATCTTCATTATTATTTGAATCTCTTCTTTTCTTTGAATAATTAGAATAAAAGGTTTCAGTTATCAATTTAGTATTATACTCTTCTGGTTTCATACCAAACACATTACAAACATTGTTAACCATTCCGGGATATGAGTGATGCTTGCTTGCTTGTTCACTTGAGTTATTATTATTATTATTATGCATACTATTATTGTCATTTTGAAAGGACTGGAAAGTGATATAATTTAGAGAGCAGGATGTTGTACATGGTTCAATCTCTATTAGATCAGGCATTTTTATCTTACGAGATTATAAGAGTCAATGGTGGTAATTATGGGTTCCTGTGATTTTGTATATGCTGTAAAGGAACATAAACTGGTCGATGCCCTTTGAGCGCTGTTTTTAATTTCATTAATCTTTTTTTTCCCTTGGTTTAAACGATTTAGTGAACTTTTGTATATTGAGGACCTCTGTTACAACGTTTGATTATCATGTGGCAACTGTGAAGATTGTGAAGTCACCATTAGCTATAAGAGTAGTTAACAAGGAATTGCCAATACTTCGTAAAAAGTGGGTCTTGTAGGCTGCCTATGCTGCGCTGTGATGATATATATATTCATACATATATATATATTTGTTGTAAATGACACTGATGCTTACTTCTGGAAGGTAGGCTCCTCTTATAAACAAAACACAGCAGAGATACAAACGATATTCATGGGTTCTTTATATCAATTTGACATGCCCTCTATATGACAAGGCTTCGTCTCTTTCTACCTCATCTTCATTACTAATCATAACGTGACCAAAAACGGTCTTTTCATGGTGTATGGGTTGTAGATGGAAAAACAGTCACCAGTGTTTAGATATTTGAAATTTGCCCAAACCGGAAAGGTCTAATTTTCAATTTTTCAAAGACAGTTTGTGCGTGGGTCCTGAGATCTTCATAATTTTGACATCTCCAGAGTGAGTTTTTCCTTCTAGCAGTGTTGGCCTCGGTACTGTGGTGACGCTGGCTCTTACGCCTGCCAACCTGCCTGGGAAAGAAAGGATTCTGTCCATTCCTGCCTGGCGTCTCTGTTTCGACTCTGCCTCAAGCTTGCATTCTCTGTCTAGCACCTGCTCCTCTAGGCTCACAGCTCCTTGTCGCCCTCCTATTCCCTCCCTACCATCATCACCGTCTCATCACCTCCCAGAGCAACCATCCCCAGGGCCACCTACTCATCGCCTCTATTGCAGAGCAAGATAGTTTTAACAAAAAACTCACAAATGGCCATTATTTCAAAATTCAATATGTTAAATTTACATATATTATAATTGCATAGTTAATTTAGTTTCATTAACTCGAATTTTCAAATCCATAAAGATAGTGAATATTAAGGTATGTACCAACATGGGTATAAAGTTTTTCTTTTCAACGTGTGGTTTAAACTAGTGGCTAAATGAAGAATATTTGAAATATTTAAAATGAAGTGTGGGAAAGTTTTCACTTCTGAATAAACTTTAATGACAACTTATAAAAACCTCCCAAACACAAATCAAACTATTCAAGCTGGACTATTCAAATAGACCATTCCTAAATTATCACAACTATTATAACACATTAAGAAAAATTAAATAAGATTATAACGTGCCGTTATTAATTATTCAGAAACAATTAATACTAACAAGAACATTTATAATTATAACTTATCAGTTATATTTTAAAACTTTTAATATAGAATGGCCTCTTCCTTACCTCACCCAAAGATCGTCAAGAAGCACACCAAGAAGTTTAAGCGTCATCATTCTGACCGTTACCACAGAGTCGGTGAAAGTTGGAGAAAACAAAAGGGTATTGATTCCGTTGTTAGAAGAAGATTCAGAGGTAACATTTCTGAACCAACTATCGGTTACGGTTCCAACAAGAAGACTAAGTTCTTATCTCCATCTGGTCACAAGGTTTTCTTAGTCGCTAACGTCAAGGACTTAGAAACCTTAATGATGCACACTAAATCTTACGCTGCTGAAATCGCTCATAACGTTTCTGCTAAGAACAGAGTTGGTATCTTAACCAGAGCTAAGGCTTTAGGTGTCAAGGTCACCAATCCAAAGGGTCGTTTAGCTTTAGAAGCTTAAATGAATTTTTAAATTAAATCATCTCATATATAATACTTTTGTATAACCTTTGTGTTTTAGTTTATTCCTTTAAATAATATCAATTATCATTTTAATATTTTCATCCTACTTTAAATCAAAGCGTAATATATGTTTATATATCACTAGTAATTATAATAGTAGATGTATAATAATATAATATAGTATAATATATAATATATATATAGGTTAGTAAAGTATATATATATATATATTATATAGGAAAAAGATATAGATAGATAACACAGGATAGATAGTCTAAACAAATTATTGATTAAATTGTTTGATATGTAGAAAGTTAAAATAAAGGTATTGAAGTTACGAAACAAAGCTTTAACAAAAAAATATGTTAATTGAAAATGGGTTAAGAGATAGAAGAAGAAAAAAATTAATTAAAGAATATGACAGTAATTTATTACAGTAATTGTTTTAGTATCTATTTTACTGCTAAATTGTTTTTGATATTTACTCCAATTAGAAATAGTATTGACGAACAATTAATGCAACCAACATAGCTACCAAAGCAACAATAATTGGTGTGTATAGTGCTGAAGATTCTGTAGCAACTTTAGAATCTTCTTTGATTTCTTCCTCTTCCTCTTCTTCTTCTTCAGATTTCTTTTCAGTAGTAACATCTTCATTAATCTTGTCAGCTGAAGGTTCAGCAGAGGCAGAAGTTGGAGTGACATCATTAGATGAAGAGTTGTCCTTTTCTTCTTCTTCTTCTTCTTCCTCTTCTTTCTTGGTAGCAACGGGTATAGTATTTTCATCTTCAACAGTAGCCACTTCAGGTCTCATTCTTTGAGAATATCTAACTTTAATTTTCTTAGAAACAGCTTGAGCACTAAATTCAGATTCTAGTTCTGACCAAGCTTCAGCAACACTCTTGCCACCTAAATCATGTGGAGCAGGTAATGTTATAACCAAGAATTTGTCTTTACATTTAGAATCCATCTTTGGTTCTTCTGGCAAACCAAGGAAGATCACTTGTATTTGAACAGTTTCACCAGGAGCCACTACAGCAGCATTTGGTCTCACACAATAATATTTTGGTGCGGTAGTTTTCACCTTAAATGCAATAGTATCGGTAGAGTTGTTTGTAATAGTGGCATATTCTGTAGATTGTTCAGTTAATGGAGGTTTGTATTCCAAAACGTCTGGAAGAATTTCGACGGATGACATTATGCTGTGTTATATATTTGAATTCAATGGAAAAAAAAAATTCTGTAATATGGGGAAGAATTGATTTGTGAAAAATAGATTGTCAGTTAACTAAACACAATATCTATTTCAGATCTTATTTCACTGGGAGGTATGATTAGGTTTCTTAAATGATCCTGAATTGTTTGTTTTTTCGTTTGTTGCTCAATCCCAGTTTGCTTTATTTTTGTTTTTAATTTCCAAATTTTCGCCTTCAAAATTGCAATTTCATCGTTGCCAAAAAAATTGAGGTTTAAAGAAAGCGATGCCCATTTTGATCTGCAAACAACAGAAACTAAGTGAACAAACAAATGCCATTGAATCTGTTCAATAAGCTGTTCAATAATCTGTTATGGATGTGTCTTTTTCTATACTTGGCTACAGAATATATACATATACGTTTATTATCATCGAATGTATACACATTTCTACATGTGCGAATGGGGAGGGTGAGGAAAAAGTAAGGGCATCGAGTGAGGAATCCCAGACTAGTAGTCGTCACCCTTGGAGACCACCTCCTTCTTGTGTGGGTGTAACAAGATAGTGTGTTCGTATTGAGCAGTGTAAGAGCCCTTGATATCGACTAATGGTGGGTAATCTTGGACCAAACCATGGTTAACTAAGGATTGCAAAGCAAACAAGTATTTCTCTTCACCTAATCTGTCCAAATAACGACGACAGAAAGGTAAAGTACCAAAATATTGATCGATATTGTTTAATAATTTCTTGGCACTGGCTAGATTTGGAGTGCCATGCATGTCAGGAACTCTAGCATAATGAGAACATTCCCCTTCAGTTACCACATAACCTCTACCGGTGGAACCGAAAGTTTCAATGGCAAAGTGCTCACCTTCTTCCATCTTAGTATTATCACCATTCTTCACAATTGGAACAGACTTACCTGCATGGATAGACCATGGACCAATATTATGACCACATAAGTTTCTACATGGCTTCACTTGGAAAGTTTCACCATTGATTTCTACTTCATACGATTCCATGACCTCTTGAATGGCTTCACCAATATCAGTTAACCTCACATCAATACCAGCTTCCTTAATACCAGTATATGTAGCATCTTTGACAGCAGCTAGTAAGTTATCATATTGTGGGTCGAAGGCCACAGTCCAGGCAGAATCAATAATGTTACCATTAATTTGGACACCGAAATCCACCTTCATAACATCTTCATACTTCAAAACTGTCTTATCACCTGCGTTTGGAGTAAAATGAGCAGCAACATGGTTAATGGAAAGACCAGTTGGGAACCCAATACCAGCGCTCTTTGGATCATCCATGGCTTTCAAATCTTGAGCACCAGTGTACTTTCTAGTAGCATTTTCAATGATATCAGCTATATCGGTTAAATTCATTCCAGGCTTAATCTTATTTTGAACATTACGTCTCACTCTTCTATGGATTTCAGCACCTTTACGAACATCATTCCAGTGAGATTCACGTTCTTGATCTCTTTGCAAGTAACGTTTCTCTTCATCTGTAGTTCTAGCTAAATTGAAATCTTGATCATATTCCATCCATTCACCTTCTGGGTAAATTCCATCTGGATAGTAATTAGCAATGTTCTTAATTGGATTCTTCTTCTTCTTCTTCTTTTTCTTCTTCTTTTCACCACTATCTTCCACTGCGTGTTCTTCTGGATTTTCAGAATTTATTTCCAAATTCTTAATTGGTACTTCCTCAGCGACATTATCCACTTTATCCACCACAATGTCCGACATAATTCTACCTTGGTCGACTATTTTGATATTTCTTGTAGAGATATGATTAAATCGGAATTCAATTGATATATATCACATATCCTTGGCCATAAGGAGTATTATTTGCTTGACACCCACTACAATAAATTTTATCATTTATATTTTCCAAAGACTTCAAAAAATGAAAAGATAATTTAAAGAAGGGAAACATTGAGACTTGAAGACAACAAAGTCAAGATCGTCAGACACAATGTGGAAACAAGCTGTGGTAGTACGCAATCGTGCTAGTGGTAATCTGCTATTACGAAAACAATTTTCCTCTTTGAATGGCCGACTATTACAACAAGGACGGGATGACAAGACAAATAATAACTCAACGACCATGCCTGGATTCTCTAATAATCCTTTGAGAGACTTCACATTACATACTAAAACTGGTGGCAACGACAATGCTAACAAGCAGGGTTTAAAGATAAATTTGAAAAGTTTTGACAGTGGTAATTCGTCGACACAAACCAACGAGGCTGGGATGAAAGAGAGGTTAGATAAAGCCTTGTTGCTTGAGAATTCGGAGATTAGGGAGGTTGCTCTATCAACTAAATTTGGTCCATTGGCAGGAAGAACTGTGGATGTTATCAATGGTGATACCGCTACTGCATTCAGAAGATTAGACTCAATCATCTCTTCAAATCAAGTTTGGAAAGATCGTAGAGAGCAAAGGTTCCACATGAAACCTGGGAAGAAGAAGGAATTGAAGAGATCGACACATCACAGAAAGGTCTTTTTAAAGGGATTCAAGAGATTAATGGATGTTGTCAAGGATGCAAACAGAAAAGGGTATTGAATCTATTAGTAACAAAATATCTTCCGTTAAATATAACGTTTATAACCATGTACATAGATTAAATAATGTTTAAGATAATATTAGTAGTATTCATGAAGACGCATTTCTAAATTTTTCCTATCGAAACAAGCAATTTTTATATTGAAGAGGATAGTATCTTATTCAAATTTACCAATGTTAATATTATTTAATTTGATTGATGAAGTTCGGTTCGCTCACAAAACATCGCCAACAAAGATAAAATCTATTCTTGAACAACGAAATATGTTGACTGCCACCAAGGAGTCAATGATATATCGCCTCCATTCAGAGAAATATATCAATTGTATTCACTTAAAAATCAAGTATTCAAAACGATAGAGAAAAGAAGGGTATAATACAAGATTAATTGGATTGAAAGAAAAGTATTCTAGCTGAACCAAAACTTCTTGCAACAGCAATTAATCATTCATATATCAATAGCTATGTTGCTGCTGCTTTTGCATCTATCTCAAGTAATTCTAACACATTTATGCTACTTGAATTCCTGACATGTTTGGTTTAGTTCAAATTATTTTCGACTCTCTCTAGCAGTCATCTCATTGTTTTCATTCAATTGGGGCCACATCTCACTTTATAATCACTAATCATGTATCACTCTAGTAAAGACAGACAATATTGTTTTACACTCAGTCACTATACTCCTACGAGGTCAATGTCATCTTCGATCACACCGTACCAAACCCACCTACAATATGTAATGTTTTTGATCTCATTGTGTGGATAAGAGAATTAAGTGTCTCAATCATGCCAATAATATATGGGGATTGCAACTAGTGCTGTTTGAATGAACCCTGAGTAGGATCATGTCTCATAAAATGATTACTCGTGACCATCTTTCATTTTCTTATTCATTGCCAGCTGATCAATAAAGTATCATCATTTCATTTTCTCTATCACCCAATCTCACTAAGGCTACAAAGGATAAATGATTAACGTATCTTATGCAGTCATGTTTCTAGCTCCATTTTGATGCGAAACACTACAAGATTTTACTTCAATTTTGTTTACAGTTTAAAGATTTCGTAGAATTTCAGAATTTGACGTGTTGAAGAATGTTGAGCATCGAATATCTACCGAGTTGATATATATACATATACATACATATACATACATATACGTATAACGATATTAGAGCTGCCATCCAACCCCAAGATAAAAGGAATAAGCATTCGGTCAAGATCTCTTCTATTTATACCTTCACCATTCGCTCTTTATAAAATATGAATTTACCCAAGAGAGCTGTTAGACCCAGATCAAAATTTCAACATAGATTCGAAATGAAAAATCTTTTAGGAGATCCCTTTGCATTATCTACTATATCCATTGCTTTCATATCATGGATCATTACTCTGGGTGGGGCTGCAGCATCGGAATCAGATAATGAAACATTCCCACGTTTCACATGGTGGGGGATTGCATTCCAATTTGTTATCATCGTTGCATTATTTTTATTTTACACTTTTGATCTGATTGATTATTATAGGACGTTTCTTATCGGCTCCATTTCAATTTGTTTTGTTTATAACACCAACAGTACTACAATTTTAGTTTATAGTAATGGATCAAGAAAAGCTGCTGCATCGGCGGGTGTGATATTACTATCTATCGTTAATTTTATTTGGTTATTATACTATGGTGGGGATAACGCGTCTCCAATTAATAGATGGGTCGATGGATTCAGTTTGAAAGGAATCAAACCATCACCTTTGGAACATTCAAAGTTGAGAGCACGTCGTAGATCAAGTAGGATGGGTACAAACAATTTAAATAATGGGATGATGCGTGGGAATACTATGAATAATAATATCAACAATGGTAGATTTGCTAGTACCACAAGCTATCAGAATAACCGCAACAGTTTTTCCAATGGTTACGCTCCACAACATAATTACATGTCATCTAATGCTTTAAGTGGGTTTGAAAATACTGAACCTGGATATACTCCGAATGAGGGTTATATAAACCACGACGATCCAATTGAGATTGGTGTCACTAATAATGGCAACAATAACAATCGTGAAAGTGCCATGGGTGGCACTTTCATGTCTAATACCAATGTGGACACTATGTTGACAGATACAATGGGTCTTTACAGTGAGTTTGGTGAAGAGAATTTTATATATTCTGCCAAAGCATTATATTCTTATAAAGCAGATGCCAATGATCAATATGAGATATCATTTGATCAAGGAGAATTGTTAAAAGTTACTGATATTGAAGGTAGATGGTGGAAGGCAAGAAGAGCAAATGGGGATACTGGTATTATTCCAAGTAATTATGTTGAACTAATAGACACTGCCAATAATAATAATAATATTAATAACAGTAATAACGATGTTGTAAATAATAGTTAAATAGAAATCTCTATGTATATGAAATTCCTAATCCATGTTCTGATGAGTTTTTTTTTACAGCAAGTAGTAATGGTAGTATTGATGGTAATAAAGATCATAGATAAATTTGAACTAAATATGGTTTTAGATTTAATTTTTATATAGAAAATGAGTAATTATATTTATATTTTAAAATAAAATTAAATTAAACAACAACACCGGAGTTGGAAGCAACTCTTGGCCATAAATCGGCACATTCTTTACCGACTGGACCAGTAATGGCAGAACCCTTCATTTCACCCTTTGGGTTGGCAATGACACCGGCATTATCTTCGAAATATAAGAAAACACCATCCTTTCTTCTCCAAGATTTAGATTGACGGACAACAATAGCTGGCATAACCTTCTTTCTTAATTCTGGCTTACCTTTCTTAACGGTGGCCATGACCATATCACCTAAAGAGGCAGCTGGTAATCTGTTTAATCTAGAACCAGAACCTTTAACAGCAATGATATATAAATTTCTAGCACCACTGTTATCGGCACAATTCATGATAGCACCAGTTGGTAAACCTAACTGTTTTAAAAAGAGAAAAAATATCTATCACACTTATAATGTTATTTTATAAGTACTCAGATATAAATATATTTGTTAGTAAGACTTGTTCATATATTTCGGTGTTCTTTAGAAATTGTACTGTGTGTGTGTATGTGTGAAATATTAGTATTATCATCTTGCCATTTTATTATTTCCTATACATTGATATCCACTGAGTAGATTTCTGATTGTAAATCACTTTTGCGTTTGCTTTTGATGGTTCATTAAATTTGATTCACATTGGAAAGCAAAGTGGGTATTTGTTGTTTTACTCTTAAGGCTATTGGACTTTGTAATAATAGTATATAATTCCACATTCCACCATTCAATACTCTTTCTTTTTTTTCTTTGGGGTTAAAATTAACATACAGAAATTCTGAATTTAGTACCTTGAGCACCGTTACCTGACATTATTACCGTTTATTTAGTTGTTTGGGTCTCTTAAGAGTGATATAATATAAATAATATAATAATACTTAATAATATATATATATAATTCAAGATATAACACTAATCAATCTATAAAATTTGAAATATTTTGTCCAAGCGAGTAATCTCCCACTACAAAGTGATAATGCAATGGAGAGCTCATCCCTCGCCACAGTGGTGATTTTGGTGAGTATGGCCCCATTGAGCCTAGAGAGAGTGTGTGTGGGACTGGGGGAGTGCCCAGAGGGTGTGGCCAGTGGGAGGGCTGCTGGGAGGAGACAATCCTAGGCAGAGGTCGCAGGCCCAAACATGAGAAGCAATCTGGGAGACGGTGCTGAGACCAGGGCATTGCTGGGCTCGGAGCCTGTGGATGCAGGATAATGGCGGCCATTTCCAGTTCCTTTGCGGTCCCATCGTTCTGGCACAAACAGGCAGAAAAAAAGCAGCGACGCACGCACAAATCTGAGAATACAGGTGTCCGAAAGAGGAAATAATGCAAGCGGACTGTTTGATAGAAAAATTAAAAACGGAGACGGTGTTCAGGGAGGTGTGGGTGGCAAATTCACACCAGTCCTCCAATTTTCATTTCAAAATTTCCAGTTTCTTAAAGGTTAATTGAAAATGATCTGTCTTTCATGAAGTGTTAATTAATGACTTGCTACCTAGGAAAGTGTTAATGAGTATATACATTTTGCTCTTTCACATTCTATAATATGATCCTTGGACACTCTATTGACAACGCAAGGAGAGAGTTCAGAATAAAATAGTATTTATAACCACTTTTACAAATAGGGCTGCTTTTAATGTCACCAGCTAACCTTGAACAAAGACACCTTTTTGTGCCAGAAGATGACTCAACAATGGAACAACCTCAATGGTCTGGTGGTAACTTGCATGGATCAAGTGAAAGCAATATTAGTACTGATGTTAGTGATATGGAACCAACGCCGATTGAAGTGGCACCTCGCAAAAGACGGCGTGACGATACTTCAGATGGAAGTAATACACCTATTATTACTAGCAATGACACTGGAAGTAATAGTGAGAATTTTGGTCTCGAGCACAGATCCAATGATGATTTATTGGAATCTAGCAATGAAATTGAAACCGATATAAACGATTTCAATCCATTGCAAGAAAGCGATATGATAATAATACCGACTCAAGACCCATCCACTCTAAATACAGCACCATCTCCTCAAGATATTCCAACTATAGATTTGGATGCGGAAGAACAGCAAGTAGTAGAGATATTAGATGATGAAGAAGATGATTTTGAACTGAAAAAATCCAAGAAATCACCTGAATCATATAAACCAGTCAGGGAATACAAATGTCCAATTTGCTTTGAATCTCCAGATATGGCAATGATCACAGGATGCGGTCATGTATTCTGTCTGGATTGTTTATTCCAGATGGTTAATAACTCAAACCCAAACAGAAATTCAGAAAATAGCAATATTGGATTATGTGCACTCTGCAGATCTAAAGTAGATTTAAAAAAAATAACCCTATTAAGAATGAAAAAGAAAATTATATCATAATGAATATGAATCAATTTAGAGTGACAGTATCACCTTGTGGCATTTATTCCATTCCATCAGATGTTGCTGTTGTTGTTTTTGCATAGTTTTTATTCATTCTCTTCAACGTGCGATTAATATCAACCTTTTTTATTTTTATTTTTTTAACCGCGAGAAAGAAAATATATTATTCAGACACATATTGCTTAATTATAAATGTGTCAATATTAGTGAAGGGGAACAATAAAAAAGGTTTGGTATAGCTAAAATGTACTATTACTTTAATGGTTTTTTTTGATAAATTAATTTTAATTAGGAGATGTTATGGTTTGATAGTCTGAATTAACTACTTGCTCTCGCCTACTACTATCAACCTTTCCTTAACTTTTCACCATCAGACGCAAGTAATAAAGGTTGCAATCTTTTCTCTTTTTGAATAGATTCTAGTAAGGTAAAGTAACTTCTCTTTACTGCAGTTCAAAGAATTTAAAGGAATTGTTGCTACTCCACATAATTAATCCATAAAACCCTTTATTAACAGGAACAAGCATTTAAAAAAAAAAAGTAAAAAGTAGTCATAATGACCTTAAGCGATTGTTGTGTAACACCAATATCATTAGAAAATTTCCCACTTTCTAAGGATATTGTATCATATGAAGACGAATTTTGGGGAAATATTTTAAACAATTCGTTAGAATTTTCAGCTACTACAAATGGGGCTTCAGATGAACCTTTGGGGATATTATATTTCCATGATGGTAAAGATTATTATACTTATATGCATGTTATGGATGATCATGATGATGCAAACGATCAAGTTAATATCCTTTCAGATAAATATATCGAACAGTTCGAACCCAAGAGTTTCAATTCCATTAAGACATTTTTACCAGATTCCACCATAACATCATCAAGACAGAGCACGTCTATCAAGGGTTCATATACCACTAATAGAAAAACAAGATCGAGAAGAGATAGTTGTAATACACCTGCTATAAAGAAAAAGAAAAGAATAACCCCTTCCAGGAATCCTGTTCAATTATTTTTGATCAAGCAAAAGAGACATCGTTGCCCCAAGAGAGCCTCCGATCATCCCCATGATTCAGTTAGATTTGGTATATTTACGGGGATATATGATAAGAGACATAGAATATGCCCTATAAAGAAATCAAATCCATCCAAATCATCATGTCACATACAAAAATGTGTATGTCAATTCTCGGCCCTCTGTCATAGTCCATTGAGGAATGAAATTCAGTTAGATGACCTTTAAGCAATCAATTACATACATATAACTGTATATTTCATTTCAGCATATACATAAATATATTCTTCTTTACATACTCTTATATATCTGTTTTCACTTGACTATATAGTAATAGTAATGCTAACTTAACTTTGATCTGGCTTGACATTGTTTCTTTGCCTTTGGAGTTTTTTCCTTGGAAAGTTTAGATAAGAAAAAAAAAATATCAGAACACTGAAAAATTTAAGTTGTCAAAAAGAAATTTAACGAAACAATATCCAATTCAAGCCCATCAAAGTATCTTTGAGCCAACTTATAGAAGCCAGTAAAAGTTATATTCGACTAAATAAATCAGGGTGGAACCACATTCAAACTATATTATAGAGCCACCGATACCATTTATCCTCTTTTAGGGACCTTTTAGATACAAAAAATAAACGACCGGCTGGCAATTTTACATTTTATTAAGAGTTAAAATACAATATTCAATTTATCGTCACCGCATATAGCTTTACAAATTATTATACCCAAGATGAGTAATAAACTAACATCTATGTTGTCAGATATTGACACTAGTGTCAATTCAGCGGCTTCGAACACTACCCTTAATGAGGACAGCTCCATAAGTACAGATACCCCAAGAATTTTTCCAATATATATATGTATCAATGAATATTCCCAAAGAATGGAAGACGAATTGAATATGAAACCTGGTGATAAGATTCAAGTCATTACAGATGATGAGGAATATAATGATGGGTGGTATTTTGGTAAGAATTTAAGGACAAAAGAAGAAGGTTTATATCCAGTGGTATTTACTCAAGTTATTAGTACCGAAAGAAAATCTACCTTAATGAGAGCAAAGTCTTTGAAAAGATTAAACAGTTCGTCCAGTAACCTACCTATTGAATATAACTCCAATAACAGCAATGGTATACAGAATGCCAGAACACCAAGCGGCTCAAACAGTGCATTAGCCACACCAAAAGAAATGCAAACTGCCTCTGCTGCACCATTTTCAAAGTTTCGTGATCCTGTGAACATAAATGAATCATCTACTAGCGTGAAGCAACGTAATGACAGTAATACCTTAAAAGATGATACTGTAAACCATCCATTAGGTAGAAATATATCGGTGAGAAGCACGATGAGTGATATCGATAAAGCGATTGAAGAATTATCATTTGAACCTACAGAATCCTTAAGAATTGTTGACTCTAATCTAAATATGTCAGCAAGTCCAAGTGTTGCTGATGATACCATAATAACAGCGACAGAAGATTTAAGTGTCGGTGATCAATCAACAAGACCTGGAACTTCTCTTTCACATAGATCTCAAAGTTATAATAATGTGAATGAATTAGAGAATAAGGATAAAAATTTGAACCCTGCTGATGTAAAGGATTGGACTCCTGAGCAAGTTACAAACTATTTTATAGGTTGTGGCTTCGATGTTGGATCTGCCTCTCGTTTCAAACAACATGAAATATCGGGCTCTATCTTATTAGAATTAGAACTAGCTCACTTAAAGGAATTGGATATCAGCTCATTTGGTACTAGATTTGAAATGTACAAAGAAATTGAATCCTTAAAACAGCAAATGGATAACATGTCTACTGTTTATAAATCAGCATCTTCAGATGGACTTAAAGAAGCACCTTCAATTTCAAAAGAATTAATTCCGCCTGCAAGAGTTGGCAAGGACGCTCAAATGGATAAGAAAATGTCACAGTCTATGGTTGATTTATCATCGACGAAACCAAAAAATTCTTTACCATCTAGAGCAAACAGTGGCTCAAATAATAGGCCAGTTTCCTTGATGGTTAACGATCAGATAACAAAAGATATCCAGGACGGAACTATTATCTTACCGATTGCGGAAGACCTAGAAAATGGGAATTTATTTACTTCACCAAGAAGAGCTCCCAAACCCCCATCAT
Source organism: Monosporozyma aerobia (assembly GCA_028408415.1). NCBI lineage: Eukaryota > Fungi > Ascomycota > Saccharomycetes > Saccharomycetales > Saccharomycetaceae > Monosporozyma > Monosporozyma aerobia. The sequence goes on along the minus strand of JAKOOU010000011.1, from coordinate 707,607 downwards.
ACCCAAGTCCCGTCCAACCACCAAAATCTCCTATGGTTAATATGAGAAGAAATAATACCCCAATGGCTAGTAGCAAGTTAACATATTCTCCCTCTTCTCTTTACCATAGTCCAACTTCAATTATGCCAACAACTGAAGAGCATGATGAATCTTTTGAAGCTCCAGCGGTTAATAATCTACAAATACCAAAGCGTGAAAAGTTGGCTGTTTCATCTCCTACAAATGATGACAACCAGGATCATGAAAATGATGAGGTTATTAGTGTATCAGATAGACCAACATCCAGTGTCTATGAATCGTCTTCCATGTCATCATCTCATCCACCGACTGAAAGCACAGTGAAGGAAGAAATTGAAAACAAAAATCTTCATCTTGGGGAATCTAAACAAACTAACAGTAAATTAAAGAGAAATTCATCCTTGTTATCATATTTCAGTAAAACTGAAAGATCACCAAGTAGCAATACTGTTAGAAAGAGTAATTCATTTACTATGAAGAAGAAGAACAGTTTCATTTCTAGTCCGGTAAGACAAGAATTCACTGAAAAGGCTACAGGCTCTACTCCAGACACCAAGGATGCAAAAGATGCTACCATGTCACCAATAAAGAAGGAAAAGGGTAGATCTGTAAGTGCCAAAGATACACACACCACGCAAATTGATATGAGTAAGAAGATCTTGGAAGACGATAACAAGAAAAGATCAGTAAGTGAAGTTATGAAACCAAAGACACTACGTGCTATGACCACAAGACAGCCATTGAGAAAACAAAAGACTTCTGCTTTCCAAGAGGGTTTAAGAAACATATCTGTTAAGGATTCTCTAAAGACAGCTGATTATTCTGGTTGGATGAGTAAGAAAGGCAGTGGTACCATGCGTGCATGGCGGACAAGATTCTTTGTTTTAGAAGGTACAAGACTATCTTATTTTGCTAACACAACAGACACTAAAGAACGTGGGTTAATTGACGTAACTGGTTATAGAGTAGTTCCAGCTAGGGAAGATGACAAATTTGTCTCTTTGTTTGCTGCTACTGCTGGTAAAGGTCGTTACTGTTTTAAATTGTTACCACCGCAGCCTGGCTCTAGAAAGGGGTTGACTTTTACCGAACCACGTATCCATTATTTTGCTGTTGATAGTAAAGAAGAAATGAGAGGCTGGATAGCAAACATACTTAAGACTACCATTGACATTGATACTTCTGTACCAGTTATCAGTTCATACAGTACACCAACTGTGTCATTAAGTAAAGCCAAAGAAATGTTGGCAGAGGCTAGGGAGGAAACTAGAGCAAGAGAACAAGAAAGGCTATTGAGCAAAAACAATAATGAAGAAGATGACGATGATGAAGGTCGTAAAATGTGGGATGAACAACACCAAGATTCTTCAGGAGATAAAACCGTTCCACTGAATGAAACCAAGAGCCACAACACTGATAATTCCGCTGAAGATGGTACATTTTCGAATATAAATACGATGACCACTGCAGCTAATACCACTATTGGATCTCACGGTTTCTCTAGTCCATACTTGCTAGCCTCCGGGATGTTATCTCCCAGCATTGGTAACAAAAACGGCAGTCCAAGGGGTACTTCTGGGCCCAATAAGAAGTCAGACGAAGATTATTTTACCAGTCATTCTTCCTCCAATCACGTATTATAGAGGTCCGAAAAGATACATATTGACTACTTCAATAAAAATAACTTAAAATTAATAGAACCTTTAAACCAAACACATAAACCAATTATTTATTCCCAACATCCCCTGCCTTTTCTCCAATTACTCATTTTGCCATACATTTTGCTCTTGTCAGCTGGCTATTTTACCAATATCTTTACATTTACTCAATAAGAGTCATGCAGGTTTAGAATGCATTTGAGGTACTCTGTCTTTATATAAATGGATGAGTCCAATTTTATTGTGTCTATATATAAAAGTATATGGTTGTAATTTATATAATAAAACCTTTTTAACTATGTTATTGACACCTGCCATCTGGGTGAATCCTGCCAGCTCAGCTTATCATCGTCTTTCCGTTACCAGTTCTTTCTGTCTCTGTGGTGATTCTGTCTTAATGGACGCAAGACACAACTTGCGGACTATAATTTTTCAGATGGATCCGCCGACAAAGATCGGTAGATTTTTCTAAATTTACATTCTTTTTTTTTTTTTTTTTTCCTTCTTCCAGTGCTAAGGCGATTTTTAAAGATCAAGAACAGCGAATAAATTACGTGACAGTTTGGACAAAGTATCAATTAGTTATAGCAATCAAACCCAGATAAAGGTCAAGTTGGAAGTTCAATTATTTTCCGTCGATATATTCATACTAGAAAGACAGTCGATCGCTTTTTTTCTGTTGTGCTATTCGGTTCTTTCTACGCGTTAGTGAAAAGAAAGAATTTAAATCTGACATCTAAAAGTACGAACACTATCAGGCATTAGAAGTCTCGAAAACATTATTCGCCAGCTCTTAAAATACTGCTCAACAAATATATTGCTATTACATAGATGAGACTGCCATACACACTCATACTACTCGGGGTGGTAGCACTTGCTGTACTTCGAACTCTGTTTTCGGTTATAAGGTCCACCAACGATGGGTGGTTAACGCCGACAGTTTATCAAAACGGTGACCCCGTTGAGATTATAGTTAATAAAGTGGAGTCTGATGTGACCCAATTGCCATACGCGTATTATGATTTACCATTCACGTGTCCACCCACAATGCATAAGAAACCACTGCATCTATCACTAAATGAAATTATCAGAGGTGATAGAAAATGGCAAAGTGATTATAAGTTAGCATTCAACAAAGATGATGAATGTGCTGTCCTTTGTGCTAGAAAGACTACCAAAGAAGGTATGGAATCCTTAAAGGATTTAATTCAAAAAGGGTACGTTGTTCAATGGCTTATTGATAATGATCTTCCAGCTGCTACCACGTTTATTTCCACCACTGACCATAAGAAATATTACGCATCTGGTTTCCCATTAGGGTTCGTCGATGAAGACACTGGTAAGATATACGTCAATAATCATGTCATGTTGGTTATTAGATTCCATGCCATTGATGATTTCAACTTCACTATTGTTGGGTTTGAAGTTTATCCAAAATCTGTCTCTGATTATCATTGTCCAGGTGCTTCTAAGGATTATGAACCATTTGAAGTCATTGTTCCAGAAAATGAAGATGAATTATCTTTCATTCCATTCACATACTCTGTGTATTGGAGAGAAGAGTTTGATGTTGATTGGAAACATAGATTTGAATTGTTCTTCCATAATGGGGAACTATCCAATAAAGTTTCTTCTAAATTCCATTGGATCAGTTTAGCCAATTCTGTTGGAATTGCATTCTTAATGACTTTTATTGTCTCTTTGATTTGGATTAAGATTAATAAGACTTCTGAAAATGGGTTTGATGACATTTATAACGACTCCAATGTCCTAATGGATGAAAATAACTCAATGAGAGATGACAGGACCGAAAATTCTATATTTGTAACTGCAAGAAGTTGGTATCATGACGATAAATCTCCATTGCCACATATTTTTATCTTTTTAATCTCAATGGGAGTTCAATTCCTATTTACTATCATTGGATCATTGACAATTTCATGCTCATTAAACAAACTACATAACATTAGGCATACTGTGTTATCTATGGCTTTAGTATTTTTCATTCTTGGTGCATTTATGGCATCTTATGTGGGGACCTTTTTAGCTTTAGAAAATAATAAACTAGTTACTAGGCGTGGCTCTTTGAAAAATCTAGTTGTCAACTCTACTGTGTTTCCAATTGTATGTGGTTCTTTATTACCTCTATTGGTGATGATCATCACAATATTTTTGAATAGTATTATTTGGGCTCATGATTCTACAAATGCCTTACCATTTGGTGCCATTGTGAAATTGGTTACATTATATTTTATTGTTTGCATTCCTTTAAGTATTATTGGTGGTTCATTGGCTAAAGGAAGTAATAAAAAGGGGTATGCCCGCTTAAGAAGTGATTCTATAAAGAAGAATGCCTTTGATATGAAAAAATCATTTGATCGCAATACAACACATTTAACTTCTGCTCATGGTATTAGAATTATCAAAAATAAAATCATGTTCCATTTGAAAAAATTAGCATTTGATTCATTTACTTGTATGATTATTCTTGGATGTGGTATTTTCCCATTTATTATTATTTATGTTGAACTACAATATGTTTACAAATCTGTTTGGTTAGAAAAGACTACCTTATACTACTTATATGGGTTTCTTTTAGCCAATATTGTTTTATTATGTTTGGTCATTTGTGAAATTGCTATTATTAGTGCATATTTAATGATGACCATTTCTACAGAAAATTATTCAAGAACTTGGAGATGGAAATCCTTCCAATTATCAAGCTCCTGTGCATGGTATATGGAATTATTTTCATTATATTATGTTTTTAAGGTATTAAACATTCGTGGGTTTTCATCCATTTTCATTTCAATTTGTTATAGTTTACTATTCAATACATTATGTGGGTTGGCCATGGGTTCCTTGGGTTATCTAGTCACATTAATATTTGTGAAGAAAATATTCAAGATGCGTTATCGTCTTTAATATTTGAGCGATGGTAAAAATTAACGGCCACATCTTTTTATGTCATTGATATTCCGTTCCCTCTGTCTTCACATTGTTAATAAAACAAATATGGTACATTTGCAATGATACTAGTAAATAGGAGGTATAAACAGATATTACTTCTTGCTTGAGTTGCATTACATATAAGAAAGAGATTCGATTAACTTTCGATATCACATTTTAAAGATCAAAGCATGTAATATTCATACACATAGAACTTCATTTAATATATATTTTGTTCTAAGATAAAATTTGTTCATATACATACTCTAAGGGAAGAGATGTTTGTAAAAACGAATACTTCTGAAATCGTATCTGATAGCCTATATTAATTCATAGGTACATATCTATTTAAATATAAGTTATAAGTGTAGTTATTTATTATTATTTTTACTTTCGTTTTGACATTAGCATCAACTAATATGTCCCTTAGAATTCTACAGCACGGTTGTTGTTGTTGTTGTTGTTAACATCATGATATTGTACATAACCACCCATACCGTTATTGGTACGTTGTGGGTTTGAGTCTTGTGGTTCATGGTAGTTTTGTTGTTGGTGTTGTGGTGCATGCTGTTGGTTGTTATATTGATGGTTTTGATTGTTACCGTGAGTGTGACTATTGTTGTTGTTAATATTATTGTTGTTATTATTATAGTTATTTTGGTTGTAACTTCTTCTGGTCATATTATCTTTATTATTATAATATCTTCTATTCCCTTGATTTTGATTTCCACCATAGTTTCTATTCCCATCTCTATTGTTATTATTGTCTCTGTTATCTCTGTTGTTGTTATATCTGTTACCACCTCTATGATAGTTTCTATTCCCACCATCTCTATTATTATTATCTCTATTATTTTGATTTTGATGTATTTGTTGTTTTAAAGTATCAATAATGTTATCTTGTAGTTTAATATACTTGATATAAATACCCTTCAAGTAAATTTCCTTTAACTTGATAATTTCCACATCTTCTTTATTTAGTAAATCATTATCAGACCCATCGAATAACAAAGTTTTCTTGTATTCTTTCACATTAGAAAGAGTTAAATTCATCCAGTTATCTACATTAGTCAATTCACCTTCTACAATTTCCCCAGACTTCAACTCAACACTCAATTGTTGCCCTCTAGCATTGGTTAACAGGTATAATGGTAGCATGTTTTAATTGTGTTTCTTAGTTCTGTTAGTTGAAGATAGGATATCTTCTCAAGTATCCACTTGTTAACTATACCACTGGTCCATTCCCATATTGAAATAAATTGCAATCATTTCCCAACAATTGTTGTTTTTTCCAAATTTTGTTAAAACTATCGTATCACTGCGAACGGCACTGTTCTTCCCTTTATAAATTAAAAATAAAAAAAAACTTAGAAGAAGTTGAATATTTGGATTGTAATTTAGCCGCTTTCACCAAAATATTCTTGGAATTACAAGGTTTAGTGCGTCGCTAAGAGAGTGTGGAAGAGTTGGGGCCTGTGTTATTAAGATGGGTATGTTGTGTTGTGGGGAAGAGATATCATGAACATCTCCAAGAAAAAAAATTGGATCACGTATTGAACTTATAAATAGGCAGTTTATCTAACTCTTATCGGGACGAGAGAAAGGTGAAGAAGACTGCTTATAGGGAAACATATACATGTCACTAATATAACCACAAAAACACAGTAATATTTTGGTGGTACTGGTAAGTTCCTACTAGCTTGGGCTGTCAAAATAGCATTTTGACTCTACGCGTTTCACTTTTTACCCGATTGGGTAATTGTTGATTAATTGTGAATCTTCGACTTTCTCGACTGATCTCAATTTTTTTCTTCTCCAAATGACAAATACATGATTGATTTTTCAGACGAATTATAGCTATATTTGGAAGTGATATTACAATAATTGTGTTCGCCAGTGGCCCTCCGTTCAAGACAACAACCAAGGGCAACGATTCTTTTGACCTTAAGCCATTGCAAATTGGTGTGTTTCCTTTTTTGATCAGGTATCAAATACAATTACCACACGTTATTCAAGCTAGAACTAAGATAAACAGGGGAATTGTCTGTGTTTTTTAATCCTATCCAAGACAGGAGTAATAACTAATTTTGATCTACGCTGAAAAAAGAAAGATATAGAAGGAAGGAATATATATAAATTATAACACCATTTAACTCCCTTCAGTTGGCTAAGGATAATTACATTGCGTTTTATATTCAATGAAAAATAACACCACAAAAATTATATTGACTTCATTAAAATAAGTCCTACAAAGGAGCAAAAAAAATACTTACACATAAAAGCAACCTTGCAAAGTTGACTCCTTGAGATCAGTACCTCCAATGAATAAATCAACAGCGTCGATCAATGATGACTCAGAACATTCAATTAATATGACATCTAATGATCCTCCAGTGATTGAAATTGCCACATATTCTGACGTCGAAGTCTTTGAATGTTACTTCAAAGGTTTTGAATCACGAATTATAATGAGAAGAATAAAAGATGATTGGGTTAATGCGACACAAGTATTTAAGATTGCCAAGTTCTCAAAGACCAAGAGAACAAGAATTCTTGAGAAAGAATCAAATTTTATGAAACATGAAAAGGTCCAAGGTGGTTACGGTAGGTTCCAAGGTACGTGGGTACCAATAGATGATGCTAGAAAACTCGTTTTGAAATATGAAATTAATGATCCTTTGATTAATGTACTTTTAAATTTTCAGTATGACCCAAATCACCCACCATACAAAAGATCCAAAAACAGTATCCTAAGAAGACATTCTCCCGGAAAATTGATATCATCTCCATCAAGTTATAATAAGACTCCCAAGAGAACATTATCAAATACAAATAAGAAAATCAAAACAAGTCATGGTAAAAGTAATTCAAATGTCAGTGTCAGTACAGTTAATCCAAGTCCATTACAAAATATAACTTTTCAAACTCCACAACAATATAGTGGTAATCTCAATGGATCATTTAATTTTAAAAGAACGGATACAATGAATAGTGAATCTAAAATTCCTGATGAATCAAATAGTAATAACAAGATGAATCCACCCTTAAATCCAAATATTAATGTTAGAACGATACGTGGAATTACTGCCACTAGTAACGGAAAACCAATAAATGTTAATAATAATAATAATAATTCCAAGAATAATAACTGGAGTGGGAATAAAAATTTTCATGAAGATTTGAATACGATACCGAAAGAGGTGTATTCCACAACACAGAAGCCATTGCAATTCTATTCAATGGCACCAAAATCACGAAGTACTAGCACCATTCCAATGTTAAGTGATTTTTTTACTAACCAAGAGGATAGTCCTACCAAGAATGGGAACAATGAAAAACCTAAAAATAACATAAAAGCTAGTACCAACGATATAGCATTTGTTAATCAAACTGCAAGACAGAATAATCAAATTGATAAAAATGTTGTTGATCAAGAACATGAATACTATAAAGAAATTATAACGACTGTTCAAAATAATAATAAATATAAACAGATTCAAACCTCTGGAAGGTTGATGAAAATGAATAATGAATTTTTTATGCATAATAATACTAGTAATAATAATACCAATAATACTAATAACACCAATAACAATTATAATAATAATAATAATAATAATAATAATAATAATAATAATAATAATAATAATAATAATAATAATAATAATAATAATAATAATAATAATAATAATAATAATAATAATAATAATCTAATATCCAGTGCTTTTATCAACAATGACTCACAAGGATCTATATTTTCCGAGTCGAATGTAGCGCTATCTGAGGTGGAATATAAGCAAATGATGCTAAAGCTATTGGCTACAGAACGGATAACAGATCAGACCAAATTAATGTTGGATAAACTAGCGTTATTACCATCAAATTTTAATATTAATTATCAAATTGACGATCAAGGCCATTCTGCATTACATTGGGCTGTATCTATGGGTAATATTCCATTAATTCACCTTTTACTTCAATTAAATATTAATGTTTTAGCTTGCAATAATTTGGGTTTCAATTGTATCACCAAAGCTGTATTTTATAACAATTGTTATAATCAAAGAGTGTTTAATGAGATAATTACTATCTTAAACGTTTGTTTATTAACACCAGATATTAACGGACGATTACCATTGCATTATTTAGTTGAACTATCAGTAAACCAATCTAAAGACCCTCAGATAATAAATTCATATATGGACTCTATTTTAACCGTCATTGGTAATAATAACTATGAGTTGTTAAGAACATGCTTAAATTATCCCGATAATATTGGTAATACTGTATTACATCTTGCTGCATTAAATCAAAACTTTGAATTGTGTAGTAAATTGTACAATTTAGGTTCATCGATGGAAGTTACTAATTTGAATAATGAAACACCAGCATCAATATTAGCCAAATATGGCATGGTCCCAGCATCAAATACCAAAATAAGTATAGGTTCGGCCATGATGGTACCTCCTCCACATTTACAACAACTGCAGCAACAACATGATCATTATTCGCCACAAACACAGCGTCAACAAATACCAGAGAATCCGTCCCGTCCAAATTCGCATCAAGTGGTATATAACTCGAATATTAATCGCCAAAATACGAATTATTTGGCAAATATTAGTTTAGAGCAAGTACAAGCAATTAATGAGCCAACTCAGAGTACCGTTAGGAAAGAATATAATGTACTGAATAATGATAGCATATCATCTTCATTGGAGGATATATCTAGTACGTTTAATACGTTAAAGGAGTCTACCGTGATTAAGGATTCCCAAATAAGCAGACCTAAACTTCTAGAACAATCTCCTATGTTATACAAGGATAAAGCATTTGTGAATGATTCCAGTAACAACGATGAATTATCTACTCCGAGAATTGCCCCATTAGAAAGAACAAAGAGCCACGAAAAGGAAATAAAGCACATTTCAAGCAATCAATTAGAAACAGTCTTGGAATCACCGGAACATTTACTCCCAACTTCGTTGAAACAGGGATTAGATGGTAAGGATGTGAAAGGTATGACTCAAAGATTGAGAAATATTACAAATCAAATCACGTATAATATTGATAGAAACATTGATACTCTAAGATTGAAAGTTGATGCCATAAAATCAGAAATCGATAGAAATAGACAGAAACATGATGCTATCGCTTATAAACGAAAGGTTATTCTGAAAGATCATAATAATGACGAAGGGAAGATCAAGTTGGATATTACACAAATGAAGGATTCGGTTAATGACTGCAAACATAAATACATTCAATGTATCGAGAAATCACAAGCATTGAGGTTAGCCACGCTAGTTCAAGATGAGGAGTCGTCCATCAGAGATGAGAAGAGTGATGACTGTGATATAGACGGAAAGGAGATTGATTATAATTCTAAGAGTGAAGAGCAGCCAAGTACCATACAAAGATTAGCCATTGAGTTGACGAAATTACAATTAAAGCGTAGAGCCACTTTAAAGCAAATAAGTGACAAGAGAGCAGATTACAGAGTTACCGAGAAGATTGGCAAATATAGATACTTGATTGGGATGACAATTGATGACATTGATTCAAAATTGGATGATGTTGAGAATGATTTGAAAGAAACCAATCAAACCAAATGAAGGGCAACTAATTCAATCCGAAATATATAGCCTGTTTGTAATATTATTCCCACACACAAAAAAACAAGACAACTAGTGTTACTATAACTCCAACCCCCTACCAAAAGACGGGTACCTGTTTTGTATTACACTCATTTTCGCGTTATTTGTATTTTTGGTATTGCTCATCTCATTTATTTTACAGTGAAACATACTACAAAAATGAAAAAATACGTGTCATGGAAGATGAAAAAAAATATTTGAAACTTCTGCGATGAGATGAGTGTCAACAAAAAAATTAAAAAATTTTCAAGAAATTAAATTTTTGTGTTTTTTTTGTGAGCTGATATCCACTGAAGTTATTTGTTGGCATTCATCGTTAAATCACCTTTTAAGACAGTTTTATATCTGGCATCAGTTCAAGGTTAACGACTCGCTGATTCCATAATCTCCAAAATACCCAACGATTTCTCGAAATGGACCAACAATTTTTGAGCCAACTTGAACAAACTTTAAGTGCTATTGTTCAACCAAACTCTGCTGGGTTAAAAGAAGCCACCAAGGCTTTACAAACCCAATTTTACAAGCAACCACAAACCTTACCAGCTTTGATTCATATTCTTCAAAACAATACTGATGATGCTTTAAAGCAATTGGCCGGTGTGGAAACTAGAAAATTGATCACCAAGCATTGGGATGCTTTAGATGCTGCCACTAAGACCCAAATCAAGGCTTCTTTATTACAAACTGCCTTCACTGAACCAAAGGAAATTATTCGTCATTCTAATGCCCGTGTTATTGCTGCCATTGGTAACCAAGAATTAGACTCTAACCAATGGCCTGATTTGATCCCAAGTTTAATTCAAGCTGCTGCCAGCGATGATGCTCAAAGTAGACAAACCGCTGTTTTTATCTTACTATCTTTATTAGAAGATTTCAACACTGCTTTGACTGTATACATTGATGATTTATTAAACTTATTCTCTCAAACTATTAACGATGCCGCTTCTTTAGAAACCAGATCTTTATCTGCTCAAGCTCTAAATAACGTTTCTGCTTTAATTGAAGAACAGGAAAATATCGATCCTAACCAAGCTGCTAAATTTGCTGGTTTAATTCCTTCTGTTGTTAACGTTTTAGATGCCGTTATTAAGGCTGAAGACACCACCAATGCCAAGTTAATTTACAATTGTTTAAACGATTTCTTATTATTAGATTCTCAATTAACAGGTAACGCTATTGCTGATTTAATCAAATTATCCTTACAAATTGCCATTAACGATCAAATTGATGAAGACGTTAGAGTTTTTGGTATCCAATTTATCATCTCTGCTCTATCTTATAGAAAGTCTAAAATTATTCAAGGTAAATTAGGTCCAGAAATTACTCTAACTGCTTTAAGAGTTGCTGCTGGTGAAATCGATGTTGAAGATGAATTAAACAATGAAGATGAAGCCGGTGAAAATGAAGAAAACACTCCATCCTTAGCTGCTGTCAGATTATTAGCCTTTGCTGCTTCTGAATTACCACCATCTCAAGTTGCTGCCGTTATCTCTGAACATATTCCAGCCATGTTACAATCTTCTAATCCATTCGAAAGAAGAGCTATCTTATTAGCTATCTCTGTCGCTGTTGGTGGTTCTCCAGATTACATCTTATCTCAATTCGATAAGATTATTCCAGCCACTATCACTGGGTTAAAGGATGCTGAACCAGTTGTTCAATTAGCTGCACTAAAATGTGTCCATCAATTAACTGTTGAACTACAAGATGAAGTTGCCAAATTCCATGCTGATTATTTACCATTAATTATCTCCATCATTGACTCTGCTAAATTCGTCGTTATCTACCACTATGCCACTGTTGCTTTGGATGGTTTATTAGAATTTATCTCCTTTGATGCTATTGCTGAGTACTTAGAACCATTAATGAACAAATTGTTCCATATGTTAGAATCTAACCAATCTTCCAAATTAAGATGTGCTGTTGTTTCTGCTATCGGTTCTGCTGCTTTTGCTTCTGGTACTGCTTTTATCCCATACTTCAAGACCAGTGTTCAATTCTTAGAGCAATTTATCCAAAATTGTGGTCAAATTGAAGGTATGAGTGAGGACGACATCGAATTAAGAGCTATGACTTTTGAAAACATCTCCACCATGGCCAGAGCTGTCAGATCTGAAACATTTGCTGAATTTGCTGAACCATTAGTTAATTCTGCTTATGAAGCTATTAAAACTGAATCTGCTAGATTAAGAGAATCTGGTTACGCATTCATTGCTAACTTAGCCAAGGTTTACGGTGAAAACTTTGCTCCATTTTTAGCTACTATCTTACCAGAAATCTTCAAGACTTTGGAATTAGAAGAATATCAATTCAATTTCGATGGTGATGAAGAAGAATTAGCTGCTTTAACTGAAGCCTCTGAAGAAGATTTACAAAGTAAATTCACTGTTAACACTGGTATTTCTTACGAAAAGGAAGTTGCCGCTGCTGCTTTATCTGAATTAGCTATTGGTACCAAAGAACATTTCTTACCATATGTTGAAAAATCTTTAGAAATTTTAAACAAGCAAGTTGATGAATCTTACGGTCTAAGAGAAACTGCTTTAAACACTATTTGGAATGTTGTTAAGGCTGTTTTATTGGCTTCTAAATTTGTTGAAGAAACTTATCCAAAGGGTTTACCAGCTGCTTCTTATGTTGATGAAAGTGTTTTGATGGTTATCAAGAATGCTAGAGAAATCTGTATTCAAAACTTAGTTGAAGAATTTGAAACCACTATGATTATTACTATCTTAGAAGATTTTGCCAATATGATCAAGAAATTCGGTGCTATTATCATCATGGATAACGGTGATGCCACTGCCTTGGAAACCTTATTAGTTCAAGTTTCCAGTGTCTTGAAGGGTACTCATGCTTGTCAAACTATTGACTTAGAAGAAGATATTCCAAAGGATGAAGACATGGATGCTTCTGAAACTGAAGCTACTTTACAAGATGTTGCTTTAGAAGTCTTGGTCAGTTTATCTCATTCTTTAGCTGGTGATTTTGCTAAAGTGTTTGAATCTTTGAAACCTACTGTCTTAGGTTTATTCCAAGCCAAATCTAAGAATAAGAGATCATCTGCTGTTGGTGCTGCTTCTGAATTAGCTTTGGGTATGAAGGAACATAACCCATTCATCCAAGAGATGTTAGAAGCTTTAGTCATTAGATTAACCACTGACAAGTCTTTAGAAGTTAGAGGTAACGCTGCCTACGGTGTTGGTTTATTATGTCAATATGCTCCATTCGATACATCTGCTGTCTATGAACCAATCTTAAAGGCTCTTTACCAAATCTTGAACACTGCTGATCAAAAGGCTCTTGCTGCTGAAGATGATGAAGCCACTAGAGAAATTGTTGATAGAGCTTATTCTAATGTTAGTGGGTGTGTTGGTAGAATGATCTTAAAACATGAAAACTTAGTTCCATTAGATCAAACCATTCCAGCTATCTTAGCTCATTTACCATTCCAAACTGGTTATGAAGAATATACACCAATTTTTGAATTAATTATGAAATTATACCAAGAAAATAATGCTATCATTATTAAGGAAACCCCAAGAGTGGTTGAAATCTTTGCTGGTATTTTCACTAAAGAAAATGAAAGAATCAAGTTAGAACAAGAATCTACTTTAGGTAGAGAAGAAAACATGGAAAGATTAAGACAATTCCAAACTGACGAAATGAAACTAAGAGTCATTGAATTATTAAAATTCTTGAACACTAACAACGATGGTATTGTTGCTGCCAATGCTGTCTTAGCTCCAGTCATTGCTTAAGCATAATATGATATGATATTGCTGGTGTTTTTGAAAAAAACAATCGCTTCCTTCCATATACCTTATATACATTGTATACTATTCGTGAAACAAAACAAAAATAAAACGAGAAATAATAAGAATATAATTATCAACTAATTAGTTGTCTGTTGTCTTAACTATTCTGTTATTAGCTACTTTGTCATATATAGATATACGATCCAGCTTGGAATGCTTGTGGGAACAATGGTAAGATTATTTAGGACATGCATCAAATTGAAGGAAATCTATGCAAGACGGGTTTCTTCCCAAAGAGCATCAAGCTGGGCTTCGTGCAAAATGCCTGTAGAACCATCGACAAGCTGGAAAGGAGAGCGTGTGTTGGCGGTGGGTCGATATATATTGGTGTTTGTATATGGACCCATTTTAGATATCGAACAACAGTTCTTTGGGAAATTGGTTGGGTGAGGCAAGTACAGTTTTATGTAAATCATGATAAAGCAAGAGATGGAACATGTATGGCATTAAGTAGGAGAGTGGATTTATACTTGAGCGGGTAGTAGAGCCACTATATCGAATGGGAGTGAGTCAATTCGCCTTTCAACAGACAGATTTACATATATATATACATAGCTAAGCTACCAAGACAAGAGAAATCGTTCTTGCAAGCCTGCCTACATACACGTATCCCTGACAAGACCCCCCGCTCACAGGTGCTTGCCACCACTTACACATGATTACAAATGATCACAAATGCCTGCCACTGCTTATGGAAGATTACAAATGCGTATCACTTCCAGATCTACACAAACTTTATTTAAGCTTAAATTTTCTTCTATTCTGTTTCGTTTTGCTCCATTTTTCGCCCATGTTTTTTTGCCGCCGCCCGCCAAAAACACAAAACCCGAAATCTCGGATCTGAAAGCTGAATTTCAGCGAGAAACAAACAAATAAAGACAATTTTCCAAAATTTGTTGCCATCTTTCGAAAATTCTTCCACGATTTTGGCATTATCTTCGAGCCTTGAAAGACGTGAACCCACCCGATATTATAGTGGTATATGCTATTACACTACCCCATTGATAGAACCCCAACACATATAACACGGTTTGGACAAAATATTAGACATACAAGGACCAGTTTCACTTTTGTTCCATCTCTTTGTATATTCTCCTTATTTCCTTTCAATTTTATTCTTTACTTTTTTTTTTATTATTTTGCACTTGGAAGTTTGAAGATATAAACATTACAGTATCATCAAATCTTCAAACAGAAGTCCATACACAGGCCACCAGTCCAGATCCCTTTGGAAAATATTGCATTAAACGCTATCTCAATTCACATTAACGTTCGCACCTGCCTTTTTTTTTTTGGGTCTTTTTAATATATCTTTTTCAATCCATTATAACCATTACAAAACTATCATAACATGCCTTTAAATTCATACGGTTCCTCTGCAATGGTAAACGGTCTACAGCAGTTTATGCCCAACGATATACCCTTTCAACAAGACCAAGGCTCACAAAACCAGGGTTATTTTCCTATCCCACCATCACAACAGCAGCAACAACAACAGCAACATCCTCCTCCTCCTCCTTCTAATACGTCTTACCCTTCTCAAACTATATACCCTCCAAATGGACCTCCTTCAAATAGACCTCCCCCACAACAGCAGCAAGGTTATAATTCGGTGCAGCAGCAGCAACAACAGCAGCAGCAGCAGAACCAATACATGGTGCCTCCTTCAAACGGTATAATACCGAATGCTGGGCCAAACCCAGTCCTACATCAACAATTTCCTCCACAACAATATTCATCCCAACAACCATATATAAAACAACAGCAGCAAATTCAACAGCAAATGCAACAGCAAATGCAACAACAACAACAACAACAACAACAACAGCATTCTCAATCATATCCCCCTCAACATGTATTCTCACCTAACCAACCTGCATATCCACCCCGTAAATCTACATATCCTCATCCACCAACACAACAACAACAACCGCAACCTCCGCCCCAAGCACAACAACAACAGCAAAGGGCATTTATGGGACCGAATTATAATAATATTAATAATAATGCAACCAATACAAACTTTAACGATAGTTCGGATTCTTATTACTATAGAAATAATAATAACAACATGAATAACTATATGAATAACAATCCAAACTCCACTTTACAAAAATCAAAAGATAGTTTAAACAGTTATATATTCGATTTCATGCAAAAATCAAATTTCAATGCTTCTGCAGAAATATTCATGAATGAAGCAAAAGTAGTTAATCCAGCACAACCAGTTCAATTCCAAGTTTCTGATACATCAAAGGGGTTTTTAACAGAATGGTGGCAAATCTTTTGGGATCTATTTAACACTACAACTAGACGTGGTGGCTCTGAAATTGTTAACAAATACTATCAAATAGTAGCAAACCAAAGAAGAAAGGATAATTCACATAAAGGTCAAATGTTATACGCTGCTAAGTTGCAAAATATAGCTGAACAAAGAGGGGAGTATGGTAGTCCATTAATGGACCCATTTGCTGTATTATCTTTAGTGCAAAACTCAAATTTTGATTTTGGTAAAATTAACACTAATACTAATACTAGTACTAATAGTCCAGTGAGATCAGATGATATGCAAATGAATAATAACACTGGTGTTAATTCTTATATTAATAACCCAAAAATGGGTAATGCAAACGCATATAATCCTAATGGTATGAAACCACCACTACCGACAGCTCAAGATCAACAATCTCTTTTGGTTCAAATGCATTTACAACAACAGCAACAACAACAGCAACAATTGCAACAAAGACAAATGCAAATTCAATTACAACAGCAAAGACAACAGCAACAAAGAAGAACTAGAAATACACAATCAATGGTATCATTACCATCTCAAAGTCAAAACCAAAACCAAAACCAAAGTCAAAGTCAAAGCCAAAGTCAAAACCAAAACCAAAGCCAAAATCAAACTGCAATGAATAGCCCATTTTATCAACAAGGTTCACCTTATGACCCCAACACAAACGTTCCCTCATGGAGACCTCAGCAAGGTTATGCTAATCCAGCTCAAATGTCAGGTAGTTTCTCTTATAACATGGCATCGAATGATGGTAGTAAGACTGCAATGGCCAGTCCACTGACTTCAAATTCAACTGATATGAATTATAATCGTAATAATTTTATCCAGGGGAATAGATCAGCCAATAAATCAAGCATCCCACCAACCCCCACTGATAGCAGGATTAAAACCGAAGATAAGAACGAAAGTAGTAATGCTATAACACCAGTGAATAGTAATAATTCTACTGTCAACACACTTTCCTCAACTAATGACGGTAAGATTCCTAAGAACTTGAAACTTAAGAGACAAAAATCAAAAGTTAAAAAGAATTCTACAACTGAACCAAAGAAAAGACCAAGTTCTAAACCATCTACTCCTTCCGTGAGTACTCCAGGTTTCAATGCAAAGACTCCAAGGTCAAGAAAAAATAAGGCTATTTCAGCAGCAGTATCGCCGATTGATAGTATGTCACCAAAAAATATGATTATTCAATCGAATTCAAGCCTAAATCCAGCTATGACACCATTATCTGTAACAAATAATAATTCTAATAAAAGTGCAGAATCTTCATGTGTTGCTGATGATTTAGACTTTATACCTCCTCAGGAGCAAATATCACCAAGAAATGTAACTCTTGATAATAATAATAATAATAATAATAATAATAATAATAATAACAATAATACTGGTAATGTGCATACACCAACCTCCAATTATAATAATAATAATAATATTCACAAGCCACATAAAAAAGTTGTCAAGAATATGCAACCCAAAAATGAAAGAGAAGCCATGGAATCCTCATTTTCTCAAATCAAAAACACACCCTTAGCTACGGTTATGGAAGATGATGCATCAGATTCCCCACATCATAAAGGTAATGAAACAGATAAGAAATCAGATAACTCAAAAACTAAATATGGTAAGATGACGCCTTCTGAGTCATCCTTCGGTGTGATTGATATTAGAAAAAATAAAACTGTTCTGGAAGACAGTACTGACGAAATAAAGACAAAGAGTTCTCATTCAAGAAAGAGAAAGGAGTCCGCTAAAACTGACAAAAATGCAGAGCACTCTCAAAAGAAAGACAAGAAGGCGAAGAAACCAAGAGTCAGTAAGAGCGATGTTACTGGGAAAAAAGGTACCAGTGCTACTTCCACTGATAACAAGAAATCTCCAAGTGAACTAAAGGAAGAAGAGAAAATAAACACTCCTACTGACACCTTGATAGGCATTGAAGGGCCTTTGTTAGAAAACAACGATGAGAATGTTCATACATTAGCTAACTCTCTTGAAACTGATTTATTGCAAGCTCATTTTGTTGATGAAGACGAATTTGCTGGGTTCGATTTCACTAATGTTGACGCATCGCCAAATGATCAGCCAAATTTTAATTCAGTTATACCAAATGGTGATACAGTTGATTCATATCATTCCATTGATAATGACTTGGATACTGTCCCCCATGCAAGTCATGGTGCCAGAACCTCCAACATTATAGACGACAATGATATGGATTTCAATTTTATGGGCTGGCAGTAGTCTGAATCTATTTACAGGTTAAATAGTTTCAATATTAGAATATTATATTCCTATTCTAAATTTTATGTCTAACTTATTACAATGTAACACAATTATTATTGAATGTATAACTATTATTAGATGTCCTCATAAGGTACAACCAAGGCATAGAATCATTCATGCCATCCATTTCAATCTATTTATCCATGGTAATGGTGTGTAATTTTGAACGAGACCTTTTCTTTAACGCCATTGTAAATTTCATTAACTATTCTGAAAAATAATGAATCTAAAGCTAAGTCCAATTTAAGAGCTTGAAACAGTTGAATTGGTAATAGAGCGATAGATACTAAAAGAAATATTGATCCTTTGAAAGATTTGATTGATCAACATAAGACTAGAAGTGATTATTTATAAAAGAGTTTAGATATTTTTTTTTCTATATATGTCATTCTTCAATAATACAAATAATACAGGAACATCGGCAACGATGAACATAGACAAGGATTTAGCTAACGACATTGTGATACAGAACCCGGCTGATGATTCCATTTCAGATATTGCATTTTCACCACAACAAGATTTTTTATTTGCTGTAAGTTCCTGGGATGGTAAAGTGAGAATTTGGGATGTTCAGAATGGTGTTCCCCAAGGCCGTTCTCAATTTGAACATGCAGGACCAGTATTAACCACAAGATGGAGTAATGATGGTACTAAAGTTGCATCAGGTGGCTGTGATAATGCTGTCAAATTATTTGACGTGGCTACTAGTCAATCTCAACAAATAGGGCAACATGATGCACCAGTAAAGAGTCTTAGATTTGTAAATTGTGGGCCTACTAATACAGAATGTTTGGTAACTGGGTCATGGGATAAAACGATAAAGTACTGGGACATGAGACAACCGCAGGCTGTATCAACAGTAATGATGCCTGAACGAGTATACTCTATGGATAATAAAGGTCCTCTATTGGTTGTGGGTACAGCAGAAAGACATATAGCAATTATAAATTTGAGTAATCCTGGGACTATCTTTAAAGCTACACAATCACCGTTAAAATGGCAAACCAGAGTTGTTGCATGTTATAATGCAGGTGATGGTTACGCTATTGGTTCCACAGAAGGTAGATGTGCAATTAGATATGTCGATGATGAAGTACAAAAAAAGAGTGGGTTCTCCTTCAAATGTCACCGTCAAACATCTCCTAACAGACCTGCTGGTGCACAATCCCAACCATTGGTATATCCTGTTAATAGTATTGCTTTTCATCCAATATACGGTACATTTGCTACTGCAGGTGGTGATGGTTCATTTCATTTCTGGGATAAAGATCATAGACATAGATTAAAAGGGTTTCCCTCCATGCAAGCTTCTATTCCTGTTGTTAATTTTAACAGAAATGGTAGTGTATTTGCATATGCACTAAGTTATGACTGGCACCAAGGTCATATGAATAATAGACCAGACTATCCAAATGTTATTAGACTTCATGCCACTAATGATGGGGAAGTTAAAGAAAAAGTTAAAAGATAGAGTAATTTTTATAGCTATTTGTATATATCTATATAGAAGAGAGTACGAACGGGTATATATATTTAAGAATCATGAGCATTAATATACATTGTGATAGTTTTTTAACTATTTGTAGAGAACATAGGAATTGTGATTATATTTTTTTATAGATTTGGTAAACTATTTAGATGTTTAGTTGTGGGATTAACAACAAAAACTAAATATTCAATAATGGAATAAATAAATTCGAAATAAAGAGAAGATGATCTCTGGTGAATGTTAAAAATATATTAATGAGGTTCACTATGCAAGTTTCAATATAAGTAAGGACTTTATTAAGTTGGTATCGTTCAGCTTCTAAAATAAGAGAGCTTCCCGTGTTTATCATTGGCTTTAGTTCCCTTCCGAGACTTTCCTTCAGGATAAGTCTGGTCTAAGATAATCGAAGAAGATGTTTTGTCATCAAGGATGGTTTTGACATCAATTATAATATTTTCAAATACTTCCCTTTTATCTCTTGTAGCTAGTTTGTTTGTTGGGATCTTTTTATGCTTCTTGTTTTCAATGCGGGATTCATTCTCCAAGATACTTTCAACAAATACAGAAATATTTGATAAAGATTCCTCTTCATTATTTTTATATTGGCCTACATTTAGTGGTTTTGGAAGAATAATCTGGGACAACTGCATAGGAATTAACTTTGAAGGCAACTTATCTTTCAAACAATTGGATTTTGGCCATTCAACATCGAGAGTACTGTAAACCTTTTTGTGATAGCAATCATTTCTTAGATTTACCAATCCATCTGCAGACATCTCTAATTCAAATAAGAACCACAGTCTTGAAAAATCAACATTCCTCATGTTGTTATTACTGCAAAGGAAATGTTGACATATATCCGTCTTTGTCTCCAATTCACCAATTTCTTCTTGTAATAGTCTTAAATTATTTTTTGATAATGACAGTGTTGTTAAGTTATTAGTTTTAACCTCTGTTTCTTCATCCTTTTCAATCTTTCTCTTATTTTTAGGTCTTGGCTTCTTTTCTCTTCGTTCCAAATCATTATGAGGTCCACTTTCTCTTTTCAAAGAGCTTTTATTAATCAATAACCGGTGATTGGTTTGGTCCAGGCTGTTTGTTTTGTTTGCATACTTTCTTTTGTCTTGATTGATGTTGACATTCTTATTTGAAAGAGGTAATTTACCCACTTTATTTCTCTTTATCTCAATATTTCTCATATTTCGAGTAGATTATATTGTATCTAGTACACTACTGAACTGTTTATATACGTGGTTCACTCCAAACCAAACCCACTAGGGTTCTTTATGTATCTTTAAGCTGTGATTCTCTTAATGTAATATCTTTTTCGATTTCGAGAAAATCAAATAGCCGCCTAACAAAATTTGATGCGATAGTAAAATCATGAACAGCTCAACGTTTTGTGAAGAAATCCCTGTGTTAATGAAACATGACACTGCTATATTATTAATTGCCAACACTTTGTAGAATGCATAGATTTGATGGATATGGAGATCTACTCTCGCTATCATAAATCCATCATGATAACTGAAATTTTAACCAGATATATCGCAATGAATATTTCCTAGATCTATATTACGATAGTGGCGAAACTACTCTTATGTAACAGATAATTCAGACAGTAGCTGCTCTAATTCCTTTTCATACTTCTCTTTATCTTCAAAATATCGAATTAAATCATCATCATCATCTTCGCTAGGATCATCCCTACTTTGATGCTTCTCTAGATGATCCTCAAATTCATCGACTACATCCTCAGGAATTGCATTCTCTTGTGCCAATCTGGACATCTGATCAATTTCTCTGACTCTTTCCCCCTTCATGATAAAATCTTCCATCTTGTCTAACCCACCTCTATTCTTTAGAGATTTCCTCTCTTTCTCAGTTAATCTCTGATTCCTACTTTTATTTTGTTGCTCTTTAACTCTAAGTTCACCTCTATCCTTTGGTGTCAAGGGAGATGATCCAATATAATGTGGGTTATCGGCATATTTACCTGACCTTGAAGATCTTTCAGATATAATACTACTTACCACATCTCCACCTTTATCCCGATATCTTCCAGCACTGCTTGATATATTTGTGTACTTGATTGGCTTTGATGGGGTGGTCGGTGACATTTCCAATGGTAAATCATCATCGTTTGTGGTGGCGCTTGTCCTTATATCAAAATTACTGTACGGGCTCGACATGATATCATAAATGATTTTGAGGTAGTGAATCCTTTGATAGTCTATATTAATATACCAAGAAGATCACCAAATTTAATGGATTGCGTCTCTTTTGCAATTGAATCGTTCAAGATCTGTCTTTTCACTGTTTCGTGTTTCATTAATTCAATATTTCAATAATGAATTCAAAAAATCAAAAAAAGTCACCATAACACGAAGAAGACCTTATCGCATATTTTCCCACTCGTTGTATAGAAAAGCAGATTCTACCTACTATGAGAGGAAGTTATTTGGGGTTCGATGTCTACTAATGATAATCAGAACGGTATTTAGTAAGATAATGTAAGTATATTTATTATTTGTATTGGTTTACTTTACTTAGCTATAAAGGAGAATATATAAATTTATTCAGATGACATATCTATAGATCATAGGAATTTAATCAGTTTAATCAACTTCTTCTACGGTTGGACCAGCATCGGCACCTGGAGCTGGGCCTGAACCTGGCATTGGACCTGGAGCTGAGCCTGGCATTGGACCACCAGCACCTGGAGCGCCACCAGCAGCACCATAGAATTTAGTCATGATTGGATTAGCAATACCTTCCAATTCCTTTTGTCTTTCCTTATATTCATCAGTGGAGGCAGCTTGAGATGCGTCTAACCAGTCAATTGTCTCTTGGGCAGCGGTTTCAACTTTCTTTGCATCTTCTTCACCGACTTTTTCTTTGAAGTTGTTTTCATTGACTGAATTCTTCAAAGTGAAAGCGTATGATTCTAATGCATTCTTAGCTTGAACACGCTCGGCTTCCTTTTCATCTTCTTCCTTGAACTTTTCAGCTTCATTAACCATCTTTTCGATATCATCCTTGGATAATCTACCTTTATCATTAGTAATGGTAATCTTATTGGATTTACCGGTACCCTTTTCTAAAGCAGAAACGTTTAAGATACCATTAGCATCGATATCAAATGTAACTTCAATTTGTGGCACACCTCTTGGTGCAGGTGGAATACCAGACAATTCAAATTTACCTAATAGATTGTTATCCTTTGTTCTTGTTCTTTCACCTTCAAAGACTTGAATTAGGACACCTGGCTGATTATCAGCATAAGTGGAAAAAGTTTCAGATTTCTTTGTTGGAATGGTAGAATTTCTTGGAATTAATTTTGTCATGATACCACCAGCGGTTTCGATACCTAATGATAGTGGGGCGACATCTAATAGTAATAAATCTTGAGTCTTAGTAGAAGTGTCACCAGTCAAGATGGCAGCTTGAACAGCGGCACCGTATGCAACAGCTTCATCTGGGTTGATTGATCTGTTTGGTTCTTTCCCATTAAAGAAATCTGAGACTAATTTTTGAACTTTTGGAATTCTAGTAGACCCACCAACTAAGACGATTTCATTGATTTGAGATTTATCTAATTTAGAATCTCTTAAGACTTTTTCCACTGGATCAATGGTGGATCTGAAAAGATCGGCACATAATTCTTCGAATCTAGCTCTGGTTAATGATGTATAGAAATCGATACCTTCGTAAAGAGAGTCAATTTCAATGGAAGTTTGGGCAGAAGAAGATAAAGCTCTCTTGGCTCTTTCTGCAGCGGTTCTTAATCTTCTTAAAGATCTTTGATTCTGGGTGATATCTTTCTTATTCTTTCTCTTGAATTCTTCAGCAAGATGGTTGACTAATCTATTATCGAAATCTTCACCACCTAAGTGAGTGTCACCGGCGGTAGCTTTAACTTCAAAGATACCATCGTCAATGGATAATAGGGAAACATCGAAAGTACCACCACCTAAATCGAAAATCAATACGTTATGTTCACCTTGGCCCTTTTTATCTAACCCATAGGCAATGGCAGCGGCAGTTGGTTCGTTAATAATTCTTAAGACGTTCAAACCAGCAATGGTACCGGCATCCTTTGTAGCTTGTCTTTGAGAATCGTTGAAATAAGCTGGGACGGTGACCACAGCATCTTTAACATCAGTCCCTAGATAATTTTCAGCAGTTTCCTTCATCTTAGTCAAAATCATGGAGGAGATTTCTTCTGGAGTGAATTGTTTAGTTTCACCTTTGAATTCGACTTGAATGGAGGGTTTCCCTTCTTTATCGACGACTTTGAATGGATAATGTTTGGCATCACTAATGACTTCAGGGTCATTAAATTTCCTACCTATCAATCTTTTGGCATCGAAGACTGTGTTGTGTGGATTGATAGCAGCTTGATTTTTGGCAGCATCCCCGATCAATCTTTCAGTGTCATTGAATGCGACGTACGAAGGAGTGGTTCTGTTACCTTGGTCATTAGCAATGATTTCAACACGGTCATTGGAGAAATGGGCCACACATGAGTATGTGGTACCTAAATCAATCCCTACAGCTTTGGACATTTTGAATATGTTTTTGTGTTTGTGTATGTGTATGTGTGCTTTGCTTTATAAAACTTGTTATGATATAGAATATAAGATAACTTTTCTTTGGTGGTTTCTTCTTCTATATGAGAGGAAGACTGTAATAATTCAACGGCAACATCAACATCTATCCCTTCCCTTTATATATCAATTGCAATGGTACAACCATCTGTGCGAGACTCTACTTCCTCCTGTCTCCTGTCTCCTGTCTCCCGTCCCCCCTAAGGATACTAGCCCACACATGGACCCAATGCTTCCACGACCTTCCACGGACCCCACTGGCAACTCCTGCTGGCACATTCCAGAACAGAACAGAACAGAACAGCATTACAACAGCAACACAACATGTGTCACCAGACAGCTTCCTGCTGCCTCTAACGGGCCGGTGCCAGTGCCGGTTTCCACTATTTTTACTGCGAGATCAGGACTCTCGCATTGTGCTCGGGCCCGTTCCTTCGAGATCTGCGTGTTTTTTCTCGACGTTTCGAGAACTCCGCGGAACTTCCACGGCAGCACCGCACAGTGCGAGCGAACACTGGCAACGTATGGAGACACTCAGGTGAGTCAGGAGGTAGCTGTATCGGGTCTCTTGGTCCCAGGGGGGGTGTATTAGTTGATTGATAGATGGGTGGAAGGATGGAAGGATGGAAGGAATATATGACCATGACACGCCTTGCTTGAAACTATATATCAATGGGTATTACTATCTATATATCAACGATTCCACAACGACTGGTCCCTCTTCGTCGTCACTGTCGATTGGGGGAAGCATCCTGTATTCATCTCCACCATCCTCTCCCTCACTGTCTTCTTCTTCTGCTGCCTCTGCCACGACCGCTTGATTGCGACTGGAATCTTTACCCTCGCCGTTGTGGAATAATTCAGGTAATTTATCCTCTATAATCTTCCTTGTCTTTATTAAACTCAAACCTTGAAACGATTCAAATAAACATCTTCTCCACATATCTTCATTCAACAATAGATCTGTATATTCCTCAGGTAAAAGTCTCAACTGTTGACACAAAATATCATCAACAATAGACATCATATCCTTATAATTATCTCGTATCCTTCTCGTAAAGCAAAGAACTTCAATCATCGAATGCCATTGTAAACTAGATCCATAATTACCAAAGATTACACTATTCATATACGAAAATTGTAATTCACTGTAATAAAATTTCATATCACTGTTATAATATTGTTTCACTATTATATCATTGAAATAATATGATTTATCCATATAATCTTCCATTTCATACCCTTCACGGATGGCATCTCTGGATTTAAACTTAATAGGCGTATAATTTAAACATCGTTCTTTAGTGGCAACGGTATTTCTTAAAGTTTTGTTCAATAAATCATTTTCTTCTCTTGTGGTCATTGAAGAATCAACATAGATACAATATTTATTAAAGTTATTACTATTATTATTATTATTATCATCAACACATTTCACAATTTGATCCCAATCAATATAAGAAGACAAAGGCACCCATTGTTCATCCTCTTGTAATTTAGGATATTCAGCCAATGTCTTCCTTTGCTCATACTCGTGTAAAATACTCTCATATTTAACCACATCTTCTTCCACTTTCATCTCAAAGATCTCAGTTTTTGCATCATACTGTAAATAATAATTGTATCCAATCTCATCATGATGAAACCAATACCCATATCTTATACCACCATTTTGGAAATGTATAATATGTATTCCATTGGGTATATTTATTATCCCATTGAAAATTTGTCCTTTGGATACATCGAATGAATATTGGTCTAACCCAATTGTAACATCAATGGGGATATCCGGAATTAATAAGCTTATCATTACTAGCTTGTTTACAATGTCCTTATACCATCTTCATATATGTTCAAGTATGTATACATATACATATATATATATATCTTTCTGTGTATTGCCTATACTGATAAAGATATTAAAACCCTAACCAATTTTAATCTCGATTCTACTTCCGATGCAATTTTTTCTCACTATATTAATTTTCATTTTTCAACTTTTCAAATTTGTTTTTTTTAGTATTTAAACAGAATGGTTTGAAATGTTTCAATAAATTTTAACTATCACTTCTTGTAACCTATTTACATTAAAAGAGGGCAAGGGATGTAATAAGAAATATTATCATGTTAATGGATAAGAAATATTATCATGTTAATGGATAAGATAATTGCCAGAAAGATCATTGTTAGCAACATATATGAGTTCATATATTTTAATTATGATTTTAGCATATTATAAATTTCAGTATACAAGCCTAATCTTTCTCTTTAAACAATTATTTCCCTTCATATAATTTTAATGATGAAAAATACTTTCTACACAGACCTGTTCTAACCTTTTTATAAGGAGTGCAGATAACAATTTTATTGCCTTTTCTGATCATTATACATTTTGTAAACTCTTTCTTGACATGTAGAGATGATATTGAACCATCGCGTGCACGTTTATTTTTATTGATATAAAGATGAAAAACCCATAGATTGATAAAAAAACACACTATATACATGTATTTGTGTTAACTCTTATTAGTACAATATTCACTTAACAGCTAACTATACAAAATTAAATATGGTGAAATTGGACCTTTTTTATTTTAAATGGATATATGTTTATTTGATTTTATATCAGTAAAACTAAATAAAAGTATAAAGAATGGTACATGAAAGATTAAAATATAAATTAAAATTTAATTAATAAATTTAGTAAATAACTTATTTCTTAGCAGTTAATCTTCTGACGTAGAAAGCTAATTCTTCACCTTCTAAGATGTAACCATCACATCTACCAGATTGACCTGGTCTAGAAGAGATAGCAGCGTATAATCTACCAGCAGAGAATTGAGAAGCAACAGCGGTTTCAATCTTGGCAGCAGCAGCTCTAGAAGCCCATTTCTTTTCAGCGTTCTTAGATGGAGCAGCAACTTCTTCCTTGGTGGTCTTCTTACCTAAAGTTTGACCGTAGTGACCTTCAAACCATTGCTTGAATGGAGTAGCATCAATTTGGACAATAGCAG
This sequence comes from Monosporozyma aerobia, assembly GCA_028408415.1. Taxonomy (NCBI): domain Eukaryota; kingdom Fungi; phylum Ascomycota; class Saccharomycetes; order Saccharomycetales; family Saccharomycetaceae; genus Monosporozyma; species Monosporozyma aerobia. The sequence goes on along the minus strand of JAKOOU010000011.1, from coordinate 679,812 downwards.
CCTTGGTTAAAGTGTTGGTTCTAACTAATTCATTGTTAGATGGATGGTAAACGACACCCACAATTCTAGTCTTCTTAGCAACACCTTCGGAAGCCCAAGAGAAGTTACCGGTTTCGATTCTTAAAGCTCTGAACTTCTTGTTACCACCTCTAGTTCTAACGGAATGAATTCTCTTAGTACCAATCTTGGTGTTAGCTGGTTGTCTACCTAATTCAAACTTTCTCTTCTTTCTGAATTGAGCACGCTTAGCACCGGTGGCTGATCTTTTGTGACGAGAATCACGAGAAATACCCATTTTGTAACTGTATAAAGTAAGGTTACTTGATTTTTATGACGATTAACATAAAAAAGAAGAAAATATTTGTTAGTAAAAAATTGTTCATAAATCTTTTATTATCTTGTTTTATTTAATATTGAATTGTCCATTTACTGCTTGAAAATATGCGTTACTTTTCATTTTTAAACTATACCACAAAGTAATTATTCATCACAGTTATCATTTTTGTTTCTTTCAAATATCTCAATAAGTTTCTATCTCAAAATACCGTTAATTTCTCTCCCCTCTCTTTTCGTTTTGTTTCGTTTTCCCACCAATACTTCAATAATTCAATGGTTCATATCTTATTTCAATATTAATTGCTATACCTCACTTAGTACATACGTTTTTATGTGATTTGTTTACGGTTTATTAAAAAGGTTTAAACACTATGAAAAAAATACCTAATAAACCCATATTTTAACTATATAATTTTCTTGTACACTATTGCTAACATCAAACAAAATGAGTAAAATGCACTGAATTCATTGCAATGGAACTACACGAACAGGGTATCGAGACTGTTAGTGAGGGATCCTCTGCCTAGACATGTTGCGTACTGAAACTCTGGAAGGAGCCCGGAGAAGAGTCGGGTTGGCATTCAGGTGGGGACAAACAGTAGCTGCTGACGGTTGGGCTGGGTGCCGGGAGAATGGGGGGAGCCGTCTGTCTGGCTCGTCTCCAGAGCCCGATGGTGTCGGTGGCTCAGTTCCCGTGGTCTTGGGCGCAAAAACACACGCAGATATTTTGCGTGTCTTTCTGTTTTTTTGCGGAACTTTAGAACTTTCTGAAAAAAGATCGCGCAATGGCCTAAAATGGAAATACCAGTACGGAATCCGAGACTGCTATCAAAATAAAACCGCGGAGGTGTATGGGTGGCCGGAAAGCCGAGACAGTCCTTCAAATAACCGCAGAGATATTGCCGGTTGTCATGGTAACAATCTTTCCGAGCCATTAAGTGTTCTGTTTAATATTCCAAAAAGTTACCGTTTGATATATGGATACACTGATTAATATTCTGTGAATCTCATGTTAAGAATGACGCAGCCATTCATGGGGTAACTTTAGTAATTGATAGGGTCATGATCCCATACAGTTTGAGGAATAAAATGAATCTGTTCAATTTGTCTATGCAATGAACTGAGGTTCAGCCTAAACCTCTCAACTGTAATTTAATACCGTTTCAAGTACCATTACACTGTGTAAAACATCACCGGTAGTCTGTCAGTTGTCTAATTCAACTCTGTTAGTTGTGACATCCTTAGTGTAATAGTCAATCACTAATTCCCTCTTTCGGCAAACACTTGAAATTAACGCAATCTGAAAATTTCGAGATTCTTTAATTAAAAACAAGGTAATTGAATAAATAAAGTGATGGAAGACATGTCAAACCTGATATATCCACATCCAATAGACTTTTCTGGTCTAAACTAAACTCAAATAAATATATATATATATATACATAACCACATACACATTTTCATCTAGCAAAGATATAGAAAAGAAATTCGAATATTCATTTAAGTTTTTCTAAATAGACTCCAAGACATCAACAAAATATTATAACTACATTCCAATATGTCAGATAAGATATTAGCAAATAGAGACCCAGTTCTAGAAAATTTAACCACAGATCCAGAAGTGGAAGCACCAAGAGAAATCAAACTTGATGAAGTTAAGATGAAAAGAGTGGCAAGACCATTAAGACATGTCAAGAAGATTCCTACAAAGGCACAAGTTTTCCATTCTGATAAAGGTCCAGTCACTTTTTCATACGAAAATAAGATTAGATTGCCAGTTAATAAAAACAAATTAGTTGTGGAGGTCAAATATGTCGGGCTAAATCCAGTGGATTTAAAGATTAAAAACGGTTATACAAAGGCAATTTATGGTGAAGCCGGTCTTGGGAGAGAATATAGTGGTGTCATTACTCATGTTGGTGAAAATTTAAGTGAGAAATGGCATCAAGGTGATGATGTATTTGGCATTTATTTTCACCCACATTTAGCTAAAGGCTGTCTGCAAACTTCTATTCTTGTGGACCCAAGTGTAGATCCAATTTTACCAAGACCGGTTAATGTGGATCCAAAGGAAGCCGCTGGGGCATTATATGTTCTAGGGGCTGCTTACAATATATTGGATAGATTAGATGCTAAGGGGTTCCTAAAACAAGACTCAAATGTCTTAATTAATGGTGGTACCAGTTCTGTTGGTATGTGTGTTATTCAATTATTGAAAAGATATTACCAACTAACCAAGAAAATTGTGGTGGTCACCACAGGTTCTTCTGCTGAGGCATTAGGGCAATTTTATCCAGATTTAAATGGGGAACTAATCATTGTCGATTATTTGAAATGTAGAGGTAAATCAAGCAAACCATTAAGAGCCATGATCAATGAACAAAAGACCACTATCATAGAGGAAGCTACTGGTAATGAAATTGAAGTTCAATATTTACAAGGCAAATTTGACGTGGTTCTAGATTTTATTGGTGGGTATGATATTGTTGCGCATTCAACATCTTTAATACATAAGAATGGTGCATACTTAACCACTGTGGGTGATTATGTGGCTGACTATAAACATGACATATACAATCAATGGGATAATCCAAAGGCAAATGCTAGAAAAATGTTTGGTTCGATGCTTTATTCATATGATTACACACACTACTATTTCGACCCTAACGCTAAGACGGCAACAAAGAATGACTGGATCAACAAATGTGGGGAATTTTTGCAAACTGGTGTGGTCACTTGCAGAGTGGACAAAATCTATGACTGGAAGGACATTGAAGAAGCCTTTTCTTATTTGAAGACACAAAGAGCACAAGGTAAAGTCATCCTAGAAGTCGAAAAGTTCTAGACATTATATATGTAAAAATAAATAATTTAATAGTAGTAATAGATACCCGATTTAATGATACCAGCAACCCATCGTTTGTACGGATGTGTCACTCAAATCATCCAATTGTTAATGCTTTCTGCTGCTATTTAGAGAGCTTTGTGACACTTCCCAATTATTTTTCTGAAAATCGGTTTTATCAAAAACAGAAGAGGATTGAAATTTTTCAATGAAAATTTAAAAAAAAAAATATTAGAAACTAAAATTGTAAAGAAGATTTATCGATGAGCTCATTGATCTTTTGGCCCATTGTTTATACACTCTTAACTCTTGATGATTCTGTACTGATTTAACGTTTAAATCACTTTATATGTCAGAAAACCAAGATTCCACAAATTTAAATAGCAAATCCAAATTGATGAGTAATAAAGATAGTTCTGATATGACTTCAAATAGTATAAAATTATTAGCTGGTAATTCTCATCCTGAATTAGCCGAGCTAATTTCTAAGAGATTAGGTATACCATTATGTAAAGTTGGTGTCTACCAATATTCCAACAAAGAAACCTCTGTCACTATTGGTGAAAGTATTCGTGATGAAGATGTATACATTATCCAAACTGGGATTGGCCAAGAAGAAATTAATGATTTCCTAATGGAATTATTGATTCTTATCCATGCCTGTAGAACTGCCTCTGCTAGAAGAATTACTGCTGTGATTCCTAATTTCCCATATGCTAGACAAGACAGAAAAGATAAATCCCGTGCTCCAATCACTGCTAAATTAGTGGCCAACTTATTAGAAACTGCCGGTTGTGATAACGTAATCACTATGGATTTACATGCTTCTCAAATTCAAGGGTTCTTCCACATTCCAGTCGATAATTTATATGCTGAACCAAGTTTCTTAAATTACATGAAACTAAATGTTGATTTAGATAACGCTATTTTAGTTTCCCCAGATGCTGGTGGTGCTAAAAGAGTTGCTTCTTTAGCCGACAAGATGGACCTAAACTTTGCTTTGATCCACAAGGAAAGACAAAAGGCTAACGAAGTCTCCAGAATGGTCTTAGTTGGTGATGTTACTGGTAAAACCTGTTTATTAATCGATGATATGGCTGACACTTGTGGTACTTTGGTGAAAGCATGTGACACTTTATTAGAACATGGTGCCAAAGAAGTATTGGCTATTGTCACACATGGTATATTCTCTGGTGATGCTAGGGAAAAATTAAGCAACAGTAGATTAACTAAGATCGTCTGTTCAAACACTGTTCCAGTAGAATTAGATTTACCTGTCGTTGACCAAGTTGATATAAGTCCGACTTTAGCTGAAGCTATTAGAAGATTACACAATGGTGAATCTGTCTCCTACTTGTTTAATCATGCTCCTCCAGTGTAAATCAAATAGCAATACCAACAATACATAACACGCACATTTTATAAGCCTGTAATTAACACAAAACAGGTTAATCATTATTTTGTAGAATATACCTATTAATTTATTTAGTAAAAAACAATAAACAATTAGCAATAACAATAAACAGCCAATTTGGCAATTCTACCATATAAAACTTGAACATAAATTGAAATCTATTTCATTATAAATGTCATCAACCTAGACCTCCTATTTTCCTTTTTATTCGATCCCTTAGTAGTGCCTGATTTATTTCTTAAGGGTAGTGACGAGTTTGTAGTTTCTGAAGCATAACTACTTGATTTACGGAAACTTGTAGTACTTGACGCGTTCATATTATTCAATTGATTCAATTTCTGCATTTCTTGCTGCTGTAACTCTTTTAAATGATCATCTGTTTTAATTAGATTATCAATCTTCTCTTCAAAGTCATTCTTATTCTTTGGTATGATATCAGATACACTAACAAGATCTTGAGACTTCAACTTTCCTTCACTGTCATGAACAACATCTTCTTCAACCAATTCTTTATAAAATAGCACATATGCGGTGCTTAGGTCTTTCTCATCACCAATAAATTTCAAAACAGTATTTTCACTAACAGATTCAACAGTTTCATCATCAAACAATAACCAACCATACAATGAGCTCTTACACAACGAAACATAATGTCCATGTTGAGGACTATTACCCATATGAACAACTACTGAAGTCAACTCATACCTTTTATAAACCCTATGCTCACAATCCACATTCGAGGAAACATCGAGGATCAAAGGATAATAAACTTTATTGAATAATTTGACATTAGTATTCAACTCTTCTGAATATTTAAATCTTTTCAAATGTAATGCTAAAGTTGGTGGTAATGCAGTTATTGATACGATTCTTTCAGCTTCTTGCAATGAAGAACATTGATTACAAAAGAATTTGTTCTGTCCTCTTAGGAATTCTCTTTGGTTATAATCATTCAAGAAATCTTGAATATTAATACTACTCTCCTCATTTGGCATCTCTATAGAAAAATCTAAAAACGGTTCATCATTACAAGTATTTGTGTCACAAGTCAAACATCTTGCTCTATTTGTCATAACGCCTTGGAATTGACACAGAATAAAATTTCTTACTTCAGATGATAAACTATTTGTTATGTTAGATTCATTAAATGTTTGAAAATACTCATTAATATCGTTTAAGATAAAATTCAAAAATTCATGAGCATCTTGTTGTGATGAGGTGTTGAAAAGAATATTTTCTTTCTTTAAAATATGCATGAATTGAATGGGCGATACAATTCCTGTCAATCTATCATTTTCTGTGATACATTCAAATATATCTTTTAATCCGTTATAAATATTTTGTTTTGCTGTGACGTTAACCATATAATCAATATTTAAGATCGGACCATCTATTAAAGCTGATTTTTTCCTCTTTTCGCTTGTAAAAGTGTTTAGTAAAGATGTAGTGTTATTATCATTATAGTAATTAGTGTTATTGTTGGTGGTATTGCTGGAGGTAGAACTTAATCTTGCTGAATCTAATGAATATTCCATATTTAAACAAGGTTCGGAGGGATTTGATAATGGAGGGTCAGGAGAAATGGCTGGTAACATAGATGATTGCATAGAGGATGGGGGATATGATGTTGAAGAGAGGCTTGAGTTATTATTATTGTTGTTATTAGTATTATTATTATTATTGGAAGAGAAATAATCATTTCTCCCCACAATAATTCTTTCACAACCGTCATGCAATTTTTCCGTTGTATAATCTGCAGCCATAACGATAGTATGATGTGGTTCAATTGGTTTTTCTAGTTCATTACTTTCAGAATCATTACTTGTCTTTCCCTTGACATTATTATTGTTATAATACGTTGCTGAGGGAAGATTATTATTATGGCTATTTTTTTTAGATCTCGAGAAGGCAGTGAAAGAAGAAGACCTCCTTTGACTTCGATCGGTGATATTGTCAGATATATTATTTCTCACAACAGTCTTTTTATTATTATTATTACTAGTATTATTATCGGGAGTGTAATTATTAGGTTCTTGTTCAGGAGGGGTATCTTTGCTAACATTTTTCTTTATACTAGGTTGGAAACTTTCCATTGTAAAATATCTTTTCTTAGTTCCATTCATGACTCTCTTCCTATGCCTTTTAAAACTTATATTATAGTTGCTACTGTTATTGCTTCGTGCGAGAAGTTGATTATTATTATTATTAGCTGTAAGAATACTATTATTATAAATGCTGTTGGTATTAGAAGCAGTAGTAGTATTACTAGGTGGTTTGGAGGAGGGTAGGTGTTTATACAATGGACATGCCAGGATATTAAGTCTAAATGTATCTAAATAAAACAAACATTGTAATATGGAATTACAATAACATGTATTACCGAAATTCTCATATCCAAACACTTTATTTGAACCGTCACCAAAGGGTAGGTTAGTTTGTGGTATTGAATTTGTTTCCATAGTGGTCGATGTTATACTATTAATTGGAATATAGTTATCGTAATGTGTCTTAATTCGACGATGTCTGTGTGCGACCAATGGTTCAAACTGTGTTGTGTCAATACTTTCATGGGAGTTAGTTATGGATCTTGGTATATTTCGCCTATGATTGTCATGCTTATTTTTAGTCTCTGTGCCGTCTTTATCCTTCTCATCTTTCTTAGACCCTGGCAACAGGATCTTTAACATCATGAGTGTAGTAATGTCTATGGTATTATATTATTATATATATGTAATTTTCTTAATACCGCAACAGTATTTATTCTTATAAAGAAAAATGGGACTCTAACTGTTCGAAGCAAGTATCTAGTGGAGTTGTGTTGCTGAGTGTCCCATTGATCTTTGAAAGATCAGTCAAGAGGTTCTATTCAAACTCACAATTTCACCCAAAATAAATACGAAATAATCACTTGCACTAGTAGTTGTTTGAGCCCATCGCAAGAATGGCAACCGCAGAGATTGAAGGGAAAACTCCCGCGAATCGCAGTTTGTTTCGAGGCGGCGCGCCGTTTCGATCCTCGAGCGATGCGCGGTTGCTGCTGCTGCCGCCGATCAGATCGTGATCTGTTGATGCTTTGGATAACTTCAAAGCTTGATGACTGTATAATGATGATAACGATTTAACCATTCGTGGGCGAATATATATATGTATATGAGTTGATATAAAAGATGATGTTACAGATAGGGGCGGGGAAGGGGTATGCAAAGACAACAGCAATAATACTGTATGTAGTTCGTGGATGAAATAATAAAATACTATTCATCTTCTTCTCTTGGATCACCGACCCCATCTTCATAGATAGCAAACACACACTCTGCTTCTGGTAAACATGGCGAGTCGACCACTTTACAGTATCTTTGGCACCCACGACCTTTCTTGAACCCTAATCTTGTGGTGGAGGAGTGGGCCATGATGTTCCCCCCGATTGGTTTCTTTGGGTCTGGATTGAAACTCATACCACCGTCGACTTGTGCGACGACTTGATTGGTGACCACGACTGCAACACCGAATTGATCTGCTAATCTTTGTAGAGCTCTCATGAATCTGGCCAAATGCATCTGTCTAGCACTCAATTCACCACGACCGGAGAAATCCGTTCTATACAAGGCCATCACTGAATCGACAATAATCAAAGAGAACCGGGATTCACTCATCATTTGAGCCGCCGCGTCCAATAATCTCAATTGATGGTCGGCATTGTATGCACGAGCGTAAGCGACGTTATTCAAGGCGTCGTCGGGATCTAACCCGAATCTTTGTGCGATGGAGACTAATCTGACGGGTCTAAAAGTACCTTCAGTGTCGATATAAAGACATTTACCTTCCCCGCCACCCATATCCAAAGGAATTTGACAGGTGACAGCCAGAGTGTGGCACAGTTGCGATTTCCCAGTTCTAAACTCACCAAACAGCTCAGTGATAGACCCGGTCTCTACCCCACCTCCCAATAATGTATCGAAATTCTTGGAGCCTGTGGTAAGACAGATCATTTCTGATCTTCTCATATGGAAATCAGCGGCGGTGACGAACCCCATGGGGACCAACCTTGCTGCCTCGTTCAATAACTTGTCTGCTTTAGCTTCGGAGATACCTTTAATCTCAAGAAGAGCCTTTCTTGGCACGTATGCGACAGCCTCAGCGGTATGAAGCCCACTTTCTCTCAATTTTTTGATATCCCCCGTGGTAATACCATTAACTTGCAATTTTTCTATTGGAACAAACGAGACCAAAGCGACGTCGTCTTCCCCATGTTGATCTGCGGTGACATCTCCTTCAGCCAGTTCAGGGTGTTGCTGGCTGAGTTGTTCTTGCGTACCAGTTAAAGACTGCTGGGTGTCGGCGAGATGCGATCCATGATCGGCGTTGTTGATGATGCTGTTACCGTTTGGGTCGACGAATAGTTGTGGTTGCTCATGCGGAGCGGTAGACATTAGTGATGTTGATGGGTCTATGTGTTCCACTTGACTCATTAGTTGTTATACCTAAATATAATAAATGTATACGATCTGGCTTGTATTGTTTGCTTTTACCCTCCTTCTGTTTCGAAATGAAGATATTGAAGATCTTGAAGTTGAAGTTGAAGCTGAAGCTGAAGCTGAGGATATTGAATGGGTGGCAAAGAGTATTTTTGCAGATTGGAACCTGAACTGACGCGTTATTTATTGAATTTTGCAAAGATATAACTGTCTTTCGCGTTTGTATTTATACGTTTTTTCCACGTTTTTGTTTTTGTTGCCAGTTTTGAAAGAAATCTCATCGAAATTTCATTGGAAATCTTTATTGGGAATCTTTATGGACACAATTACTGAAAACGGCAAATTGCCCAAAGGGGGAATAATGGCGGGCTGCCCGATCTGTTTTCCGGTCCCAAAGCGGTAGTTGCTACCTAATTCGGGAGGCACGCCCCGAAGAGGGAAATTGCTGACGAAACAGGGAAGCGGTGCAGGTTACCCGGCGGCTCTCCCTCTCTTCCTTCATATAATTTTCTGTCTTTTGTGGGAAATTTGCCACTAAATTTTGAAATGGTGAAATATTGAAATTAAAGATTGAAAGTAACATATTTTGTAGGGACATTTAGTGAAATTCCAATGACAAAGAGTGTTTAGTCTTGACATCAATCTGGGGAAAGCCACTTATAACTACTGTCAAATTCCTATTCAGATATATTTCAATACTGGTTAATAACATCACTCGTTGTATAATCCGTCTATAACCCAATAGAACAAACCCTCATCCCTCCCATATACCAAAAAACATAAATAATAAATAATATTAATAATAATGTCTGATCCAAGTTCCATTAACGGTGGTGTTGTCCTTGCCATGGCAGGTAAGGATTGTGTAGCCATTGCCTCTGATCTACGTCTAGGGAACCAATCCCTTGGTGTCTCCAACAACTTCGAAAAGATCTCCAATTTTGGTCACGTCTTTTTAGGGATAACAGGGTTAGCCTCTGACGTTATCACATTAAACCAAGTGTTCCGTTACAAGAGTAACATATATAAATTGAAAGAGGATAGGGCCATCGAACCAGAAACTTTCACACAATTGGTCTCTACCACCTTATACGAAAAGAGATTCGGTCCATACTTCGTGGGACCTGTCGTCGCTGGTATAAATTCAAAGACCGGCAAACCATACATTGCAGGTTTCGATTTGATCGGTTGTGTCGACGAAGCTAAAGATTTCATAGTAAGTGGGACCGCCTCCGATCAATTGTTCGGGATGTGTGAATCCCTGTACGAACCAAACTTGGAAGCAGAGGACTTGTTCGAAACTATAAGTCAAGCCCTACTTAATGCTGTCGATCGTGATGCTTTGTCTGGGTGGGGGGCCGTAGTCTACATCATCAAGAAAGACAAAGTCATAAAAAGAAACTTAAAGATGAGACAAGATTAAGATTCAATTCAATTCAATGCAATACAGTACAATACAATCGTAATATCCATCTTATATCTCATAAAAACACATATACTTACATACAATCAAACAGATATCCATCTGCTGTTTTCTCTAAGTATCTAAATAAAACCTCTTTCAACTCATTACATTCCCACCATTTATAACATATTTATATAGGAAAAAACTTATATGAAATTATAACAACAACATGACATATACTCACTGACCCAGTGCAAACATTCACTGCTTCGTTAACTCACAACAGATGCTGCAGGGAGACCAATATAGAAGACATAGAGAGTTTCTTAGGTTCTTAGGTGCCTCAACAATTTCTTTAGTCTTTGCCAGGTGGACTCACAAGGCATTATTTAATCTGAAATGTATGATATAAAACTGCAATATACATATTCTCCCTAACTAAATCCTTTTATACTAACAAGAGAAACCTAATTCTTTTTGATATTTTAACGTAATTAACAGATAAACCGGGAACTTTTCAATCGAATATAAAGGTGCCAACCAACAAGATGGACGCATTAGGATCGCAAGCCTTGACCTTGTCTACAGGTTTATCATCTGGTATTTTTTCCATGGTACTGTTTGGAACATGTTGGGTGGGTGATATTGATACAATTGAAGAGTTTTCACATGGATTAAGAAACTTATTCAAACCGTTGAATCAAAAGAATCGTATTCAACATGAAGAAATGATTTCACAAGAAGTAGATGATCAAAGTCTCTCAGAACTATGGGAATCTTTCAAAAAATAAATATACAAGTGTAAAATATATCTCTTATATATTCATTTGTTAAACATCCATGTAAATAAACTACTCGCCACTCTTTTATATCCTATTCTCTGTTTTCTCTCATGATATATTCCATTAAAGCTTGTTGGAATAATTAATTGTTCTGTCTTTTTTTATTTTATCTTATTTTCTGGTTTATATTGAAATGTAACTTATAATGATTAATGTTATGATCCATCCGTTTAGAGGTTTAAAAAATAAATAGACCTAATAACAAAACTAGATTATAATCCATACCACACTTATTTGTGTTTGTACATCATCCCATCTGATTGTAATTTTTTTTCAAAGTGGGTTAAGTCAGACGTCTTTCAACTATGAGTGAACACAATAAATCACCAGATAAAAAAGCTTCACGACAAACTAGCCCCACAACACATCATTATAATGCTAGTAATATTAGAAAATCTATTTATAATACATCGAATACCAATAACGACAACACATTGACCACATCAAATAGTAATAATAATAATAATATATCTAAAAAGAAAAATTTGGTACTTTCCACATCCTTTGTAAGGACTAGAAGAAATGATCCAACAACCCCGACTATGAATGTCAAATCTCCCACAACTCCCCTTCTAGCAGGATTCCCAAAGACCAATACAACTAAGAGTCGACAGAATCTGAAATCCAAAATAGAACAACTTGAAAGGGAATTGGAGGCTCTTCGAAATAAAAAACAGAATACTGAAAGATTGAAGAATACATCCGAGACAGGGATATTTAGTGGAACATACTCTACGGAACATTTACAAAAACATTCTCAAAGAATTAAGACCAACACCCAAATTAGAGAAATTGATATGAACCTTAAGAAATTAGAGAAAGAAGTAGACACTCTAAAAACCCAGTATCAAATGATCAAGAAAAACCATTCCTCGTTGAATTCTTTAGACGAATCTGATGATGATGATTCTAGTCTTGAAGCTCAATCCAACCATAGTACATATAGTAGCATTAAAGCTGTCAGGAAAATTCGTACCAATTCAAGTAGTAGAACGCCAGAATTGATCAATTTTCCTGGGGTGGCTGATTCCTCTCCTCTCATTCAATCTAAGATAAACAATTCCCTAGACTCATATCATAAAATATCAAGTGAGATACCTTCTATTAAGAATGAGTCTGATGTTTTTGTAACCCCGAAGAAAACTACTCCGGGGGAAGTATATTATGACAATAGTTCCATGGAAGACACTCGCAGTGTTGAAAATAGTGGTTTAAACCAGTATAGCGCAAAAGATAAGCTAGACTCTGCAGCAACGGAGAGTGCTACCTGGTATATTAGTGATTATATGGAAAGTTTACAAGAGTCCGATGTTTCTGAAGAGTTTATACTAAATAAAGCCAATAACCTGATAGATGTGCTAAAAGATCATCCAGAACTTAGAAATGACTTGGTATTATCTTCATTCATGAAAACAATAGAGTCTTTGTTCCAACGTGACGACAGTCTGATAAGTGCAGCTACATATCGAATATGCCGGTACTTGATCAATGGTAAACAGTTCATTACCACTTTACTGGATATGGGGATTGACAAGTTTATGGATAAATCACTTGATAAAGATGATAAATATTTAATCGAAAGAGAACAAGCACTAAAATTAATCAGAAGAATGTCTGATTATGAAGATGGGATTACACCGGATATTTTTCAAATATTGATAAATTGTATAGAGAAGAATACTGATATACTCAGAATTATTGAAGTAGAGACTTTATTAGAATTATGCTTCAAGATACCACGTATTGCTGAGGAATGCCAAGGAATACATGTTTTAAGCAAGCTATTACAAGAATGTTCCTCATTTGAATTAACATCAATTATAGAAGATTCTATTCTAAGCTTAATGGAAAACCCAAGAACCAGAAAGTATTATATCAATGACTTTGATATAACAGTACTTTCTGCTGTTTTCTCAGATATGAATACAAAGAAGACTTTAAATATTGAAAGATTACAATACATCACTATCTTAATCACAAGAGCATTGAAAAACTATGCTGGGTTCATGCTATACTGCACGAATAATTTTAAACCCATTAAAGAGTTATTAGTATTTTTCCAAGTTCCACTATGTGCTCATTATTTAATAGATATGTTCCTTGATATTTTAGCTATCAAACCGTTATCACTAAAGGGTAGAGCCAAGAACATATTATTCAGAAATAAAACGTCAAAATTTTGCAAAGACTCTGTACCAAGTAATCAGTTTTTGGCATTAATAGTGGAAGCCTTAGATATTTGCAGGTTTGAAGACCATATTACTGAATTTATTAATTGTAATTTGAAGGAGGTGTCGCATAATGCAATGTTAATGAAAGCTAGATTCTTATTAAGTGAATATTTAAATTTAAGAATGAATTTGCTGAATAAAGATTCTATCCCAATCATTCAAAAACCCCAATGTGCAGATTTGATAAAAAACCAAGAAATATTCCATTTCAGTAAAGTTGTAAACAATTTAAACAGGAATCGTAACACTATGGGGATGGGCGATATCAATATCAAAGAACAATTTAGAAAATATACTAAGACAATCAAAGACAATTCATTAGTCACCACGGTAGATGATATAAGGTTTAGAAAAATGGTATTTGATAGTAAAGTGTTACAAACCAAAGATTTTTCCTTATGGAATTGGAATATAATACAGGAATTGTTAGAAGGACCTTTAATGAATAAGAGACAATTAGAAGAACTAGCTAGGTCCACAAAGTTTATTAGAAGATTGTTGGTGTTTTATAGACCTTTAAGATTAAGATTCTCGAGTGTTAATAAGGGCACAAGATTATCGCAAAGGTATATTCAAGTTGGGTGTAAATTTTTCAAAATGCTTACTACAAATCCAGAAGGTATGAGAATACTCACTGAGGATACTAAAATTTTCCCACAATTAGCCTCGTTGTTATATCGTGCTATGGAAGGTAATGTTCATGATAATATATTCAGTGAAGAAACGTTAAAGACCAAGATTGTGGATGGGTATTTTAAATTTGTGGGTGTTTTAACAGAGACATTGAACGGTATTAAGATTTTAACAAGATGGAATTTTTTCACTGTGATCTATAGAATGTTTCAACCAGGCTCTCGCATTGGATCAAAATTTCTGATGTTGACTGTACCGGAATTAAACCTTGTATATTCAATACATTGTAGAACCATTATCGGTAAAGCCTTAACTGCATCACAAGAGGCTTTGAGAATTAGGACTACAAGGTATGTGGGGTACAAATTAAATGAGTTAACAAAGGATAACAATGGTATAGATTATGATTCTAGTGTGTTGGCAAGATTACAAAAATTCAAATTAGAATTATTGACAAGACAATTATATGATCTTTGTCCCAATGTTGTTGCTATCGCTGATAAAGCCTTGTACGAATACATTTTGAATAGCGATACATCCAACGAATCAAAACTTCCTATCAAGACATTTTTAAATCAAATGGTTTTCATCAGATCACCAATTTTATTCGAACTATTGAGTAAACCATTTGGATTCAAATTGTTAAATGAAATAAATTTTGTGGAACAAGAGAGAAGATCCTGGGTATTGAATAAGAACCGAGAGTATGTGATTAGAATGGAACAATTTTTATCAAGTGGACAATCTTCTTTGTCTATTCATGGGTCCAAGAATTATGATGCGGGGGGTAAATTACCATTACATTTTTATGAAAGTTTGGCTAAGACTGAAGGTGGGTTATCATTATTAAGTCAATCTGGTGATTTTTTAAAAGGTGTAAATATCTTGAAAAGATATGTTGATGCATTAGATAAAGAGGATGATTCGAAAGAGATTGATCCAATTGAGATCAAGAGTATGTTGTGGTGTAATGGATACATTGGGTCTACCGTTCTAGGTATTTCTTTGCTGGACAATTATTCTGCAGTAGAAGATATTGTACGTATTGCATATGATTCCAATGTTACGAGTATCAAATTCACAGCCTTCTTTGCATTGGGACTTATTAGTAAGACTCGTGAAGGTTGTGAGATTCTTGATGAGTTAGGTTGGAATTGTACTTTGAGTGTAATGGGTAAACCCATTGGAGTTGCATTACCATCAAAATTGGATAAATTTTTATCCTTTAATGAGAAACCGTGGAGTAATAGACAAAAATACAAGGATGAAACATTAGAATTTTATGTGGGTAATAATACATTGGTACGTGATTCGAAGACCAAAAACTTGAAATATGATTTGGATGCGTTGTTGACCGAAAGAGATTGTGCAGAGAATCTTGTTAATGGTACAAATTTAGTTAAAGCTTGATTATATATATATATATATATATATATATATGTATGTGATTAGAAAAAGAGCAAATCATGGTTTTTCTTGTAAATCTTTATGTAACATTGGTGTATCAGTAGTGAATTTATAACTATCTTGTACATCTGGCGGCATCAATTCGTATTCATTATTGGTATTACGAGATTGATTGCATATGTCTATTATCATTTTATTATATTTTTCAATTCCAGGAACAAATCTGATAGCATTATCCGATATCATGGGAGGTATATACCCCATTGGGTCTTCAGATGATTCTTTCAATACGGATTGAATCAATTCGTCATGATCCATATCTTCCAGTATACGCAACGTACTTGATATCTTTCGAAGTAAGGTGGTAGAAATCTTTTCTAGACCTACTATCTGTCTCATATATTCGTCATATTTCGACAGCTCTTTTTGGTATTCTTTGGCTAGTGGCGATCTCTTTGGCATCTTGTGATGGTTTGACTATATTTGCAACTGTTCACTTGGCTGTATATATATATTGTATTATTTTACAAGTAATATTCAACCTTTAACGTTGATTGAGTTCTCAATTTGACAAGCATCATATAAAAGTATATGGTTATTCTAGCCCTAACTGTCAGTGACATACCTTAGGGTTTGAGAAAAACGTGTATCCACAACCCTACACTGAGGTTAGGTCTTTGAAAACACACATCTCCTTACCCTGACTCTGCACACTTGAGGAAAACTGGGGAAAAAGAGAAAGAGAGAGAGTCACTGACTCGGGCAGGGGGAGTCAACCACGCTCTGTACAGTTTAATTCTACGCAGAGATGCCAGGTTCAGACTCGAAGCAGATGCAGTTTACCCATAGTGTGCTCGTCAAAGCCTAAAACCAGACCCATCCCACCCATCCCACAACCCATCAGCAAGCCACCCACACATCGCCCCAACTCATACACTCTCTGAACCAATTCCAACCTCAAACACACTGCAAATAGGAGAGGTTGTTACACACTTTTACCACACATAAGACACACACTCACACACTCACAACTCTTTCACACCCATGCTATGTGGCTAGTTGTCACATTTTACAAGCAGTAAGACCATTTGAGTTCCAGATGGCTAACCTGACTCTCTTCTAATTATCAAGACACAGTAGCTTAAACATTTTCTTTACTTACTGTAACTATCCATTGGGCAATGACTCTTTGCACTTTACTATGAGGAGTTTTGCAAAGTTCACTGTTTTGTAGTCCGAAATTCCAGATACAGAGACTATCGAGAATATATACACACACACACAAATATGTGGTACTACATACACTTCAATAACAAATAACACAACATACGAATGGTTTGTAATTAACTACTAAGAAAGATATCTTGCAAGCTTTTCCAATTATATATAAGGAACTGCGTATCGTTGCTTTATTCATCTATTCAATTTCTCTTCTAGTTATTTCTATTTAATAGCAATCCCTAAAACAAGCAAACAACAACAAACGTAAATACAAAATAAAACATATATACAAAATGGTCAAGTCTGCTGTATTAGGTTTCCCAAGAATTGGTCCAAACAGAGAATTGAAGAAAGCTACCGAAGCTTACTGGAACGGTAAAATTACCGTAGAAGACTTGTTTACAGTCGGGAAGGATATTAGGGCAGTTAACTGGAAGTTGCAAAAGGATGCCGGCGTTGATATTATCCCATCCAATGATTTCTCATTCTATGACCAAGTCCTGGATTTAGAACTTTTATTCAACGTTATTCCAGACCGTTATGCTAAGTACAATCTATCCTCCATCGATACTCTCTTTGCCATGGGCAGAGGTTTGCAAAGAAAGGCAACCGAAACTACAAATGCTGTCGATGTCACCGCTTTGGAAATGGTCAAATGGTTCGATTCCAACTACCATTATGTGAGACCAACTTTCTCACATTCCACCACTTTCAAATTAAACGGTCAAAAACCAGTTGATGAATTTTTGGAAGCTAAACAGTTAGGTATTCAAACTAGACCAGTCTTACTTGGTCCGGTCTCTTTCTTACATCTAGGTAAATCTGATAAGGACTCCCTAGATTTAGAACCATTATCCCTACTAGAAAAGTTATTACCAGTTTATGTGGAAATCTTGCAAAAATTGGCTGCTGCTGGTGCCACTGAAGTTCAAATCGATGAACCTGTCTTAGTCTTAGATTTACCCCCACAGGCACAAGCTGCTTTCAACACTGCTTACACTAGATTGGGTCAAGAAGCCGGCTTGCCAAATATCACTTTAGCCTCTTATTTTGGTACTGTGACTCCAAACTTAGATGCAATTAAAGGTTTACCAGTGGCTGGTTTCCATTTCGATTTTGTAAGAGCTCCAGAACAATTCGATCAAGTTTCCACAATTTTGAATGATAACCAAACCTTATCAGTTGGGATTGTGGATGGTAGAAATATTTGGAAGAATGATTTTGCTAGATCTTCTGAATTCGTTAACAAAGCAATTGCCAAATTCGGTAAAGATAGAGTGGTGGTAGCTACTTCTGCCTCTTTATTACATACTCCAGTTGATTTAGAAAATGAAAAGAAATTGGACTCAGAATTAAAGGGTTACTTCTCATTTGCTACTCAGAAATTAGATGAAGTGGTCACCATCACAAAGAATGTTTCAGGTATTGATGTTTCTTCTGAATTATCCGATAATGCAACTTCAATCTCAGCCAGATCCAAATCAGCCCTAATCAATGATCCTGCAGTTCAAGCCAGAGTCGCAGCCATCGATTCTAAATTATCTACTAGAGCTGCTCCATTTGCTACCAGATTGGCTGCCCAACAACAAAAATTCAACTTCCCATTATTTCCAACTACTACCATTGGGTCTTTCCCACAAACTAAAGACATTAGAATTAACAGAAACAAATTTGTTAAAGGGACCATTACTGCTGAAGAATATGAACAGTTCATTAACACCGAAATCGAAAAAGTTATCAGATTCCAAGAAGAAATTGATTTAGATGTCTTAGTTCATGGTGAGCCTGAAAGAAATGATATGGTTCAATATTTTGGTGAACAAATCAAAGGTTATGCTTTCACCTCTAATGGTTGGGTCCAATCTTATGGTTCCAGATATGTTAGACCACCTATCATTGTGGGTGATTTGTCAAGACCAAAACCAATGTCTGTTAAAGAATCTGTTTATGCTCAATCCTTAACCAAGAAAGCTGTTAAAGGTATGTTGACTGGTCCAATTACTTGTTTAAGATGGTCCTTCCCAAGAGACGATGTTGACCAAAAGACTCAAGCCTATCAATTAGCTCTAGCCCTAAGAGATGAAGTCAACGATTTAGAAGCTGCTGGAATCAAGATCATTCAAGTTGACGAGCCAGCCTTAAGAGAGGGTTTACCTTTAAGAGAAGGTAGCGAAAGAGCCCAATATACTGTTTGGGCTGCTGAAGCCTTCAGAATTGCCACATCAGGTGTTGAAAATGATACTCAAATCCATTCTCATTTCTGTTATTCTGATTTAGATCCAAAACATATTAAGGCCTTAGATGCAGATGTTGTCTCTATTGAATTCTCTAAAAAGGATGATGCTAATTATATTGCTGAATTCCGCGATTACCCAAATCATTTAGGTTTTGGTTTATTTGATATTCACTCTCCAAGAGTTCCATCTTTGGAAGAATTTAAGACTAAGATTGAAAATATCTTAAAGACCTATCCAGCTGAGAAATTCTGGGTTAATCCAGATTGTGGTTTAAAGACTAGAGGTTGGGAAGAAACCAGAACTTCTTTAACTAATATGACGTCTGCTGCTAAATATTACCGTGCTAAATACCAAAAATAAATATTTTAGTTGGTAATGTACAGTTTTAATATTTTATCTTTTATCCTTTCCTCTTTTAATCAACTAATTATTAAAATGTCACCCAAAAGAAGTTTATTGAATTTGGCAATAGAAAATCGTTGATCTATCTCATCTTTTCCTTTAAACACTTCGATATATTATGATTCAACATCAGGTGGCTTATATATTTATTTTTTTTGCTTTTGATTTCCTTTCGCATTTGTAAGTACTTTATTTGTGTATATTATTTTAGCGCATTCAACATTCGTTCTATAAACTTTCCTTTTATTCTGATTTCTAAGTGGCCTGCTTTAATAATAATATTGGCAACTTCAAACAGATACAGTTCTATAACATCACTGGTCTTTATTATTATATACAGATGGATTAAATCTAGATATAACTTTATGTAATCGAATAATTAAATATTGCATGCTTATATGCTACCAACTTTTGTGGCCCAAGCCTCTTCAGCTTGAACAATAGTAGCATGATTAGCTAACATCTTATTCATGGTTTCAATATATTCATCATGTTCATCGGAATCAAAAACAATACCACCACCTGCTTGTAAATAGGCAATACCGTTCTTATAAACCATAGTTCTTAAAGCAATACAAGTATCCATAGTCTTACCATCGTAGGACCAGTTACCAACGGCACCAGCATAGACACCTCTTCTTTCACCTTCTAATTCACCAATAATTTCCATAGCTTTAACTTTTGGAGCACCAGAGACAGTACCAGCTGGGAAAATGGATCTAAAGGCATCAAATCTAGTCTTATCAGATCTTAACACACCACTAACTTGTGATACTAAATGTTGGACATGAGAGAATCTTTGTACCGTTAATAATTTATCGACGTTGGTGGTTAATGGATCACAGATTCTGTTGATATCATTACGTGCTAAATCTACAAGCATAACATGTTCAGCACGGTCCTTTAAAGAGCTTGATAGTTCATTGGCCAATTCATCATCTTCCTCAGGAGTCTTCCCACGCTTGATGGTACCAGCAATTGGATGTGTAATGACTACATTTTTATTGTTTGATTTAACTAATAATTCTGGGGAGGCACCAATGATTTGGAAATCAAGACAATCAATGTAGAAAAGATATGGGGATGGATTGACAGTACGCAATTGACGATAAATGTTGAATGGATGTAATGAAGTTGGTCTAGCAACTCTTTGAGAGGGGACACCTTGAATGACATCACCTTTCTTGATGTGCTCTTTCAACGACCGAACATGACCTTCGTAACCTTCTTCACCAATGTTAGAAGTGAAAGTTTGATTTAATTTAATTGGTGGCTGTTCTGGGTATGGGATTGGCTTAGAATTATCGTTTAAAGTATTGACGATCTTGCAAATGATCTCAGTGGCGTTGGCATAACCTTCCTCTAGAGAAGTTTCATTCAAGTTAATGTTATGAACAATTTGGAATCTTTGAAAGAAATGATCAAAAGCGATTATGGTATCACATAACATCAAGTAAGCTTCAGGAACCTTTAAGACATCCTTTAATGGCTTAGCAGTCTTTGGTTCGAAGTAACGCACACAATCATATGAAATATACCCGACAGCACCACCACTCAACTTTGGTAAACCTGGAATGTTGGTGGCTAGTTTACATTTATTCATTTCTTCTTCTAAAAGATTCAATGGATCACATTCAATACCTTCATTTGGCCCAGTCTTAATGATTTTTCTTGGTTTAATCCCAATGAATGAATAACGATCTAATTCCATGTTAGTGTTGGCACTTTCTAAAAGGAAAGATTCATGTCTATTCGAATCATTTAAATTGGCCAATTTCAAATATGCTACATGCGGGGTCAAATCTAATGCTGGTAAGAATGAGTAAACAGGATACATATTAATGTTAGTGTCGTCATTTTCTTCGATTAATTGTTTGACTGTATCCAATTCTGGCTGGATCTTAATAGCAGATTTCATTTTGTGTTTCTTTGGTTGTGTTTTAAATACAGGGTATAACAGTCTATCACTTTTTATAAAATCAAACCGATCGATACTTGGCTCAAAAATATTAGCTATCAATAATTGCAAAATTTACCGATTGAATAATTGACTTCTCAAGATCTTTATTAACTAGTGGAAACTATTCATCAGCACCCAAAGATCAGCGATTAAATGCTTAATAAATTGATAAAATCAATGGCTTTTTCCTTTTGCAATGAGTCAAAATTTGGAATTTCATTAATATTTCTCAAAATTCCACCCGTTTCCAGTGATGCCTAAAGGTGGTCGAAAACTTTTTGGAAAAATTATCGAACAAAGATATTTTTTTTTGGTAGTTGTTATTAAAGAGGGATAATGGGCCACTAGTAGTATTGTTTGGTTGAGATGGTGGGATAAGATTGATATAGTTTGAACACCCTATACTGTAATTAACGTGAGAATATACATATATTTCAACAAATTAAAAACGGACTCTATTACTAATTGACATTCGATTGTGCATTGATTAAATAGTCAGCATAAAAATAACAACAACAAGAAAAGCATTTTATAAGAAAGTTGCAAAGGTTCCAACGTATTTTTGATAAAACATTACAATCCTTTCGATATATTTTTAATTTTAATTGATTTCTTCTCTGTAAATATAGACTAAAAGTTTTCTTTTTGATTAAGAATCAAAGTATAAAAATATAAAACAAACAAACAAACAAACAAGCAATAAAATATGGGTCAAATTCTTTCTAATCCCGTTATCGACAAAGAACATCATTCCGGTGAGGATATCCTTACTGCATTTGGTCTGTGTGCCATGCAAGGTTGGAGAATGTCCATGGAAGATTCTCATATTGTTGAACCAAACGTGATGGCTGTGAACGATAAAGATCATATTGCATTCTATACAATTTTTGATGGTCATGGTGGTGCTGGTGTGGCCCAATTTGCTGGTGACAGAGTTGCCTCTATCTTGAAGGAACAAAAATCATTCCAAGAAGGTAATTTATCTCAAGCGTTAATTGATTCCTTTTTGGCTACAGATGAAGAGATTTTAAAGGATCCAATTTTGAAAAATGATCATAGTGGGTGTACTGCCACTGCCGTGTTAATATCTCAATTACAAAAAAAATTAATTTGTGGTAATTCTGGTGATAGTAGAACAGTTCTATCTACATGTGGGTTAGCCAAAGCTATGTCGTACGATCATAAGCCCACGTTAGCTTCAGAGAAATCTCGTATTATGGCCGCTGGTGGGTTTGTCGAGATGGATCGTGTCAATGGTAATTTAGCGTTATCCCGTGCGATTGGTGATTTTGAATTCAAATCCAATGATACCTTGGGACCATACGAACAAATTGTGACGTGTGTGCCTGATATCATCCAACATCAATTGAATTATGATGAAGATGAATTTGTCATTATTGCCTGTGACGGTATTTGGGATTGTTTAACGTCTCAAGAATGTGTTGATTTAGTTCATTATGGTATTAAGAAAGGTGATATGACGTTGAACGAGATATCCTCGCGTATAATTGATGTTTGTTGTTCCCCGACCACGGAAGGTACTGGTATTGGCTGTGATAATATGAGTATTACTGTTGTGGCTTTATTAAAGGATGGTGAATCTGTTTCTGAATGGTTTGAAAGGATAAGGGCTAAGAATTATGATCGTCCAATATCATTTGAATTGAAGAGAAAAGTCATATATAATTACTATGAATTTAAAGATGATAAGACCATATTTGATATTACCAATAAGAAGCCATCGCATGGTCATGGTCATGATGAAGATGAAGATGATGATTCAATGGAAGTTGATGATACCGATGCAGACGATAATAATAATAATACTCATAATAGCAGTGAAGATAGCAAGAAGGTTAAATCTAAAGATGTTGGCATTGCTGGTACTGCATTAGGTGGATTACCTATTGAAGCCTTTTTAGGCAGTGGTATTTCTTTAACCACTGGTGCAGACAACAATACTTATATCACTGGTAATTTATCTGATATGTTAGCATCTTTCAAGAAGGTAGCCACTGAAGGTCAAGTTTCCTTAGTTGATGAAGAAGAAGATGCCGAAGAAGAAGAAGAAGACGGTGAAAAAGAAAAAGAAGAAGAAAAGAATTAACTTAATGATAAAAAAACAGTAACCAAAAAATGTATCAATATATTATAATCTCTCTTTAATTTATTTTGTTTGTCTTTTCCTTAAGAGTATACTTTTAATCTTTTTTATTAAATGACGATTAGTTTACATTATTTCCTTTGATATAGTTATTTAGATTATTACTGAAAAAAAACACGCAAAGCAAGAAATACTGTTAATTAGTTACATGTGAAAATGTGTCAAATGATGTAGAATATTCTCTTTACAGAAATGCGTAGAGAGAAATGTGTAGAGAGAAATAGAGAAATAGAGAGACAAAGCACCACACCGTAAAAGGACAAACTGTTCTTTCTTTCTTTCTTTTTCTTCTAATGATTTGCAAAGGTAGCTGAGGGTTTTTAATAGGAATTATATTCTTTTTCATCCTCTATGTTAACGTGTTTGGAACCGTTATCTTGTTAATAACTTAATTAATATATTCTTGAATTGAGAGAGAGAGGAAAAAACCAGCTGATTTTTATTGTTTGCGGCTGGATGTGACAATAGAACAATGGACAACCGAACGGCACGAACAATGGGGAATGACAATACTGTCAATAATTCTTGTTGTTTCAAATTCAACTAGCGTAATGAATGAATATTTGTAGCGAGCGTTTCGAAGAGAATTTTGTTGCTTTGTGATGTGATGTGATGATGTGTTATCTCCCCGGGTGTGTGTGTTGGTATGCGTTACTACTGTAATGGTTGTAGCTATGAGGAGTCCCCGCTTGCTTGTAGTGGTATATACTTCTCCTGACGATGCTGTCTACTCCCCTCATATAACTCTTGTCTCCTTTTAATCCACGCAAGGAAGGTAAAAAGAGCATATGTGATAACGATTCTTCGCCCAAGCATCATCACCCCACTCCCCGACAGTATTTTGCTTTTGAAGTAACTACAGTATTATAATATTATTATTAACACAAACATATGATAATTAATAATATTTCTATAAGATTGCGATGCAATAATACCCACATTGTTTCATGTTTTGTAAAAGGTTATTAATTGGTTTTGTTTTGTTGTGATGGGGTGGACACCAATGTTCTTTTTTCCTCACCCAGTGAAAAAAGTACAATACAACACAATACAGCACAATACAATCTTGTCTTGTGATGGGGGGGCTTTTCTTCTTTCTTTGTTTATTTTTGTTTTACTGTATTATTTATTGCTTGTAAACAGTTCATTCTCATTATGGGTCCCGATGGCTACTGCTTTGCTTGCCATTGTTGTCATTCTGCGCGGATTTCTCTTCCCGCTGTCGCAGTTTGTTTGTCCCTGTGCTCGTTGCTCCCATTGCTCTCATTGCTTCACCACGGCAAAAAAATACTCGAGTAATTCTCGCAGCGGCATTAATTTTTGTCTGTTTTTGTTTGTTTTTTCACTAATGCTGATATGACACAATGGGTGCATTGTGACAATACAATGCACAGTGGCCCCTGGACAATTGCCGTTTTGGAACATAGTGGGGTCGCCGGCGATGCCCGCCTTTTCGACTGTGCGGTTTCTGAGATCAAGTGGAACGGGCAGTGAGATCTGGTGGCTATTTTATGGGATATAGTGGGGCAATATCTCATGTATGTGTTTTTTTATCAAATTAAAGCAAATTATCTCGCTGTAAATGGTGTTATGGTGCCGATATCCCAGGTACACAACACATGCAGCGGCGGCAGCTCCGAGTACCGTGGGAATTTTGCAACAGCAACAGCAACAGATTCTGCAAACAGACAGACAGCCTCGAGATTTGCAACCGGTTTACCGTTCATGCACAGCGGCAACAACAATAACATCAGCTGCGCTCCAAAATATATAATATAATATAGTATATTATATTATATTAAAATATACTATACTATAACCCTATTATCTCCAGCGCTTGCTTCATGGTGACCCCACTCCTTCACACTTTCTCTGCCACTCGATGAGCAATGCCATAGAATAGTTGCTCGATTTTGTGTGTGTGTGTTTCTTACTTCTTGGGCAATGTCGTGGGTCGTTCCTGCTTCAGCATCTATATATCTCTATTTTTAATATATATATATATATATATATATATATATATATCTTTATCCTATTATACTCACGTCCTCATCTATCTCTTTGACCAGATAAACACGCTAGACCACACCTCATCCATACTATTTTTGTATTACTATATCTAGACTTTGCATACTACCACATCTCTGCATACACACACCCACCCACACACATATATATATTAATACCCCCTTGCATATGACATCCACTGCTTCGAACAATTTCAACTCTTTCAATCACTCAAACAGTATACAACAACCTCACAAGATGGAACGGTTACTCAATAATAACAACAGCAGCAGCAGCAGCAACACCCACAAAGCTCCAAAGGATGTCGTCAGCAGCAACTCAAAGAACAAGAACCCGTCCTCATGGGAACCCATCGATGATATCTTGCTGCGTCATTTGAAAGAAATTAAAAAAATGGGCTGGAAAGAAATCTCACAATATTTCACAAATAGAACACCCAATGCTTGCCAATTCAGATGGAGAAGATTGAAATCGGGCAATTTGAAATCGAATAAGACCGCGTTGATGGATGTCACCATATTCCCAGGTGAAATTAAAATCTTAAATCCATCCAATATAGATAAAAAATCATCGAAAGATAACCACCACAACAACAACACCAACACAAAACTCGCTTCCTCCTCGACAAGTCAACCGCATTCCGAAAAAAAGAATGAAACCATTAAACTGCCCGTCATCAACAACACATCACAACAACTAATGCCCCCTCCCCCATCAACAACCACAACTTCCACCACCACCACTGTTCAATTGGCTCCTTTGAAATTCACCCAAAATAAAGTCACTTTCAATTCAAACAGAAGAAATTCAAGCATTTCAAACAATATCATACATAACAACACCTCGACTAACCACTCACCAACAGGGCAATCAACTTTCTCGCCTCGTGGGTCCTTCTCAATAAACCATCCTTCCATGGATATAGATTCCCAAACAAATGACATTCTTATTGAAAATGAAACAGTCAAGGATTTCGTCAAACCAAGATCGTATTCTCACACTCTAACATCTCATGCAATGACTCCCGTCAACTCCATCAATGGCAATTTGGAAGTAGAGAACGTCGGGTTCATCCCAAAAGTGTTCGTCAAATCTAGACGTAGCTCCTTCATCGTGCCCCCAACGTCTCCAATGTCATTGACTCAATCCATCAACAACGCTTTAAACACGACTCTAACAACTTCAAAATCTAGAAAGAATTCATTCGTTCATTACCAAAGAAGATATTCGTTAGCCGCAGTGTCAAGTACCTCTTCATCTAGAAGATCATCCATCATCGTAGCACCAAATTCAATGTCAACTACTTTCAATAATTATCAATTACCAACTTCAAAACAAAGACGAGAATCAATCATTAGAACCCACAAGAATGGTACTGGTAATAATAATATCAAACATTCTTCTGTCCCTACCACCAATCTGGACGTTCCTACTAATAATGCAAACACTCATTTGTTCAATCATAATTATAGTTTCACTGATATGCCTACATCAACTTCTAACAAAGCAGCAACATCAGCAACATCAACAACAACTACTACTACTACTACTGCCACTACAAGGAATGACTCTACCCATTGGTCCGTCCAAGAAGATAAATTACTATTGGAAAATAAATACAGAAACCTTTCATTACCTGAATTATCTATCTTATTACCAAATAAAAGTGAATCTGATATCGATTTAAGATTGACTTCATTACGTGCGAATAGTAATGTCACATCCCAAGCTAATGAAAATGCAGTGGAATCATCATCTTCTTCAAATTCACCCACCCCACAATTACAACTCCCTGAGTATGTGTCTCCAATCCATTCACCAACACGTTCTTTAATATTAAATCAATCCGATTCAATAATAAACTCGCAAGAATATAAAGATCATTTGGAATTAGGTACGAAGAGATCCGGTACTGCTGAATCGCAAGCCTCATCATCTTCAAAGGGAGGAATTTCACCATCGGAATTCTCACAAACATCACCAGATAATGATACGGCATCGTCTATTTCAAGTGTATCTATGAATGCTGGGCATAATAATAATAATAACATGAAAAGTCAAGACTATTCTACTCTATTAAGATCCGCTAGACAAACCTCCAATGACCATTCAAGCTTACCACATCATCACGATTCCATCGAGCAAACTAACACTCACCAGATGCATCATCACCAGATGCATCATCAAGCACCTCAACAGCAGATGCCTCATCAAACACCTTATCAAACACATCAACAATTACCTCAACAACTACCAAGTATTAACACTATATTTCAAGGAATATAAGAATGAAGAAATAAAACTAACGAACAAAGATGGGATACCAGGAGTTCCCTCTATATAAATGAAGAAAAAAAATAAAGTAAAAACAAAAGCACACACAAAAAAGAAGAAGAAGGGAACAAATATTTGAACATGTTCTGTTGCCTTCTAATATTTAAATATATAACTGTGTTTATGTAAAGAATACATTAATGATAAACATCTTATACCACTATTAATTAATGTAGAGATGACTCCATACATATATATATATATATATGTGCAAATAGTTCGATTTACCCTCTATCAGCGAAATATTGTCGTGTGCAGTGATGTGAAATACTGAAAATCAAATTATTAAATTTCAAAACAAACGAATTCGATTAAAACAGTAAAGAACACCTTAGCGTTAATTTACAGGTATATATAGGTTATTTCAATTAGTTCATTTGATACATAGAAATCTAACAACTCCATCCAACACAATCCCAAACACATAATGTCCTCAACTCCTCCAGGTGGTCAACGTACTTTACAAAAAAGAAGACAAGCCCAAGCTGCTAAGGATAAGCATGCTAAACAAACTCCAACTTCCACTAGAAGTGCTGGTTTCGGTGGCTCTTCCAACTCAATCTTAAAGATTTTCACCGATGAAGCTAACGGTTTAAGAGTCGATCCATTAGTTGTCTTATTTTTAGCTGTTGGTTTCATTTTCTCTGTTGTTGCTTTACATGTTATTTCTAAGGTTACTGGTAGAATCTTTTAAGAATTTTATAGAATTAAAGATAATATGATATGATATGATATAATAATAATAATCAATCCATTTATAATATTCTTTCTTTCTTTCTTTCATTTCTTTTCTATGTCTTTTGACTCTCTACTCTACAAAGATCAATTAATTGATTTGCAATCATTTGGACCATTTTACGTTTTTGAGCATATAAAAAGTATCTTTCAATAATAATCTGGTTCAAAATATATGTCTAAACGCAACTATAACATATCCATTATTTGTTATGTCATGAATCTTCATAACTTTAATATAATATCACATTCTAAATAACAATATTTGTATTTTAATTTACATACATATAGTTTTACTACAACTTCACAAATAATAATAAAAATAAACCTTATTCTTCACAAATTATTTAAGTTCACCATGGTAATATTACATATGTATAATTTCATTTTATTTTATTAGTCTATATGTACACTATAAAAAAAATTATATGTTATATAAATTAGGATTAACTATGATTTTGAATCAATTAATACTTTAGTAATTTTTGATATACCATGTTATCAGTTTCATCTGTATATTTGTATCCTAAATCTTCTAAGAATTTTTGGAAAGTCAAGTTTTCTCTTGGTGGGACAGAAATACCAGCTAACACTTTACCAATATCAGAGCCATGGTTTCTGTAATGGAACAAAGTTAGATTCCAGGACTCACTCAAACCAGCCAAAAACTTGGTTAAAGCACCTGGTCTTTCTGGGAATTCAAAAGAGATGATCTTTTCATTTGGAATCTTGGAAGCACCACCAACTAAATATCTACCATGAGATTTGGCTAACTCATTATCGGAAATGTCTACAGCATCGAAACCTAAGCTATGTAATTGTTGCATAACTTGTTTGATTTCCTTTTCACGGTCAACAACACTGAAAGAGGTGTAAATATAAGCCTTTGGGACATCATTGTTAGATTCGTGACGATGTTCATTGTAACGATAAGAAAACTCAGTAACGGATCTTGGATGAATAACTTGTTGTAATTTCTTGAAAGAACCTGGAATATCTGGTAAAGTAACCAATAGGAAAACTTCTTTACCTTCACCAAGAACAGCACGTTCAGAGACAAATCTTAATCTATCGAAATTCATATTAGCACCAGATAAGACAGGAACATAAGTGTGTTTAGAATGATCTATCTCAGGATGTAAGTGAGTAATATATTTCTTCATACCGGCAACACTTAAAGCACCAGAAGGTTCAACGATACTTCTGGTATCTTCAAAAATATCTTTAACAGCAGCACATATTTCATCGGTGTTCACCAAGACCACTTCATCGACGACTTCTTGAGCAACTCTGAAAGTTTCTTCCCCAATTAAACGCACAGAAGTACCATCAGCAAATGTGCCCACACTAGGTAAACTAGTTCTTCTACCTTGTTGTAATGAGGTATGTAAAGTAGCAGCATCAAAAGTTTCTACACCAATAATCTTGATATGAGGAGCGATTCTCTTTAAATAGGCACCAATACCGGCAATTAAACCACCACCACCAACTGGAACGAAAACGGCACCGATTCTGTTAGCATTATGGACTTGTCTTAAGATTTCCATGGCCACGGTACCTTGACCAGCAATGACATAAGGATGGTCGAAAGGTGGAATGTTGGTTAGACCACGTTCTTTGGATAACTTGGTACATTCAGCCTTAGCTTCGTCGAAATCGTTACCATAAAGTACAACTTGAGAACCTAATCTGGACACATTTTGATATTTAATAGATGGTGTAGAAACGGGCATAACAATGGTAGCTGGAATATTCAAATGTTTTGCAGCAAATGCGACACCTTGAGCATGATTACCAGCAGAACATGCGATGACACCTTGATTTCTTTGAGCATCATCCAATTTAGCGACCATATTGTAAGCACCACGTAATTTGAAAGAGAAAACAGGTAAGAGATCTTCTCTCTTCAATTGAATATTAGTATTTAGACGGGAGGATAAACCGACACCATGACTTATTGGAGATTCATCGATGACATCGTAAACGTTCGATCTCAATACTAGACGGACATAATCTGGAGTATTATCAGTTTGCAATTCATCCAATTTTAGTTCAGAATGCAATCTAACTAAAG
Organism: Monosporozyma aerobia; assembly: GCA_028408415.1. Classification (NCBI taxonomy): domain Eukaryota; kingdom Fungi; phylum Ascomycota; class Saccharomycetes; order Saccharomycetales; family Saccharomycetaceae; genus Monosporozyma; species Monosporozyma aerobia. The sequence continues at coordinate 649,069 of JAKOOU010000011.1, read as the reverse complement.
ATGGGGATAATTGTTGATGGAAGTTTGCACATAGGGTCAATTGATATTGATTTCTCAATTGGGTTGTACGAGTAAAAGCCATTTTCCAAGGACTGGTTCTCAATAGGGTAGTGGCTACCATCTTTAAAATGTGGATATATGATTGATAGTTGATTCCAGTTTAGAAAAGGTAGTTCAGTTTATATATATATATTGATGGATTATAAATTTCTGTATACCCTTGTAAGATATTCTATGATAATATTGTAGCAGATAAATTATACTCAAATTTACGCTGACTGTTGAGGGGATATATCTAATCGTTCTCTTTCGTTCTTTACCTTGGTTTGTTTATAGACAACAAATAAGCTAATCTGATAGAAATGTAATCTTCCAAGACTAGAATTGATGAATAATTACAGGTAAACATATATGTTTCATCGCAATCACAGTTTCCTTTAATCATCTTGCTGAAAATTTCAATGAGTAATAGAATCATAAAAGTGAAAAAAAAAAAGACATATCTTGGCAACCCATACCTCTCAGAGTGCCTGATATAGTAACAATCGTAGATCAATCGAGAATAATACCATTAACTCGCTAGTTTAAACCCATTGTAATAACCTAATCAGTCCAAGTATTGATTGTGAATGATAACATATTTGAATTGTGGATATCCATATTATCAATCCATTGCTTATTGGTGAATTAAACAGGAGAAGGTACCACTATGACTCATAGATAACAGATAACTAATAATAGACTCGATAGCACAAACACACGATAAGAAAAGTAGATGGTTTAAGACGCCATTGTTGCAATATCTCCAGCAGTTTATCAAACTGCCTCTCCACCTAGATGTTAAACATACAAAATAAAATAAGTAGGTAAGGGTAGACACCATTTGACGTATTAGCGGCAAGTGCTATGAACCACATTTACCTCTGAGGTATATTATCATTATTAACCTTATAGCATATATATCCTTATATACCCAAGAAAGCACTAAGAATAAAATGGATAGATAACTGGGTATTGTAACATAAGAATGATACCTCTTGCTCTCATTCCCTACTGTATATTTTTATTATAATTCAAATTCCTTATGTGCTTTGCATACTCCGTTACCTTGATAAATACACCATCCCCTTGGTGTATTTAGTAATGACATGATCATAGACAGAGCTTTTTCTTTCGAAAGTTAAATATTCTTTACTACTTAAAGACCTTTCTCTGGATTAATTTACACTAATGCAAGTAGTATTTTTGACAGAGGTCCTGAATAGAAGGCAATGCTACCTCATAATATTTACACCATCACAAGTAATAGTATCATGTATTGCATTATGAGTGACATACCTAAGAATAAGAAGGATGGCAGAGACTCATCTCCCCCCGAAGCTTTTTGGGAATGTTGTAAGGAAAGAAAGAAAGAAAGCTTCTCTGTGGATTGATGATGAATTGAACCAAATTACATTACGCCGTAGGAAACTGGTCCAGTTTAAATTGGAATACGACGGAGAGACTGAAAGGTTAAAGAAGCTTACGTACCCCGATTATAAACCAAAGAAAATTTACCCCCCCCACACACACACACACAAACATAACATTGTGTGAGATATTAGATTGATGCTTATGTATTTAGTGTTTTAGTTTTATTTATGACCCAAAATGGGTACAGAGTACATACTGTCATTATATAGTGATTTGATAAGATAGTCTGTGTGTGGAATGTATGTGAAGTAAATGCTAAATATGGTTAATCGTTTCATTTCTTCGTTTGTCAATGATATGAAAGTTTTTCATGAATGGTTTGAGTGAAGACAAAGGAAATGTGGTCTTAAAAGATGGTACTGATTTATGACTATCCTGTTCTTCTTCTTCTTTTGCTTCTTCCTCTTCCTCTTCTTCAACTTTATCTTTTTGCAATTTTGTCTTCTTCAGTCTAATCTGTTCATTCCTCCTGAGTATTTTGCTTTCAGCTATCCTTTCTTCTTCAGTGGCCTCCCCATTCAAATCTTCATCTGAAAAGGGCGCAGAGGTATAAACTTCTGTTTTGGCATAAATGGTTGATGGTTTCAAAACCTTCTCTTGTCTGTATGATTGTAAAGTTATCATCGTAGAGTATTTGGGTGTACTAGTTTTGGTTAGGCTGTCGTTTAGGGACAAGGGAGTAATATATCAGTTACATAACCACAGAGTCTATATATATTATATATATATAGATGGGGGACTGGTCAGAGTTAGTTTGTTGTTATAAGAGAACCCATCGCTTCTAATAGAGTGTCTTTTCCCTCTCATGATAAGAGAGGGTGGAATTGAATGGCAAACTGTGATCACATTATCAAACGAAGTGAATTAATTGTTCTTAGTTGTATTAACTCCACAAGTATAAGGGATAGGCTAACCATAGCAATAGAAAAATAAGCAGCGAAAGAAATTATGGAAGGTACAGGGCCCCAACAAAAACCATAGACAAAGCAATGGAGGACATGTTGCAGCTGTTCACCCACATTTTCTCAAGTCATTAACTCCACTATATTGCATCCACGACTTTCCTTCTACAGGCTGTGCTTTAATGGTGGATTACTCATCGCATGTTTGCAAAGCGACAGCACCCGCCATTTGCATAGTAATGTAATCGTACAAAAAACAACAGCCACATGGATAACACAAAAGAGAGGCATCCATTTCATCTTCTTGTCCACGATGATTCATAGAGCAGTTTACCTAACGGGGAAGCATGTCATGACAAGTGCGATGTTTCATGGACATGCTTGGATTCTTGTTTGTTTCACATTACTCAACAATCCTAAGGGAACCGGCATGGTCATTTGAACTTATCGGGCACGTTGCAGATAACCAGGAGGGCATGCGTTCGGTGATATGCACAGTTTAGTGGGCCATACGGGCTAACGTGGGGGCCTTCCCCACGGTCCCTTCATCTGGACAACCGATAAAGGGAGTGTTGTCTCATGGGTTTCAGCTACTTTGTTCTTTGCAGTACGATCGTAAACGCGATAATTACAGTGTTTTTGATGCCACATCCCCAAAAGGTTTGTGCATTAACTACAATATAAACCGTGCTAGCTGGATTGGCATAATTGTACTATTATTCCCTTCCACAAGTTATTGTTGGTCAATCTATTATCTGGTTGCAAGGGTCCTTCTAAACAAAGCAATGATAAAATAACAAGAAAATCACTGTGTTTTTAAATTGTACTGCAATCAAGAGTGGAAAGAATAAATGAACCTGGCATTTAGTCCATGTTTAACCCGATACTTTGAATATGATAATGCTGACATCACCCGTTTCTTATGGCAAACTCCCAAAATACATCAAGTGATTATTGTGTCATTAGTATAGTGTATATTTTTTTTTTTTCATTATGTATATATTTACAGGTGATAGGATTAATTATAGTATATGTATAAAAAAAAAAAGTATAATAGTACAACGATCCTATGTTATTTAAAATTCATTACTAACATAGTCTGGTTCATTTGGATCAATGGTGAAAATCTTATCTGGATTCATAATTCTCTTTGGATCAATGGCTAATTTAATCTTTCTCATTAAATCTACCGGGTCTTCGCCCAATTCTTGTAATAAGAATTCTCTCTTACCAATACCAACACCATGTTCACCAGTGCATGTCCCCTCTGCATCTAACGCTCTTTTAACCATATTTTTCACAATAGTTTCACATTTATGCAATTCTTCTTTATTTGTATAGACAATAAATGCATGGAAATTACCATCACCAGCATGACCAGCAATGGCATTAATCAACCCAGATTTATTCATTTCAAGTTTAGTCTCTTTAATGATTTCAGAAAATTTTGAAATTGGTACAGCCACATCGGTGGTCCAAATCTTTGCGTCTTTGGATAATATTTTAGCACTATCTAACACTGACCAAAGAGCCACTTTACGTGCTTCCCATAATTCTTCTACAGTATCTTCATCTGGTGCAAATTCAAAATTAATAGCTTCATGTTTTTCAGAAACTTTTTCCATTTCTTTAATCAATTCAGTAATAATTTCCTTTGTGTTACCACCAATCTTAAAGAAAATAGTGGGTTTCTCTACCCAGTCATTCTTTTCAGTTTGATCATTTATGTTAATCAAATGCATCATATTATCATCTAATAATTCCATTGCATTAACTGGAATACCTTCTTGCGTAATATTACTCGTGCAAGCTGCTGCTTGAGCAATTGAAGGGAATGACACAACAACAACATTTTCAAATTTCGGTTTTACATGACATTTAACTACCACTTCGGTAATAATACCTAATGTACCTTCACTGCCACAAAATAAACCATTCAAATTATAACCTGCACTTGATTTCTTAGGTCTCTTTTTGGTCTTAATAACAGTTCCATCTGGTAATACTACCGTTAAACTTAGGATATTTTCCTTCATTGTACCGTATCTGTAAGCATTAGTTCCTGAACATGAATTAGCTACACAACCCGCAATTTGTGCCCCTGGACCTGGATCACATCCAAACAGAAGACCTTGATTATTCAAGAATTCATTCAAAGTTTCCCAGGGAACCCCACCTTGCACAGTGACATCCAAGTCTGTCTTATCGAATTTAATAATATTGTCCATATATTTTGATATATCAATTGATATAGTTGGATACCTAGTGGGTAAATAGTGACCTTCTAATGATGATCCTCCAGAGTATGGTATCACGGGTACATTTGCGTCATGACACAATTTTAGAATCTTTGACACTTGTTCAGTGGAATGAGGGAACAATACAATCAAGGGACGCTGATTTTCTGTTGGATGGTGAGTGTTGAAATCTGAATCTGAATGTTGTTTTAAATCACTTGCGGAAGCGGTATAATTTTCACTATTATTCTCTAATACTGATTTAAGATCAATTATTAGTTGATTCAATTCTTCTTTGTTCGTATTGTATTGCAATGGATCCATATCATTTACTGGCAGAGTAGATTTATTGTGTGGCGAATTATTATCTTCCATATACGATTTACTCGTATTGTGGTGTCTTTGAGTAGTCAAATAATCGTTGAAATAAAACCCAAGAGACCCTGCCACAGCGGTAGTAATAGCAGTCGACCACCAGAACTTACTGTTCCCCCTGTCATTGTACTGACTTTGATTGTGAGCAGTGGAATTGGTGGTGTAGAAATAGTTTGTATTCTTAGTAAAGATCCTATTCCTCGTGGAATAGCATCTCTGTGATGTTAATTTTGTAATCCCTTTCAATATCCCTCGTTGAAGGGGCTCTATTGACGACTGGGTCGATAGTTTGATCATAACTGACTTTACTGCTTTACTGCTTTACTGCTTTACCCTAGTTCTTGACCTTCCTATTTCAGTTACTGATCATCAAAGTAGCAGTCAACTTCAATGTCCCAACCTCTTCTGTCCAGAGGATCCTCGATGTCTTCTTGCTTCTCCCGCCGCCATTTGCTCCTCCTCTCAGCAGAATCACGAGATCCGCAGTCACAAAATGCTCGGAGTGCGGCGGCGATAGCGCGTTATCCCCGGGCTCGTCTGGGCGAAGACAAAACAAGAAAAATATTTCAGTGTGAAGCCATTAGAAACTTTTCAGCAGACTGTAGTTAGAGGATGGTTCATCACAGATAAGAGCCACTGCAAGTGTAGCCACAACCCACTACTACCCCTTCCTGATATCTCGTATCGCAATGGCCCCGTACAAAGTCTCCACAGGCAGAGGTGGAGCAGGTAATATACACTATTCAGATGAAAAGATATCGTCTCCAAAGATTATCCGGGAAGGCTCGCAAACTCCAAGCATCATTTCCCCGGTCTATTCGACAGGGAGAGGCGGGATAGGTAATATGAGGAAGAACATTGATCCAGTCATCACTAGAAAGGCACAGGATGTCGGGGTCGTCAAGTCCAAGTCGAAACATAACCACACCAAATCTTCCAAACACAAAACTACTTCTAAATCCAATGACCATGAGAATGATACTGTCAAAGATTTGGACGTTATCAATGAGCCATTCATAAAACAACTCTCACTAAGCAACGACACACCTGTTGACACGCCTCACAACAATACGCTGTTAATATATCCCTCGATATCAGCTACAGAAGACCCCATAATATTAAAGCCACATGATGATGACGATGATTATATTACCCCAATAACTAACCAAGATTTATTTGAAGAGAATAATCATAACAAAATATCAAATGTTTTGACCAATATTAGATCTCATATCAGTCCCGTCGTCTCAAATGAACATATAAAATATTATTCATCGGCCCAAATTGATAAGATTACCTCCATTGATTCAGCGCATGATCATCATTCTAAAGATAAAGACAAGAAGAAGAAGAAGAAGAACAAAAAAATTATCAACGTGAAGAAAGTTAGAAGGGAAAGTACCAACCATGGGTCAAAAATACCACCTCCAATTGTTATTGGGCGTGGTGGGGCAGGTAATATTGTGTCTCCAATAATAACTACCGATAATAATAATGATAATAATGCATCAAATAATAATAATAATAATAATATTCAACACACCAATACTAATACTAATAATAATGATAAAGAAAAGAAGAAAAGTTTCTTTTCCTCAATAATAAACATATTTGCATAGAGTTTTGTTCTTTCATAATTAATCATGTATAACTGTATATCATTAAACAAAAAAACGTTCATTAATAAATAACATAAATAAATAACATAAATAAATAAATAACACAAGTTTGAATTGCCTAAGCAGAAGCGGTAATTTCTTCTGCCAATAAATCAAACGTACGTGGGGTGTTGCCACCTAAATCAGGCAGGCGTGATGGCTTGCCTACCAGAAATGTATCAACAGATCTGGCACATCTTTTACCTTCTTGAATAGCCCAAACAATCAATGATTGCCCTCTTCTACAATCACCAGCAACAAAAATATTTTCGTTACTCGTATACTGATATGAATCAATATCAATAGTCTTAATATTGCCTCGTTCATCAACATGTACATGCTTATTCTTAATCATATCAGGGCCAGTGAACCCCATCGATAATAAGACCAAATCAGCTTCAAATATTTCTTCAGAACCTGGAATCTCTTTCATTTCCCAACGTTTGGTCTCACGATTACGTGTCCATTCCAATTTTACAGTTTTAATACCTGTAACATTACCTTCTGAATCACCAATGAATTCCTTGGACATAATGCAATATTCACGTGGATCATTACCATAACGCTCTTTGACTTCCTCATGACCATAATCAACTCTCATAATTGCAGGCCATTGAGGCCATGAATTAGTAGATTCATCTCTTCTGGACACTGGTTGTGGTAATAATTCGAAATTAACCACGGATTTGGCTCCATGTCTAGTTACTGTCGCTAAACAATCATTACCAGTATCACCACCACCAATCACAATAACTTTTTTACCTTCAATTTGATTTCTCATTGAAGGTAATTCATTAGACAATAAAGCTTTAGTGTTTGCTTCCAATAATGACATAGCAAATTCAATATTTCTAAATTCACGCCCCTTTATAGATAAATCTCTAGGAATAGTAGAACCAATGGCAAAGACCACTGCATCATATCTGGTCTTTAACTCTTCTAATAAGATATCTTTTCCAATTTCAGTATTGTTGACAAATTTGATACCTTCATCTCTCATCAATGATAATCTTCTTTCAATGATAGATTTATCTAATTTCATGTTTGGAATACCATACATTAACAAACCACCAAATTTATCACTTCTTTCAAAAATAGTAACGTTATGGCCAACTTTATTTAATTGTTCAGCACAAGCCAACCCAGCAGGACCAGAACCAATTATTGCAATACTCTTATCAGTTCTGACACTTGGTAGAGTTGGTTTCATCCAACCATTCTTATAACCAACTTCAATGATTTGTCTTTCAATAGATTTAATTCCCACTGGATCATCAGAAATTCCTAAAGTGCAAGAACCTTCACATGGAGCTGGGCATACTCTACCTGTGAATTCTGGAAAATTATTGGTAGATAATAATGTCTCCAAAGCTAATTTCCACTCATTCCTGGCAACAAAATTGTTAAACTGTGGGATCATATTGGAAACAGGACAACCATAATTCAAGTCAGACTGACAAAATGGTGTCCCACAATCCATACAGCGTGAAGCTTGGATCTTGATATCCTTAGAAGATAGACCATTTTGGAACTCGTCCCAATTCTTCAATCTTTCAGATGGGGGAACAGTAATCTGTGGTAATTTATGTCTATATTTGATAAATTTAGCTCCAACTTTTTTAACTGGTTTCTTTTCTGGAATGTAATCTTCTAAGTCTTGCAATTTCGGTTCATGAACAGTGGATTTATGAGAAATAGAAGATAGATTAGCTTGTTCAGCTTCAGCGGCCTTGTGGGCTTCAGCGGCTTCTTCTTCCTTTGCAATCACAAGAGCTTTCTTATAATCACTTGGGATAACTTTAATGAATTTGTGAATATGGTTATGGAATTCAGTAATAATAGCCTCAGCTCTTCTAGAACCAGTTAGATCAAAATGTTTTTGTACCATCTTCTTAACATAGGCAGAATCTTCCTCTTCTATGTCAGCTAATTCAATAGTTTCCATATTGATAGTGACCTTAAACTTTTCCTTATCTTCAGAGTAGCAATAGATAATACCACCAGTAGCACCAGAAAAGGCGTTGAGAGAGCACATTTCCGTTAAGACAATAGCCCTACCACCTGTCATATATTCGAAAGCGTTACCACCAATAATAGATTCAATAACAATTTCAGCACCAGAGTTACGAACACCAAATCTTTCACCAGCAGAGCCAGAAATAAAAGAAGCACCAGAAGTGGCGCCATAGAAACAAGTGTTACCAACAATAACATTATCTTCTGGAATTAATGTAGAACATTTTTCTGGTGTAATAATAAGACAACCACCAGAAAGACCCTTGCCAACGTAATCGTTAGCATCACCTTCTAATTTGAAAGTGATGCCAGGAGGTAGGAATGCACCAAAAGATTGGCCAGCATGACCATGGAAACCAACAGAAATGGTGTTTTCTGGTAATCCAGCTTCACCAAACTTCCTGGACACAGTATAGCCTAATGTGGCACCGACAGATAAATCAGTGTTCATGATTTTAACACCTTCGATTACGGTTGGAGATTTATCGCTAAAGGAAACTTCTGATTTTTCAATTAAAGTATTATCAATACGTCCTTCAAAACTGACCTCATTTCTCTTAGTGTTCACAATGCTGGTTTCCGGTGCTGGTTTCATAGATCCAGATGGCTTTAATAATGCACCAAGATCGATGTGAGAAGTCTTTGGACCTAAATTGCTTCTCGTTCTTAATTTATCAGTGCGACCTACCATTTCTTCTACAGTACGGAAACCTAGTTTAGCCATGATCTTTCTAAAATCTTCAATCAAATTAAAGAAGAAGTTAATAACATGCTCTGGTTGGCCCTTAAACTTAGATCTCAGGTATGGATCTTGAGTAGCGATCCCAACAGCACAAGTGTTGGTATGACATCTTCTTAACATAATGCAACCCATCACAATTAATGGGATGGTAGCTAAAGTAAAAGATTCAGCACCAAGTAAGACTGCAACAGCGATATCAAAGCCAGTACGCAATTGACCATCTGTTTGCAAGACAACTTTATCTCTTAAATCATTCAAAACTAAAGTCTGTTGAGCTTCAGCTAAACCTAATTCCCATGGTAAACCAGCATGTTTGATGGAAGTCCATCTAGCAGCACCAGTACCCCCATCGTGACCAGAAATAGTAATGTGATCGGCTTTGGCCTTGGCAACACCAGAAGCTATGATACCAACACCAACTTCGGAGACTAGTTTAACAGAGACCTCGGCAAGTGGGTTGGCACATTTCAAATCGTAAATTAATTGTTTCAAATCTTCAATAGAATATATATCATGATGTGGTGGTGGGGAAATTAAACCAACATTTGCTGTAGAATGTCTAGTTTTGGCTATATCTTTAGACACCTTATGAGCAGGTAATTCACCACCTTCACCTGGCTTGGCACCTTGAGCAACCTTAATTTGTATTTGATCTGCATCTGATAAATAGTACGAAGTAACACCAAATCTACCAGAGGCAACTTGCTTGATAGCAGATCTCATAGTGTCACCGTTAGCTAGTTTTTCAGATCTCTCTGCATCTTCACCACCTTCACCACAATTGGATTTGGCACCAATACGGTTCATAGCAATGGCTAAAGTAGTATGAGCTTCAGAAGAAATAGAACCATAAGACATAGCCCCAGTAGTAAATCTCTTTGCAATGAGAGTCCATGGTTCAACTTCATCTAATGGAACCTCATTGGAGTTTTCATAGTCGAATTCCAACAACCCTCTTAAAGTACAATCTCTAATAACGGCCATTTCCTTTTCGACATATTTGTTCCAAGAATCGTTATCGTTATTTCTCACAGAATCTTGCAAGTTAGCAATAGCAGATGGATCGTTAATATGCTTTATACCACCATGTCTCCAGTGATATTCGCCAGAGTAGAGAACTGTGACTGGTTTAGCTGGTAGGATGTTATCTTCAGTTGGGTACCCACGTTCATGTAGTGTGAAAGCATCTTGGGCTAGGATTTCGAAATTGGCACCTTTAATTCTGGATGATGTGTTAGTAAAACATAAATCAATAACTTCATCGTCTAAACCTAGGGCTTCAAAAATTTGAGCACCTTTATAAGAGGCTAATGTCGAGATACCCATCTTGGACATGACTTTCATAATACCGTGATCAATAGCGTAGATATAATTAGAGATAATCTTCTGATCGGAGACTAACCCTTGATCTTCGTTCTTACAAGTATCACGTAATAGCCCTTGTTGGTTTAATGTAACTAAAGTTTCCATGGCTAAGGAAGGATAGATGGCATCACAACCGTAACCTAACAATAAACAGAAGTCATGAATTTCTTTAGCTTCAGATGTTTCAAGAATTAAAGCTACATCAGCACGATTCTGTTTTCTAATCAAATGATGATGAATGGCTGCCACAGCAATTAAAGAAGAGATCGATACTCTGTCTTTATTTACATTTTTATCAGAAATAATGAGAACTTGTTTATTATCTTGGACAATCAGATTAAAAGCTTCCTCGATGATTCTTTCAATAGTAATTTTGTAACCTGCTAAACCTTCTGATTTCTTGAAAGTTATATCAATATTACCTACAGACCAGCTTGAATGGAATTTCTCGATGTTTGAAATAGCATTGAATTGTTGTTTGCTTAATATAGGTGATTCTAATCTTAATCTCTCACATTGATTTTCATGCATTTCTAATAAGTTACCTTGCGGTCCCACAAAACATTCTAAAGACATGACATTAGCTTCACGGATTGGATCAATAGGTGGATTAGTCACTTGGGCAAACAATTGTTTGAAATAATCGAATAACATTACTGGAGCTTCATTTAAACATGCTAATGGCGCATCATTCCCCATAGAGCCTAAAGCTTCTTTACCAGTTAAAGCCATAGGTGCTAATAGTAATCCGATCAATTCAAAAGTAAACCCATTGGCTAAAAGACGTTCATTGTCAATAACACCTTGATGAGTTTGTGTATATTCATCGATCGGGATATCATTTGTTTCAGTCAATTGATCTAGAGAGATGATTTTATTATCTAACCACTGAGAGAAATTATTACGAGTTGATATATCATGTTTTATAATATCTTGATTAATGATGGTACAATTTTCAGTGTCTACAAGGAATAAATCACCAGGTCTTATTTTACCCTTAGCAACAATCAATCTTTCATCTATGTCGTGAACTACACCTACTTCGGAAGCACAAATAATTCTATCATCAGAGGTAACGTAGTATCTGCAAGGTCTTAACCCGTTTCTATCAATTCTAGCACCAACGTATCTACCATCTGTAAAATTCAGCAAAGCAGGACCATCCCATGGTTCCATCAAACAAGCAGCCCAATCATACCACGATTTCATATCTTGATCCATATCGTCTCTTTTAGCTTCTGGAACCATCATCAATATGGCTTCTGGTAAAGAAAGAACCCCCTCAGTGACTAATAATTCCAGCATATTATCAACAGCTGCTGAGTCTGACCCTTTATCTGGAATGATCGGGAACAATTCATTCAAATCGCCTAAATTTGGAGACGTCTTCATGGAACCCTCTCTAGCTTTCATCCAGTTGATATTACCACGTAAAGTGTTGATTTCACCATTATGAGCAATCCATCTTAACGGTTGTGCTCTATCCCAAGAGGGGAAAGTGTTGGTGGAGAATCTTGAATGGACCATCCCGATAAAGATTTTGAAATCTGGATCTTCGAGATCATGTTTATAGTATTGGAACACTTGGGTCGGTGTCAATTGCCCTTTATAAACGATTATTTTATTGGAAAGGGAACAAACATACACTTTTGAATTGTCATGATTAAATATTTTCTCTAATTTCTTTCTAAATATAAACAATCTTTGTTTAAGATCTGAATCAGATTTGATCTCAGTAGTAGATATGAATATTGGTTGTAAGATTGCAGCAGGTTCAGAAGGGGAACATGATTTGTTTAGGATCGAGGAATCGATTGGAACATGTCTCCATTTAATAATCTTCAAATTTAATTGTGAAGCCAATTGATCCCAAAGATGTGGGTTGAAGTATAAATAATTATGGAAAAACATATTACCGATGGCATATGTCCCCATTTGTAGATTAGGTAAATTTGTTTCACGTTTAATAAACTCGTGTGGGATGGATAAAAGAATACCTGCCCCATCACCAATTCCTTTGTGGGATGCCCCACGGTGTGTCATATTAATTAGAATCTGTTTTGCATCCATTAGAATACTATGTGATGGATTGTTTGCTTTAGTAGCAATAAACCCTACCCCACATGCATCGCGTTCCAAGTCCGGATTATAGAGACCTATCTGTCCTTGTGGCTGTTGATGTTTCATTGTTTAGTTAAGAGGTATGTTTATGATACAATAGTTGAAAGTTAAGAAAGGTATGGTAGTAGTAGTAATAATAATAATAAAGTTGGTAATAAAAGGTTGTGGTTATTGATACGTCAATAATAACAATAATAGTATTATTTTTCGTTGTTTTATTTAGGACAAAATAAAGATGTAGAAAGAATGACTTGAGTATGTATAGAGGGTTAACACAAAAGACTGAGTGAGACTACTTGTTAAAATGGAAGAGTTCCTACTTTCTAGAGTAGATCTAATATGTTTATATATAAATATGTTGATACAAATATGTCTATATATGTCTGTTTGGAGGTTCGAGAATGAAAAAGTGGGGCAATCGCTAAAAACTGAATGAAAAAACAATACAGAACAATGAGATCTGGAAAGAGCAGAGATCAATAAAGGAATATACAATATATATGTGTATGTATAAGATAGTGACAGTCTGTGTTCTTACCTTCTATTTCAGCTTGTGAACATCACGTATCTTTTCATATCTCCAGTGGATCTCATCATAATCAGACGGGTCTAAGTGAAATAACAGCCGATCTTTGAGCCGTATTGTTCCGTTGTCATCTTGTATAAGCTGTATTGCTGTATGGAAGTAAGTATCAAATCAGCATTACCACTAGGTCAGTGTAACTACGTATATATAGATATATTCTTCACTACTTGTAAAGCTGTAATTTGGTCAAGTCATATGCTAATCATTCTAACTATTTTAAATATTTTGGGTTAAAAATACGTACTTGGCCTAAATAAATATTAAATACTGAAAGATATTGGATATCGCATCAGCTCACAAGCCATTTGAGATGGTTCAATACACCTTCCTCCTCCTCCTCTTCAACATCCTCTATATATTTCTTCAATAGTCCATGGTTAAACATATTAATTCCATTCTTGGCATCGTCTTTGAAACTTATACTGTTATTTGATTTACGTCTATATCTTCTTACACCATACTGATAGTTTGTTTCATCTAAACTATCCTCATGTCCATCATACTCTACTTGATAATTCTGTTGGTACTGCGTGACAAATAGATCCTGATTCCATTGGAAACCTTGTGATTGCGATGACGCTATATAATAATGATAATGGTATTCATGATTGGCAACCTCTTCTTCTCGTTCTTCTTCCATCACACTCCCCATCGATGAAGACATACTCTCGTCTTTTATTATTTCATTATGTGTAGTGGAGTACACTATGGGTGTCTCATTCGATAGCATCGCATCACTTAGCATACTTCTGTTACCTTCTAACATCTTTACTTACTTTTTGTTTCTTTACACATCTACACATCTGTTCTTTAGTTTGTTTTACTCAGCTATTCTTATATATATATATATATGCATCCTAGCCTTGTCTCCCTGTTTTGGATCATTGTTGTATTCATCTCTGTTTGGTGGTCCTTCTCCCCTCTTTTCATAATCCTTTCAGTATTATTTGCTTTCGTGAATTTTGGAAAATTTAAACCCAAAAAATAAATTTAAGATAAAATTAGATAAACGCGTAAATATTTATATCAAAATCATCTTCAACTCAATCAGTTATAACTCAAAGATACACAAAGTTGATGTCTAGGAGATACTGTTCTCGACTATTATCCAATACAATTCCAAGATATTACAACAACATGAGTTCAAATGGCAAAAAACAAGCTACTTTAGCACAGTTTTTCTCTCCAATGGGGAAAAAACCAAAGACATCTGAAACAGTTGCATCTATGACAAATATATCTGAGACACTTCCATCCAAGACAAATATATCTGAGCCAAATATTTCTCCTTTGAAAAGATCAATTATAGAAAAGGGACAATCCCAAATAAATAACAGTCTCAAAAAGATTAAAGTCGAAGAATCAAGTGATGATATCAGTCAAAAAAGTACCACCCCAATCAATGGTCCAATACCAAAGGATGAAAACTTCATCTCTACAATCCCATATGCAGATTTATGTAATCTCTTCCAAGAAATTGAATCCACCTCATCAAGATTGGCAATCATCAAATTATGTTCAGATTTCTTAATCAAGGCAATGAAACAAAACGAACAAAATCTAATTACAATCACATATCTATGTATCAATAAACTGGGCCCAGATTATGAACCAGGCTTGGAATTGGGTCTTGGTGAAGGTCTCCTAATGAAAACAATCGCAGAATCTTGTGGGAAATCTTTGGCACAAGTCAAATCTAAATATCATTCCATTGGTGATCTAGGTCAAATTGCCATGGAGGCAAGAAATGTGCAACCAACAATGTTTAAACCAAAACCATTGACCATTGGTGAAGTATTCATTAATTTGAAATCAATCGCTAAATCCCAAGGGAAAGATTCACAAACAAGAAAGATGAAATTGATCAAAAGAATGTTGACTGCATGCCAGGGGGTAGAAGCTAAATTCTTAATCAGATCATTGGAATCAAAATTAAGAATCGGTCTTGCCGAGAAAACCGTATTGATCTCATTAGCAAAGGCTTTAATGGTGAAAGAATACGATGAAGGTATTGATCCAGATATGAATTTATTGGAAGATGCAGAACAAAAGATCAGAAATGCATTTTGCCAGGTGCCCAACTATGAATTAGTCATTAATTCATGTTTAGAACATGGGATAATGAACTTAGATAAGAATTGTACTCTAAGACCAGGGATCCCATTGAAACCTATGTTAGCAAGACCCACAAAGGCCATTTCTGAAGTGTTGGATAGATTTCAAGGACAAACTTTCACATGTGAGTATAAATACGACGGTGAAAGAGCTCAAGTACACCTATTAGAAGATGGTTCAATGAGAATTTATTCAAGAAATGGTGAAAATATGACAGAAAGATATCCTGAGATTCATATTAAAGATTTTATTAGAGATTCTAATATGACAAAATCATTAATCTTAGATTGTGAAGCTGTTGCATGGGATAAAGAACAAAATAAGATTTTACCTTTCCAAGTGTTGTCAACACGGAAACGTAAAGATGTCAATGTCAATGAAATCAAAGTTAGAGTTTGTTTATTTGCATTCGATATCTTATGTTATAACGAAAATAGATTAATTAATAAATCATTAAGGGAAAGACGTCAAATATTACAGGATGTGACAAATACTGTAGAGGGGGAATTTCAATTTGCAACAGAGATGACTACTTCAAATATTGATGAGTTACAAACTTTCTTAGACCAATCTGTCAAGGATTCCTGTGAAGGTTTAATGGTGAAAATGTTAGATGGGGAAGAATCTCATTATGAACCAAGTAAAAGATCAAGAAATTGGCTGAAATTGAAGAAAGATTACTTGGCTGGTGTTGGTGATTCATTAGACTTGTGTGTTATTGGTGGATTCTATGGTCGTGGTAAACGTACTGGTACTTATGGTGGGTTCCTTTTAGGTTGCTATAATCAAGACACTGGCGAGTTCGAAACCGCTTGTAAGATCGGTACTGGGTTTTCTGATGAAGTGTTAATAGACTTATATGATAGACTAAAAGGTACTGTTATAGATGGGCCAAAGGCTACCTACGTTTATGATTCCGGTGCTGAACCAGATGTTTGGTTTGAACCGACCTTATTATTCGAAGTGTTGACTGCAGATTTATCCCTGTCTCCTGTTTATAAGGCTGGTAAATCCACTTATGATAAAGGTATTTCATTGAGATTCCCCAGATTCATTCGTCTTAGAGAAGATAAAGGTGTGGAAGACGCTACTTCTTCTGATCAAATTGTAGAACTTTACGAAAATCAAGCCAACTTACAGAATTAATAAATGTATATACATATATATATATACAGACATTTATAGATATTCCATTCATGTATAGATACTACAAGACAAACCATAGTAATCTCTTGCTATCTTCTTGGCAAAAGCACTTTGAACTACTAGAAATTGTTATCACTAAAGAAATTGGAAATGAAATAAAATCGAAACAAAGTAAAAAAAAAATAGCCTGTCTTTACGGGGGTTGCAATCAAATAAACAAAGGTAGTAGCAAAAGAGAAAGAATATCTCCAATCATCATCTTCGTCATACATTCATTGATATCATTAAATCCAATAGATATCGCTACCTTATCGAATCAAAACCCTGATACAATTTCCAGTTATGTTCGCTTCTAAATCATTTCATTTAGAAAGATTATGCTACCAGGGCGCCAAAGTATCCAATCTAAGTCAATCGAGAAACTTGGTTGGGTTTGTTAGGAATGCCCTAGGGCTAGAACCACCTCAATCACCAGATGCTCCCCAAGAATCTAATAGATTCCATCCTTGGGAGGAATCTCCATGTACAGATTTACGTGAAAGAGCCATGAGAATTAAATCGTTAGCTCATTGCCCTGTGACTGGTAAAGATATTCAATACACATGTCCACTATCAGGGATTCCAACCCATCATTCTAGAGAAGCATGGGAGATGGATAAGAATTACCATCAAAATAAGATTTATGAGAAGTTAAAGAAAGTAAATATCTATGAACATGATTTGAGAAGTGGTAGAGCATTCCCTGAATTTGATTTCCCATTAGATCAAGGTGCAGATAAAGCTGTCAGCTTACAAAACTGGGATTTATTCTTCTATACCAGACAGTTCTATTCTATGGATACTGAATTTGAATTGGCTACTGTTACTAAGATGTTAAGTTATCCAATTACCATTGGTTCTGTATTACATGAATTTTCTCCATATTCTTATAACAAGAAGGGTCCTTTAACTCTAGATGGGTTAAAATCTATTGCTGCTTTAAGATATAATCTATACCCATCCAAGACTAAGAATACGCTACCTAATAACATGCCAATGAGAATCTTTTTGGTCGGTGCTAGAGCAGAAAGTCAATTGCCAGGCCATGTGTGGAAACAATTACAGTTCTTATTCCCAAATCAAAACTTTGAAATTCATTTCATTGGGCCTGAATGTCAAATCATGGAACCTAAACAATCTAACTCTACTGGTCCATTAACCAAAAAAATAGACGATACACTATCATTAGTCTACCATCCTCAATATTTCCATCAATTACACGAAGCCCAAGATTTCTTCCCATATGATCCATATAATGATGTCTTCTTTATCTTCCATCCTGGTTTTGCTTACAGTGACAGCACCGATTTATGGATGAATGACACCATGAAGGGATTATTAGATACTAAATGTGCCATCTTCCACACTGGTTTTAATCATGCCGACATGATGAACGATATTGAATTGTTGAATAGCAAATACGGGAAAGAATTAGACGTCCTATTGCATCCAGTTAAGAATGCTTTTGGTAGTACCAAATGGGAATTAAACGACTTTAACCCTCAAGAAGTTTACCAGTTCAATATGTATATTGCTGGTTTCAGAGGTAAGAGATACCGTGTCCAAAAGGCCTAAGCTTTTTAATATGTATATATATATAAACTTTCCTTATTCGTATTCGTATTTATTTGAACTTACATTAGAACATGTACATAAATGACAAAAAAATAAAATCAACTAATATAGTATTACCAACAACATGGCGACACGAAATATATATATATATAGATGCAAATTTAATTATTGTATTACATTACTATTTAGCTTTTGTGAATGATATGTATATGTTGTTGTTTATTTTTACATAATGGCGTTATAAAATAAAAGGAAGTCTCTTTGACATTTCTCCCATCTTTGTGGGTCAAAGAAAACATAAGAACCTCTTTCACTTAACCCATCTTGGGACACTATTGGCTCCATCATCGGATCTTTAGTCAACCAAGCCTTCAAAGTCTTATGGTATCTCCAATTTCTCTTCCTTAATTCTAAGTATGTCAATTCCTGTACCACAGTACCTGGATGTTTATAAAATAGATAAAATAAAGTTTCGTCTTGAAATAGTGCCACTTTTTGTTGATCTCTTGGTACCGAGTTAATGCATGGGGGAGTACTCTCAGATTGTAACACCTCTGGAATATTATTGAATGAATCAGGTATATAAAATTGTGGTTCCACTTCACTTCTAGACGTTTCCGCCCAAGGGGATTGGAATGTGTCCAACACTCTTTGTCGTCTGGAATCCTGAGAAATACCCAATGAATGTAACATCGACGATAAGTCTGCACCAAGTGTC
Organism: Monosporozyma aerobia; assembly: GCA_028408415.1. Classification (NCBI taxonomy): domain Eukaryota; kingdom Fungi; phylum Ascomycota; class Saccharomycetes; order Saccharomycetales; family Saccharomycetaceae; genus Monosporozyma; species Monosporozyma aerobia. Next base: position 630,001 of record JAKOOU010000011.1, on the reverse strand, counting down.
ATAGAGTGGTCATATTTTTTCGCTAATTCAGGATCATCCTGCTTAATGAGTGGCAGTAAAGCTTTCAACCCAAACTTTTCCATGTTCTTTGTATTGAAATGTTATGTGATTATGATTATCTGTCGGTGGTAATAGGGAATATATTATATTTCAATATTGTACATTAAAATCTTTCCACTAACACTTTGATAATGGTATCTCTATGTTTAAATTCGACTTTTCCAGTTTTCCTTTCTTCAAAATTCATTAATTTCGAAGATATTGAAAACTTTTGAAAACTTGAAATAAAATCGATTTTAAGCAGGATCGATCGATCGATGGCATACTAAAGAAATACATTATTTGCATATTCGAAGCGGATCAACCACCAATCATCAAACAACATATTAACATGACTAAAGAATCCCGTAGATATAGACCAAATTTATTGATCACAGGGACCCCAGGCTGTGGGAAAACTACTACCTGTGAATTACTACAACGTAGATTGCCAGATTTTACTTATTACAATATATCAGAATTTGCTGAGAAGCATAAATGCTATGAAGGTTATGATAAAGACCGTAAATCTCATATTGTTGATGAAGATAAGTTATTGGATGAGTTAGAACCATTGTTACACGAGGGGAAGAGTATTATCGATTGGCATGTCAACGATGTCTTCCCTGAAAGATTAATTGACTTGGTTGTTGTGTTTAGATGTGATAACTCTATCTTGTTTGACAGATTACATAGCAGAGGTTACCATGAAGCCAAGATTCAAGAAAACTTAGATGCTGAAATTATGGGTGTTGTACTTCAGGATGCGATGGAATCATACGAACAAGAAATTGTCGTTGAATTACAAAGTAATACCACTGAAGATATGGACAGTAATGTCGACCGTATTATTGCCTGGGAGAAGAACTGGGTTGAACAACATCCAGACGGTGTTACCAACGAATTGCCAGAATATTTAGCCAAGAAGCAGGCGAAGAAGGCTGCTAAAGGTGAAAGTGAAAGTGAAAGTGACAGTGAAAGTGAAAGTGAAAGTGAAAGTGAAAGTGAATCTGAATCTGAATCTGAACAATAAATCGATTAATATATAAGACATTTCAATATAGAACCAATGTAACATACCCATATAGCAATACCACACCCATTTTGATGCTATCCACCCATCAATTGCTTGAATCTTCTATCGATGCCTATTTTTTGAAATTGAAGATGTGAAATTTATGACATTGAAATTTTTAACTAGGAAGATTCACTTTAAAAGATGAGTTGTGGTGATCTCAACTTGATCATAGTCACATTTTCACTCAGTATCATCATCCTATTATAATCGATACAACGTGTCGAATCATGTATTTTGTGGTATTAGAAACTTCTACCCAACATTATTCAGAAAACCCCAAAGATCAAACTAAAATAAAAGAATTCTTTTATCAGATTATCGATGCCGAAACATTTGAATTGAAATTTGAAAGGGAGCAATCTTTAAAAGTGGATGCCAATGGATTACACTCAGCTGTGGATCAATTGGATAGAATAATAAAGGATACTGTGAAAGATTCTGACTTTATTATTTGTTCACTGTTCTCTACATGGGTTTTACGAGTTGTTTTAAAGAGACAAGCATACGATGAGAATATTACATTACCCAGTTCACTACTACATCTCAAGATATTCAACCTTTGGAGAGAATATGGCAAGTATTACGAAATTCATGGAAATGAATTAGCTTCAGAGAAGCTTGAAAATCATGATACACCAACTACTCCTGCATCTGCCTTAGATGGGAACGATGACCCAGAATCTACTAGATTTACCAAGATGTTGAAGAGACTGTCATTATCACCAGAAAGCCTCTGTAAACAATCAGAAGATGGAAATAGTAGTGTATCTGAGAGTAATGATAGTGCAATTACCGAAGAAGCAAATAATCAATCATTGGAACATGACAATATATCAAAAATTACACTTGACTCATTGAGAAATATTAAGACAACTGTATACATACTTTTAACACTTATTGAACTTGTTAAGAAGGATGAAAATGATTTCAAAAATGTATTGACTCATCCAGATAATTTAGAGCTGGATTTCAAGACATTCCAAAATGAAAAGTCTACAATACTTTATATGTCTAATTTGCCAATAGATACAACTCAAAACGAATTGGAATCATGGTTCACTCAATACGGCACAAGACCAATTGGGTTCTGGACATTCAGAAATATATTGGATGATGGTGCCAATAATCCAAATATGTGGGAATTGAATAAATATTCTTATGTGGAAGAATTAAACAGTATTCCAGGATTTGTTGTATTTCAAACCTATGAAGATGCAATGCAAGCATTGCTTATTTTGAATGGTAGATCAATGTTATCAAATGTTGCGAACACAAAACATCCTCGAGTGGTAGAGCATATAATTGAATTACAACCATCATCAAATAGTGTTATCGATTCAGCAATTGAAATATTGGTACCATTCCCACAAAGTAAGAATAAGCCAAGACCTGGTGATTGGAATTGTCCATCTTGTGGATTTTTAAATTTCCAAAGAAGAACTGCATGCTTTAGATGCTCATTCCCAATCCCTTCATCTTTCCAAAAAGAAAAGAATGATTTTAATGGAAATTCTGAAGAGTCTAATTTTAATCAATCAACTCATACGAATACCAATAAGACTACTAACTGCGGTAATTTGAAAATGGATCAACATCAACATACAATAAGTTTCAACCCTATTGAAACCCCTAATAATGGCTTATATGACATCAATCAAAGGATGAAGCATATGAATGCATCATCTCGTCCCAATAGTAACCATAATACCAATGGATATAGTAGTATTCCATTCCGTGCCGGTGATTGGAAATGTGCTGTATGTGACTATCATAATTTTGCTAAGAATATCATTTGTCTACGATGTGGTGGACCAAAGACGTCGAATACGCATACCCGAGATTCATTGAATAAAATAACGAAACATACAAACTCACGAACAAACTATCATGATAATAATAGTCATAAAGATAGTAAAGATGGCTCAAAGTAATCATATGGGATTATTTGTTGAGAATTATATACCTTGATATACTTTTATAAATTCATTTCGAAAACATATTACGACACAATATATAGACATACAATGTTTTCACTTATCTTAAACAAAAAAAAGAATGTATAACTGCAAAATGGTTATATCAGTTAAATTTAGTTATATATATATATATATATATATATATTGTGTAGTCATATCAAATAATTTAAAAATCCAAGACGGTTCTTAAACAATCACCATGGTGTAAATCTTCAAAACCTTCATTAATTTCTTTGAATGATCTAGTGTGGGTAACGAATTCATCAACCTTTAATTTACCACCTTGATAATCTTTGATCAAACCAGCCATTTCAGATCTACCTTTAATACCACCGAAGGCACTACCTTTCCAGACTCTACCAGTGACTAATTGGAATGGTCTAGTGGAGATTTCTTGACCAGAAGCGGCAACACCGATGATAATAGATTGACCCCAACCTTTATGACAAGCTTCAAGGGCATCTCTCATGACTTTAACATTACCGGTACAATCAAAAGTAAAATCAAGACCACCATCAGTCATATCAGTTAATTTAGAGACAATAGTTTCACCTTCTTTCAAATCCTTCATTGGGTTAACAAAATCGGTGGCACCAAAATCATGAGACCATTGTTTCTTATCGTTGTTAATATCAACGACAATGATCTTGGAAGCCCCTCTAGCTTTAGCACCTTGGACTACGGATAAACCAACAGTACCAGCACCAAAAACGGCAACAGTGTCGCCCTTTTGAACGTTGGCAGTCTTAATGGCAGCACCATAACCAGTGGTAACACCACACCCTAATAAACAAACTTTTTCTAATGGGGCCTTTGGATCAACGGCAACGACAGAAACATCGGCAACGACAGTATACTCAGAGAAAGTGGAACAACCCATGAAGTGTAATAGGGATTCACCCTTTAAGTTGTGGAATCTAGAAGTACCATCTGGCATAACACCTTTACCTTGAGTGGCTCTAACGGCACCACATAGATTAGTCTTACCAGACTTACAGAATTTACATTTACCACATTCAGCAGTGTATAAGGCAATGACATGATCACCGACTTTAACGGTTTCGACATCTGGACCGACAGACTCAACAATACCAGCACCTTCATGACCCAAGATACATGGGAAAGCACCTTCTGGATCGGCACCAGATAAAGTGTAAGCATCGGTGTGACAGATAGCAGTGTTGGTGATCTTAATACGAACTTCGTGAGCCTTTGGTGGATCGACAATGATAGTTTCCACACTTAAAGGTTGAGCAGCAGCGTATGCGACAGCAGCGGTACATTGAATTGGTTTACCTTGAGTTTCAGACATGGTTGCGTTGTTTCGATGATAATTAGATTGTGTAGATTGCAAATACGTTGTTTTTATTGAAGGGGTAATCCAATTCTTATTAAGCAAGCTATATTTGTTCTTCGCTATTCGAGGCAGTAAAGATCGAGTTTGTACAGATAGGAATCGAATGTACATAAGAACTGTTGTAAAAGTGATCTTTATGAATATATATATATATATGTGTGTATTATATGTCAAAATTAATTTACCACTGGCCCTTCCAAAGGGGAAATTTTTCACTTTCTGAATGAAAAATAATTTGATGCTGCAATGAGAAGTGTTATTATAGTTCAGTCTTAAAAGAGAATTGGTGCGAAGCTGTGATGATTGTAATAATGATACTTTGCAATAACTAGATGGTTACAATTGTGTATGGGTTTCTGTGTTTACATATGTTTTTTGAGCTAGCATGCAGATAGCTTTAATTATATCAGGCGAAGTTACTCTATGCGGGTAGATCTACTGTGGCACATATTCATACACTTACATATATATACATTATTCTTAAATCATTCATAACAACGTATAATTAAGGAATTATTCCCATTGGGTGGAGAATAACGAATATGCATTAAATATCTTATAACCTGTATGTGCCAGTGACAATTATTTAGTCTTCTGGGAAGTGATACAATTTGCTGATAGTGTTTTTTGCTTCTTCCCATTCACTATTTCATGCTAATCAAACCCACTAATTGCACTTCTGAAATCATCCATCTTGACATGAATATCGCACTCATCCCAACGCTGGAATACACACATAGATATATTCATAAGAGTCCATATATACATACATTCATGTATAAGACACACGAGTACCCGGCCCGGAACAGGCTTATAATCCCAAATTTCAAAATTAATGAAGAAATCGGATTGAATACAAAAGAGAAAAGTTATTCACTCCACATTATGGACAGTTGAATCCTCTTACTTTGAGACGATATCATTAAACAAGAGGTCAAGAATAGACTTATTAAAGTTCAGAGTCATCATTATTTTACTGTAGTAAGAAAAAAATTTGCCATTTTATTGCATATTGATACAATCTCTTTGAAATATATAAACTTCTTTTGACATAATCCTAGAAAAAACGAACCCCAAATATGCTACGTTCAGCTAAGAATATCGTGAAGGGGTACTCCTCCACAGAAGTTACAGTCCGTGATGCCACGGCAAATAACTCCACCATGCCAAGTAGAGACATTTTGGAAGAACTTGCTGACAAGTCTTATAACAGTGCTGATTTTTTTGAGATTATGGATATGTTAGATAAGAGAATTAATGATAAAGGTAAATACTGGAGACATGTTCTTAAATCTTTGATTGTGGTTGATTATCTGGTCAGATTTGGCAGTGAAAACTGTGTCCTTTGGTGTAAAGAAAATCTTTACATCATCAAGACTTTAAGAGAATTCATGCATGAAGACGAAACAGGGGTGGATGAAGGCCAAGTCATTAGAAAAAGAGCTAAAGAGCTAACTTCCTTATTGTTGGATGAGGAAAGATTGAAACAAGAGAGAAGTTTAAATAAAAGAAACCGTGGTAGAAGAAATACTAGATCCAGGGGCCCATCTAGAGAAGATGATGATATGAGAAGAGCCATTGAGGAGAGTAGAATTACTGCCGAGGAGGAGGAAGCTAGACGTAGAAGAAATAATGAAGAAAACGATGAAGATAGAAGAATGGCATTACAATTAAGCCAAGAAGAACAAGAATTGAAAAGATTGCAAGAATTACAACGACAACAGGAACTGCTAGCCCAACAGCAACAACAACAGCAACAACAACAATCGCAAATGTATTATGATGTGTTTGGTAATCCAATCACACCAGAAGAATACCTACAATACCAACAACAACAAGCACTTTTAGCACAACAGCAGCAACAGGCTCTTGCACAACAACAGCAACAGCAACAATATTGGGCAATGCAACAACAACAGCAAGCTGCTATGTTAGCTCAACAACAGGCGCAAGCTCAAGGTCAACAGCAACAACTATACGGTATTCAACAAGCGGGAATGACCACTGGTTCCAACAATCCATTTGCTAGATCAAACCAACAACAAAGTGCGGGAACCACAGCTACTACAACCCCATCTATGTCTGCTCCATCCACAGCAAATACTACTACGACCACCACCGCGCAACAACCATTAAAGCAAACTAGAACTGGTGATAAATCAATATCAGACAAGTATAGTGCATTAAACACACTATTGGCCACGGGTACTGGTATTGATACATTTGGTAATACGGGTGAACAGCGTATTCCTGCACAACATACTCAAACGGGGACATTCATTAATTCTCAAGGTACTGGGTATAGACAAGTGACCGATAAAGATAATGCTAATCCATTCTTTATGGGCACACAATACACTGGTTTACCAAGTAGTAATATAGTACCAACACAAACTGGGTATGGGTTTGGTAATTCTCCAAATAACAGCAATAATAATAACCGCACTCAAAACAATGGTAATACATTACTTGATTTATAAACTATGTACCATACGTATCATGACAGGGACCCAATAATAAATTTTTTTAATGTAAAAATAATTGTAGATATATATACCTGAGTATGTTCATAAATATTTAATTTACTTACGGTAGCCCTTTGTCCTATTGCCAAGGACACAATTAGCGAATGGCATTAAAAAACAGAAAATACGATATTACATGTCAAGTAATAGAAGCCCAATGATCCGTTCGATATCCTTTTCTGTCAATGTTTGATCGTTTCCATTTGGTTTATTTTCAATGGAGCGTAATACTAATTCATTTGAAAATTGGTCGATATAATCTTGTATGTTGTGTAATAGTTCCATCTTATCATTTGGGTCAATAGTGGTGTTTGACTTTTTGAATGATGCAATGAGGATCTTTTCGATCAAGTCTATCGAGATCTTCATTTGAACTGGTTTTGTACGTTTTGAGTTTAATGTACTGTTGGAAGTTATGTATAATTAAAGTACGTAAGTAAGTTAAAAAAAAAAAAAATTGTCTATATTTAATGATCTATATAGGATAACTAGATGATATGTATATATATATATGTACTTTGATAAAATATAGACAAAAAGGATGCTAATATCGTTATTTAAGATATGATTAAATTAAATTAGAATTGAGGTTGTTGCATTGGTGGATATTGCATCTGTTGGAATTGCTGAGGGTGTTGTGGTTGTTGTTGGTATTGAGGATGTGATTGTTGGTATTGATGTTGAGGTTGGGATTGTTGTTGTGGCATATTCATTGAAAATTGAGGATGGTTTTGTTGTGGTGGAATATTTATACTACTGGTAGTATTGTTATTATGCGATATTTGCTGCTGTTGTGGTATGTTTTGTTGTTGTTGTTGTGGTATATTTTGTGATACATTTTGTTGTGGATCCATTATAGTCATTGGGATAGGGACATTTGAAGAGTCTTCAGCGACGTATAATGATTTATCGATAGTTCCTGGGATGGCGGCGATTTCTGTGCCCAATTCTTGTTCAATCTTGTATAGATTGAATCTATCATTCCAATTGATCAGATTGATGGCTAGACCTAGATGGCCGAATCTCCCAGATCTACCAATTCTGTGTAGATAAGTTTCAGCGGTCTTTGGGAAATCGAAATTTATGACGACATTAACTGCTTGAATATCGATCCCACGGGTCAACAAGTCTGAACAGACGAGGGTTCTTACTTTCCCTTGACGGAATTCGTGGAATACACGGTTTCTTTCTTGTTGTTTCATTCTTGCGTGAGAATAGTAACAGGAATAGCCTAGATCTGTGATCTTCTTGGCTAATAGTTCGACTCTGTTGGTGGAGTTACAAAAGATGATTGCTTGATTGATTTGTAGTTTGGAGAAAAGGGTGTTTAGACAGTGTAATTTTTGTCTTTCTTCGACGAAGGCGTAGTATTGTGTGATCCCCTTTAGAGTCAATTCTTCCATTAAATTAATTTCGTAAGGTTTATTTAAGTGTTTGACCATGAATTCTTTGACGGTTAGGGGGAAAGTGGCTGAGAATAGTAACGATTGGTGAGCCTTTGGTAAGAAATACAAGATTTGTTCGATGATCGTTTTGAAGTCACGGGACAACATTTTATCCGCTTCATCCATGATGAACAGTTGACATTCCGACAAGTCGGCGATTTTCCTGGAGGCCAGATCTAGGACTCTGCCGGGGGTGCCGACTAGGACATGGATGGTATCGTTCAATCTTAGGATATCGTCTCTCAAGTTAGTGCCCCCCGTGGTGACCATACATGAGATACCGCAGTGTTTCCCCAAAGTTCTTACCACTTGCGAGGTTTGCAAAGCCAGTTCTCTAGTGGGGACCATGATAAGCGCTTGAATCTTATTTAGTTTTGGTTTAATCTTTTCCAAAGTGGGGATGACGAAGGCAGCAGTTTTCCCGGTCCCGTTCTTGGCTCTTGCCAAGATATCTCTCCCGGTGATGGCTACGGGGATGGCTTCTTCTTGGATGGGGGATGGTTTTTCGAACCCGGCTTCGAAGATACCCATCAACAGTTCTCTTTTCAAGTAGAAGTCTTCGAAAGTGTTCCCCTTTGTGTTCAGGACATCGTCAGTCTGTGGTCTTGTGTCCTTTTTAGGGATATTCAATTGGTCTTTCCAATCTTGTTCACTCATTGTTGGGTGGTGGTGTGTGTGTGTTAGAGATTGCAAAAGTTATTATATATTACTACTGTCGTGTGGTGGTGAATGTAAGTGTAAGTAGTTCTTAATAATAATAATAGTAACAGGTAACTATAAGTTTGAAACTTTTTTTCTTGAGAGGAAACCAAACCAAACAAACAAACAATTTTTTTCATTCTTTGACTGCTTTCAACAATTTCAAATGGTTTTCATGGCGGGAACAAGTGCTGTCACCTGCGACGGGTGTGTTACCCGGATGGTAAGCTGCCACGTGACACACCACGTGACAGCGCACTTTAATGTCCGCACTTTTTTGTGCGCAGTTGCATCTCCGCAATACCCGCGGGTATCCGCGATACCCGCGGAAATACAAACAGCAACGAACGGTTTCTTTGAATATTGCACTGTTCTGTATTTGATATTTGTATATGTATAATGTATCTGTATTACATCTATACTATATTTACACTGTATATCTGTATATCTGTATATTATGTCGGTAATGGATATATGCGTCCAGATATTAAGTACAGATATGAAGTACAGATCACGCTGTACTGTATTCTTGTGTACTTGTACTTGTAGTGTAGCGTGTATTACACTGTAGTGTATATTACTTCATTAGAGCATCACAGCATTAGAGCATTAGAGCATTACAGTGTAGTAATATATATATATAATATATACATAATAATGTATCACAGCACAATACTGCCAAGACTTTATTGTGGGACATCGTTAATTCAGTATGGCTTATTTCAATTTCCAAATTTCCAAATTTATTTCATCTTTTCACAAAGATCTGAAACATTTTCGTAGTATACATCAATGTATTGTGGATAGATATATCCATAACCACACCACAACCATACCATAACAGATATATACATATAAGTATATATACATATACTTATACATGGCTATCCTTATATGAACACTCACCTGCTATACCCATACCACTTTGCAAATACAACAGCACATCAATATATATATACACATAATAAATTATATCATAGCAACGCAACATGAACCTCTCGATACAAGACAACAACAACCAGTTGAAGAGAAATACCCTGCAGAGGAAGAACCTGAAGTATCTAACCCTGTCGGCAAAGGATAATAAACATTCCACGTCGCAACCGTCCAAGAATATCAACATCGTTCAATCAAATATGAAAAATCTATCCATTAATAATAATAATACCGTGCCCTCTACTCTGACTGCTACAAACACAAGAACTAACATCCAGCAGAAATTCAATCCGCTAAGGCTTCGAAGAAATTTTAACCATAATTTAAATATTGCTGCGAATAATAATAACAACAACAACAACAATAATAATAATAATAATACAAACAGTAATAATGCAAGCAACAGCAATGACAACAGCATATCAATACCCACCTCACCAACTTCCATATCCTCATCGTCCTCACCGGTGTCTTCAATATCATCCTCCCCTGTAGAATCCTACACTAACATCTCCCCAAGAAAGACTGGCGGCAACAAAAGAATAAACCACATACAGAAGATTAACATCAAGACAACCACCGAAGAAGTCATCTTCAATAACGACTGTCTCTTCCAACTACAGGATCTCGTCAAACTGGGCAAGATCGGTGAAGGTAACTCGGGCACAGTGACTAAAGTGTTGCATGTCCCCACATCAAAGATCATTTGTAAGAAAACTATCCCCATAGAGAAAAATAACCAAATCATCAACCAACAACTGATCAGCGAATTGTCAATCATGAAATCAATCAAACCGCATCAAAATATTATCACTTTCTATGGCGCGCTAATCAACCATTCCATCAATGACGAAATTGTCATACTGATGGAATTCATGGACTGTGGATCTCTAGACAAGATCTTATCCATTTACAAGAGCTTTAAACTACAAAAATTGGCTCACAATCACAAAACGTGGTTCAACAATCCAATGATTATCTCCAAAATTTCATTCGGCGTTTTGACTGGGCTAGCTTATCTATACGACAACTATAAAATCATCCATAGAGATATCAAACCTTCAAACGTACTCATAGACTGCCATGGTAACATCAAAATATGTGATTTCGGCGTCTCCAAAAAAATGATTAATTCAATGGCTAATACTTTCGTCGGAACATCAACGTACATGTCTCCAGAAAGAATCCAAGGTAACGTTTACTCCACAAAGGGGGACGTATGGTCATTGGGGCTGGTCATCATCGAATTGGTCACCGGGGAGTTCCCCCTGGGAGGCCACAACGACACCCCAGATGGGATCCTTGATCTCTTGCAAAGAATTGTCAACGAAAGTGCTCCATGTTTACCAAATAATAATTCCACGGGTGTCTACAATTTCCCACAAGAAATGATGGATTTTGTCAATAAATGTTGTATCAAAGATGCTAAATTAAGACCATCGATAAAAGAACTATTATCACACACCTTCATACTACACTATAACAACAATAATTATATGGATGAATTCCATCTTTGGTGCAAAAAGATTAAGAGCAAGATTAGAAAGGATAGACAATTAAGGAAAGAGGCTTTGGAAAGAACTAAACTAGAGAAAAGAAAACAGGAAAAGAAGAATTAATTTTTCTTCAAGTTCATCGATATATATATATACATACATACATATACATTCATAATCACAACAACATAGTCTTTGTTTTTAACACCTAAAGAATTAATAACCATATAGATATAAATATTCAATATAAACTTTCAAATAGACTAGCACTATTCCTTTAACTTAGACGATTCCATCTTTCTCCAAAGTTGGAAGGTCTCTACAGATCTATAAAGACCAAAAAGTACAACCCCACCACCGACACTTCTTAACGAAGTTCTCCACCATTTCGGGTGAATCTTATTATACTCTTGCAACGTCCATTTAGCATTCTTTCTCACAGGATACCCACTTAAAAGATAACTACCACCAGTCAGCAAAAATATGGAATTAAACACATTGCAACCTAAACAATCTTCATCAATAACGTTCTTCTTACTGTTATTATCATTTTCAAAATTTTGAGATGGATTGAAAATCTTTAAAATGTTACTTCTATCACTCATTTGTATAATGGTTTCAACAAAATTCGTACTGTCTTTGTTATATGATCATATATAACAATAACTGTATAACAACAACAAGGGAATCAAATGAGTAAAGAACTAACAAGTTTCCAAAAGAAAAGATTGGAAAACATTAAAAGAAATAATGATTTATTGAAAAAATTAAATTTAAACAATATTATCAACTTACCCAAAGATATTACCCATTCCACGTCAAATCAAGTGAAAAGACCAATTAAACCCACTGCAAGCAATTCCAAAAAACGTGTCAAGAAAGAGAAACCTATTCCAATACCAACTAGAAGATCTCGTCGTTTACAAGGTCAAGATGCTGCTAAAGATGAAAACGCGTCACTTTATTTAGATGCCAATCTAGAACCCAAGAAAGGTGGTAGTACCCCACCAATTAAAGCGGATTGGGAAGATTTCAAGATTATTGGTGATGTCAAATTGACAGATATTATTAAAGATGATGATAAGTTGAATAAATTAAATTCATTGAAACTTTCAAGTGGTGATTTCTTCAATGAATTACGTGAATTCCAAAAAAATAATGGAGTCAAACAAGAGGACTCTTATCTGTCTGAAAAGGAAGATGAATATGGCAGAATGGAAATGATTCAAGCCAAAGTCATTTATGAAAGAATCTCTTCCTTATATACGCATCCAGATAAGACTCAAAATATTATCATTGCCGGGGATATCTCCGGGAATATTGGTCTTTGGAACGCAAATTTCAAAGACCAATACACTGAAGATAATTATGATCCCGATGAAGATATTACTAGATTTCAATTGTTTAATAAGAATGTATCTAAGATTGATTGCTTCCCTACAAAACCTGAGAATTTATTAGCTGCAAGTTATGATGGCAGAATTAGATCAATCAATCTAGAATCTAAAGAAAGTGAAGAATTAATCGTTTTGAAAAATGAATACGATGATGCCTTGGGTGTCAGTGATTGTCAATTTAGTTATTCTGATCCTAATGTCCTGTTTTTAACCACTTTAAGTGGTGAATTTACTCAATTTGATATTAGAGAAAATAATAAAACCATTGAGTTTAAAAGATTGGCTGATAAAAAGATTGGGTCTATGTCCATTAATCCACAGAAACCATATCAAATAGCCACTGGGTCCCTGGATAGAACATTGAAAATATGGGATCTTAGAAAGATGGTTAAGGAACCAGAATGGTCACAATACGATGATTTCCCAAGCCATGAAATCGTAGCCACCTACGATTCTCGTTTAAGTGTTTCAGCAGTATCCTTCTCTTCCAATGACAACACTCTTGTGTGCAATGGGTATGATGATACAGTGAGATTGTTCGATGTCAGTGACGCAGCTTTAACCTCCGAGATATTGACTCCCAAACTAACCATAACACATAATTGTCAAACTGGTAGATGGACAAGTATTTTAAAGGCGAAATTCAAACCAAATGAAAACATCTTTGCCATTGCAAACATGAAGAGAGCCTTTGATATATATACCAGTGAAGGTAAACAGTTGGCCCATCTCCCCACTCCGACTGTTCCTGCAGTGGTCAGTTGGCATCCATCTCACAATTGGATTGCTGGTGGTAATTCCAGTGGTAAAGTGTTCCTTTATTCAGAACCACCTTCCTCTGCCACTGTCAAGCAAGAATGATCATAACAAGGAAGTTCCCATTCTTTACTTTTGTATATATATAATTAGATAGAAATGTGTCACGCACAAATGTGTATACGAAATATGAACGTAATAAGCGTGTAGTAATGTAAAAACTGCCTTACTTCCCCAGAAATAAAATAGCAATCCACATCGAAGATCGAATGGATTGCGGATGCTATTAAAGTAAGCGTGTGAACATTCGTTTCAAAACTGTCATCCTCACTTTCGATGCCTTGCAATCGTTTGTTTACGATTTGAAATTTCAATGTTGACATTTTTTTTTATTTATTTTGAAATTTTTGTCTTTGTTTGTTTTGTTGTGTTTTGATTTAAATATGGTTTGTGATCCATCACCGTTAGTGAAGATTGCTACTTACAAACAGGACCAAGAGAACCATCCTTGGATAGCTTCAACACTCCCACTAGATCATTACCACGATTGCTTTCTGTATTTTGCTAAGAAGATTATTCGAATTTTTGTAGGTTAAATTAAAAATTGAAGAATACAGCTAAACATTTGCATCCTCATTGCATCTATACTAAGAAACAACATCAATCCTAGATTAAGTCATTCAATTGACATAAATTTGCAGTTGAGATAAAAATAAATATAACATGAGTGATCCATTACAAAGTCATCACCATTCTCATTCCACTGGGTCTCTATTGCATCTTAACCCCACAGACAGCAACAACCCGTTTATGAAGACTTATTCGGGGAATACTAATAATCAACAGCAGGATATTTCCTCACAAGATATCTCTATGGAAAAGGAAAATCAAATTGTGACCGATTATTCTAATTTGAAGAGGACTAGTAGTATATTGAACAATACATCAATTAATAACAACCCATCGGTAAGAATTACTACTGCTAACAAACACAAATCCATGGATTCGAATCCCAACAGAAGTTCAATTGCATCGTTGCCAATGCCAAAGCAAAGACCTGCTTTGTCTGACGTTACCTCAAAAGTAGAGAATAAACAAAATATAGGATCTGAGCCTGTATCAATCATTCCTAGTAATATTAAACATCTCTCCAATACATATAATCATAGCGTTAAACCAGAAAATATCGAGATTTCACAATCAGTAATAGATATTGGTAGTGATGTATCTTCAGTAACATCAGATAATCTAGATGTATTAAAGATTCGTGATGCGGACACTCGTAACAACAGTAATAACATTCATGCTAGCAATAAATCTAATCAATATAGACACGAGGAGAATTATAGTGATAAAGTAGCTGACTCTTCTATAAAACAAGAAAAGGAAGCTAATGATACTAATGAATACTCTAGTGTGGAGGAAGATGATAATAACGATATTTTGAAAGAACCATTTCAACCAAAAGATTCGGATTCCAATAGAAAATTATTAGAAGAGAGTTATAATAAATATTATAGATCAATTCCAGACCCAATGGATGAAGATACATATGATATTGCTATGGTTGCAGAATTGAGTAATGACATCTTTGGCTATCTGAAAGAATTAGAAGAAAAATATAGACCAAATCCAAATTACATGCATTATCAACCACATTTGAAATGGTCATATAGAAGAATTCTATTAGATTGGATTATTGAAGTACATAACAGATTCCAATTACTACCAGAGACATTATATCTGACAGTAAACATTATTGATAGATTTCTCTCCAAGAAGACAATAATACTAGATAAATTTCAATTGATCGGTGCGTCTGCATTGTTCATCGCTAGTAAATATGAAGAGATAAACTGCCCGACTTTAAAAGAAATTGTTTACATGCTGAATGGTTCTTATGAAAGAGCAGATATCATTGAAGCAGAAAGATACTTGATAGATACATTAGAATTTGAAATTGGGTGGCCTGGTCCAATGTCATTCCTTCGAAGAATAAGTAAAGCCGATGAATATGAATATGACATTAGAACATTAGCCAAATACTTGGTAGAGTCTACGTTAATGGATTCAAGATTGGTATCTGCTCAACCAAGCTGGCTTGCAGCAGGGGCTTATTTCTTGAGTAGAGTCATATTGGGCTACAACACATGGTCTCAAAAGCATATCTTCTATTCTGGCTATACCCAACAACAATTAATCCCGCTGGCGTCAATAATATTGGATAACTGTAAAGATGCTCCAGCTCATCATAATGCAATTTATGAAAAGTACTCTCATCGTCGTTTTGGTTCGTGTTCACAGATTGTAACTAGATGGATTGTATCCACAGAGAAGAAAATACATGACAGATCAGATCTACAATAATAATTATCCGCATCATCACCATATTTGCATTACATGAATAAATGTTAACTATATTTACTTTCAAACATATCGTGACATTCTTTGATTTTCATATTAAACATTACAGCCTCATTTATTAATTCATTCATTGTATAATCATATTCCATATCTTTAATACATATTTTATCTTCTACTTTTGATATTGTTACTAATTTCAATATTTGGGTTTTTGAAAAAATGGAATTAGCCGCCTTGAATATATTACTGTTAAACAAGTGATCCAGGCAAAGAAAACGGTTTCAAAGAGAGATATCAGACCAAACCAATGACAGAAGACACTACAATAGAAAATAATAATGATTTGTATTCAGTTGATTACAGTTTTGATTCGGAAAATGCTGTAATATTGTGTGTGGAAGTTATGAGCAAGTATCTGGGGGTATCTATCCTTGATTGTATGACGGGAACATTGAGAATACTACCAAGAGATTACATGTTAAATGTAAAATATGAAACAGAAAATGCTGTGTACAATGGTGAAAACAATTATAGTGCTGAAATCAACTTGATTATAGGTCAGCTTCTCAATGAGGTTTCCCCAACGTCCTGCATTGTGTCAAGTAGGCTATATGAAAGTTGTTATGAATATCTATCTAGCAAATGCAAAACTATCAATTGTAAGTTGGAATTACTGAGTAACCAATATTTCAAGAAGCTCAAAGAAGTATCATCTTTACAACTTGAGACTAAAGAACAAAACTCTTTGCTACAAACTTTAATCGCCAAAAAGGATAATGAAACTAAGTGTACTATTGCAACAGTTGGATGCATTGTTTACTTATACAACCAGCACATGATCTCCAATCAAATGTCTGAACAGGATACAGTAACCAGTGCGAATATTGGGAAAGTCATTAATAATATTTCAGCTCTTGACATTAAAGATAAGATGCTGTTGGATGATGATAGTTTGTATTCTTTACGAATATTCCCTTTTACTCAAAAGATGGGTCATGACAAATCTATCAGTAGTGGATATGTCAGTATGTTTGAATTACTGGATCATACCTCAACAAGTTATGGTAAAGCACTCTTAAGATCATGGTTAACATTTCCCTTAACGGATATCGACCAAATCAAAAAAAGATACTCGATGGTAAAATTGCTTACAGATGATCAAAACAGTCTGCTTTTTGATGAGTTGAAGAAATATATTAAGCAATGCCCTGACACATTTTTAATTGTTAACCAACTGAGAGAGGGAAAGGAAACCTTGAAGACCTGGCAGAACCTAGAGAAGTTTTTATCTAACGGATTAGCCTTATTTCAAATAATTCAGTCCTTCAATAATGGATGTTCAAATAATTTAATCGCAAAGTTACGGTCCTCAATAAATATTAACACCTTGTCCCATATGTTGAACACACTCCAGAATGTTATTGATTTCGAACTATCGAACGAAATAAAAAAAGTGACAATATTAGATAATGTGGATGAGAGATTACAAGAACTCAGGATGCTTGCATGTCATATTGAGGATTTGATTGTTGAAGAATCAAACGTAACAGAAAATGTTATTTTTGATGTACTAACACAAGAACAGAGTATCTCTATCCAGAATAAAACAAATGATAAGTTAACCAATGTCTTATTTTTTCCTGAACTTGGGTTTTTAACCGAGGTGAATACTATTGTTGAAGAATATTTCTGTGCTTTCAACAGTCTAGGTTGGGAGGAGACTTTAAGAAATGAATCCAATATTTACTTTAGAACAACTCAAACTGATTGTTTAACAGAAAGATATGGGAATATTTACATTACAATTTCTGACCTTGAAATAGAGATACTATATAAATTAAAGAAGCAGATCTTAGATGAAGCTGGCCTGTTGTGTTCCTATTTTGAACTAATTGGAGAACTTGATATTTACCAATCTTTTGCTAGAGTCAGTAAAGAGCGAAACTGTATCGAACCTGAACTATCAGTAAGCAAGTGTGCAATCGAAATAGTCCAAGGAAGACATCCTTTGTATGAAACCTTTGTCAGTAGTTATATTCCTAATGATATAAGTTTTACAGGCGGAGACTTTGAAGACCCTGAATGGAAAGAACATGGAAAAGAAAGGATTCAAATAATAACAGGGCCAAATGCCTCTGGTAAAAGTGTTTACCTAACTCAGGTTGGATTACTTGTTTACATGGCACAAATTGGCTGCTTCATCCCGGCGGTTAAAGCAAAAATAGGTTTAGTGGATAGAATATTCACCAGAATTAGAACACAAGAGAGTATATCAAGACTTGGAAGTTCCTTTCAGTTAGACTCTAGGCAGGTTGCCAATGCACTAGCTCTTTGTACAGAAAAGAGTTTACTCTTAATTGACGAATTTGGCAAGGGTACTGATATTATTGATGGACCAGCTTTATTTGGGGCAATCATTCTTTATCTCGCAAATAAGAAAGGTTGTCCAAGGACCGTTGCTTGCACACATTTTCATGAACTGTTTAATCCAGACGTGCTGACAACTAATATTCCAGGTATTTGCCATTATAGAACTGAAATCTTGCAACCAGAAAATATTGATATACTTGACGATACCAGTGACGAAAACGTGGGGATTACATTTCTATTTACTATCGCAAAAGGTATTTCCAGGAATTCATTAGGCATTTATTGCGCTAGAGTTTGTGGAATGAAGCAGCAGATTGTAGACAGGGCATCTCAAATTGCCAAAAGAATTGATGAGGGTATTGACATATCTAGTGAATTTGAAACCATAGAAGAAGCAGATATGGATGAGTTTGCTAGGAAGCAATGTATTATCAAGTCATTTTTATCTTGGGATCTAGATCTCGAAAGTAATACAAGTAGCGACATCTTGAAGAAGAAACTGGAAAATATCCTCTCAGGCGAAGCAATACCAATGGCTATACATGAATTAAAAGACTAGCAAAATCTAACAACGTCTCGGGTTATGAATTTCTTTATTATATATAAATTTATGTTACATGATGATATCTAACCAGCTAACAATACATATGTAATGTTTATTAAAGAGGTTTTTAAATGCATTAATGAGTTTAGTTCTTAAATTTAACGGATCTTGTTAAGTTCTTCTTAATACCAGTCTTTTCACCTTCATATGCACCAGATTGACCACCTGAATAAACAGCACGAACAGATTTAAGTTTCTTTTGAGCCTTTTCATACTTCTTTCTCTTCTTAACACGCGAGTTTCTGTTATCCTTCTTTCTTTTAGGTGTTAGACCCTTGTTCTTCAAGATTTGGTAGTTGATTGCACGCTTACCATCTGCACCAACAGCTTCGATAGCTTCGGCTAACTTACCTTCTCTAGCAGCTATCACTGCAGTCTTATGAGCAACCTTACGGCTTTCTTTTCTTTGTTCTCTACCTCTTTGAATTTGGTTATAGTAATCATTTGAAGCTTGACCCTTGACAGAATTGGAAATAGCTTCTTCTTGGGAATCATAATCTTTATCATCTAGTTCAGCACCATTCTTGTCATGTAACCCACGCTTCTGGGCTTCTTCCAATAATCTTTGTTGTCTTTCGTATAATCTTTCCTTATATGGAATATCATCATCACCAGTAAATCTATCTGTCTTCTTATGCGCTTGTTGATCAATTTTGGCAGTGTAGAAACGTAATGATCTCTTTCTCTTTTTCTTTTCTTGAGCATCAACATCAGCCATCTCTGATTCGACAAAATCATCAGCGACTTCTTCGTTAGCTTCTTTAGTGGTTTTTCTTTCAACACGAGATTGAGCAACATATTCTTCAAAGTCATCTAAATTAGCTTCTTCTTCCTCGTCTTCTTCCTCTTCAGAGTGTTCATTATCTTCTTCCGCGCTGTTATCTTCAGAGATATTTTGTAAGACTTCGTTATCAAGCTCCTCAACATCACCTACTTCTTCATCAGAAACTTGTTCTTGCCCTTCAAGGTCTTCTTCGGCACCAAAATCATTTGGAAGTTCACTAGCTTGTCTCCATACTTCCTTGGATGTAAGAATAGCTTCCATAACGGGATGATCTTTCATAGTGGTAAATTCTTCGTTATTATTAAATTCGTGAGATAAGATACCTAAGTAGGCAGCAATGGAACCAAGGTATGTGGAAAGGGCCATATATTTGATCTTTGTAAATTCGGATTCTTTGACAGTCTTTAGTTCATTTAAAGTATTCGTTAATTCTGTGAATTCTTTGCATAATGGCAAATATTCTGGGAACATTGTTTTGAAATATTCTTTCTTTGATTCTGAATCCATTTTACGAACATCCTTGGAGGAAACATTAGATTTCTTTTGGTTAGTAGAACTTTGGAATTCAGATACATCAAACTCTTTGGCACTTTTAACCCATTCTTCTTCAACTTCATCGTCCAGATAATCTGTCATGTTCAATTCTTGAAGATGCTTTTTTTGTTGACGTAAAGCTTCCTTCTCGATTTCCTTGGCAGCTTCATCATCATCTAAATCATCGGCACCATAGTAATCGTTCTTAGTGGACCCCCAAGCATTTTCATCTAGTAAACCTTGTTCAGCTTCAAGCTCACCATCTTCTAAAGGTTTTTGATCATCTCGTAGATTTCTACCAAAGACTTGTCTGTAGGCCTTTTCACCGTCCAACTTTTCATTTTCATCATCCTCATCATCTTCAGAGTCACTGTCGTCAGTAATACCCATAACTTCCTCTTCTTCATCATCATCAATATGGTCATCTTCAGATTCGTTATCTTGTCTATTCATACTGGAGTTTTCTAATAGGATTCTTTCATTCTTAGCAGCAAAATCGTCTACTTCATTTAGACCATAAGGATTTTCCTCCTCCTGTGTGGAACTTCTTTTCTTCGCAGCCATTGTGAATTGGTTAATTGGTCTAAAGAAAGGCGGTTCTATTGGGACTTTGGAGTAATTTTGCTATTGGTTCCTCTGTGTAAATACAGTTTAAAGTATCTTTTCTAAAGGTGATGAGATGAGTTTAAAAAATTTTATTTCTTAGTTTCTCTTTTTGAAAAATTTCAAAACAAAGAAAGATCATCGTCCACAAAATAATTTGATATTAATAAGAATAATTTGATCAATTGATTGATTCACACAACTGGATTCAGTCAACAATCGCTAAAATTCAATTTGATCTGGCACTGTTGATATATTCATCAAGATACAATCAAAGAAAAAAAAAATAGATTCGAGAAAGAATGAGTTCTGGACGTTTACCATCATTAAGAGATATGGCACCTGGTACATTTGACGATGCCACCAAGAAGAAGACTGCCCTAAAATTCAAACCCAAAGCTGGTACTAGAAGAACCAAGGAGGAGAGAGAAGCATCTGCATTAAAAGTCAAGTCTGAAACGCCTAAGGATAAGAAGGATTTCCATAAGAAGAACTTTGACAACAAATCAAATCAACAAAGACAAAAGAGAGTTCCAAGATACTTGAATAATACCCATGTTATCTCCTCTGGTCCATTAGCTGCTGGTAACTTTGTTGGTGGTGATACTCGTAGTGGTAGTGGGATGGCAAGGAGAGGTATTGTTAAGATGGAGGGAGATGGTTCATCTTTAGTACAAAAGGGTTTGTTGACCATTGAGAACGATGCTGGTGACTCTGATGAGGGAAGTGATAATGATGAAAAGGCTGATACAAAATCCCGTGCTACCAAATTCAACATGGGAAGAGAATATAAAGTTGGTCATGACAAATTTGACGAAGATGATATAGAAAGTGATGTGGAATTAAATGAAGAAGCTTTACAAGCTAAGAGAATTGAAGAATTGTTCCCTGTGAGACCAGTAAGAGTAAGACATGATGATGTGGATGCATTGAAGAAAGATATACAGGAAACATTAACAGAACCTGCCACTCGTGAACCAACTCCAGCTCCTCATGTATTAAAATCTGAGAACGAGACCACTTTAAATGACGCTTTAGAACATAGAAGAGAGGATTTACAAGATAAATTAAAAAGCTTAAATATTGACTCTGAATATCAATCCATTGATGCAGAAGAGATGAGAAATGAAATGCTTCAAGTCACTAGTGATTACCACAAACTTGCCAAAAAAATAAACAAAATCAACGATAAACCAAATAGATTCATGTTATTCCAATTACCATCTACTTTACCATCTTTTCAAGATATAACACCTAAGACTGAAGAGCCAGATGTTCCAAAGGAAGAAAGCAGTGAAACTAGTGATGCAAGCAAACAGGCTGAGACAACGTCAAACGGGAAGAAAACTAAGCCTAAGAAGACCAAGAAGAAAATAGAGGCAGTCCCTCAAGAAGAATTGACTGGTAGAATTGGTTCTTTAAGAGTGCATAAGTCTGGTAAGATTACGGCCAAGATTGGGGGCATAGTCATGGAAGTCAATAGAGGTGCTGAAACAACTTTTATTCAAGATTTAATTGCATTAAACGCCGATGACGAAGAGACACCAACTATGGAATATCTAGGTAGAATTGATGATAGAATTGTAATCACTCCAAAGTTCTGATTACTGGGATGCATACAAGGCATACAAAAAATAGTAAACTCAGGATCGTGCTTGTTGGAGTCATTATATAATATTATTTAGAAAGAGGTTTTTATCCCATTAATAAAGACTATGCATATTTATACATTCAACTTTTACAGATGGCTCACACATCCCTTTGACAGCCATCCAACACTCTGAACCCAACATGTAAAGGTCACTTTTACACTGAAATAATCTTCAAGTGGCCCAACAAGAACTATTCCAAGTTTTAGCTTCAATTAATTTCACAAAGAGAGAAAAAAAAATATATAGACATAAGGTGAAAATTAAGGTGACACTTTACACAAAAGACACAAGTTGACACATCCTGATACATCTTGGCGACCCAGTTTTGAGTATATAATAGTAGTATATGAGCTGTAACACTATTGCATACGATGAACCATGACAATATGAATAGTGAAACTCAACCTGATGAAGAGAATCAACTGCATAATGCAGGCGAAAAGAATACTTTCTTATCCAGAATATTTGGGCTACAAAGTGGCGATGCAAAGATATTAATGGATACAAATGAAATGAGTGCTTTCCCGTTAAATACACCTGATACAGGGAGTTCAAGTAAGGTGCATAATGAATTTCAGTCGATTCGGATGAACGACTCACAATTCGGTGGACCATTTCATAATAGTGGTGAAGATGAGCCCAGAGTACCCGAGTCTGACCAAGAGACCTCATCGGAAGAGGATAATATTGATCTTGATGATAATGGCTCTTCATCTAGCAACTTATTAAAATCACAATCTGATTTAGTCGGTTATAGTCATCCCTTGATTGAGAGTAGGGGTAGCTTAGAATCTGTTCCCAAAATTGGTCAACTCTCTGATAACGATGTTGTTGCTAATGAATCAGAGGAATATGATAATAGTGCAGTGGAGAATGATAATATGCTACTTTCAGATTTACCAAACAACTCTAAACAAACAGCTTCGAAATCAAAGGTATCCTCCGATTTTGATAAGCAGAGATATCCTCATCTGTTTAGCAAATACATACACAAGGATCAGAAATCAAAACATATTTTTACTCCCTTAGATATCCATAAAAACGGTCAATGGAATACTAACCAGCCATTTGAGAATGACAATAGAAACCATGATAATGATAACGGTACAAAAAGTTTCATCTTCCAAAAGGATACTTCAAATCAGCGCCATACTGCAAATAAAAGAAGACATAACATTTTCAAGAACATATCAGTACTTAATAATACACCTCTTAACAAAATACATACTTTAAATCCTAAGGAAAAGGCCTTATGGAAATGGGCTAATGTTGATAATTTAGATACATTTTTGCAAGATGTATATAATTATTATCTGGGTAATGGGTTTAGTTGTATTATGTTACAGAAAGTTCTCAACCTTTTAACTCTAATCTTTGTGATATATGTCTCTACCTATTTGGGATATTGCATCGATTATTCAAAATTACCTACTGCCCATAAGTGGTCCGAAATTGCTCAACCAATGTGCTACAAAAACAATATAACTGGATTCATAAAAGTATTCTTATGGGTCTTTTACATCTTTGTTATTTTGAAAGTGATTCAAATATATTTTGACTATAAAAACCTTATTGATATCAAGAATTTTTATAATTACTTATTAGATATATCCGATGATGAATTGCAAACCATTCCATGGCAAAACGTTATCAAACAACTTATATCCCTGAAGGATCAGAATGCACTTACTGCAAATGTAGTCGAAGTGAAAGCCAAAAATAGAATTAGCGCTCATGATGTAGCGAACAGGATTATGAGAAAGGAAAATTATTTGATAGCCATGTTCAATGATAATATCTTGGATTTATCTTTACCATTGCCATATTTCAAATCAAATGTCTTGACTAAGACATTGGAATGGAACATTAATCTTTGTGTCATGGGATATGTATTTAACGAGGCTGGCTTTGTTAAACAGAGTTTTCTAAGAATATCTCAGAGAGAGTACATTAAAGAAGAATTACAAAAAAGATTTATGCTTGCAGGTTTTCTAAACATTCTACTGGCACCATTTCTAGTGTCTTATTTTATTTTGCTTTATTTCTTCAAATATTTTAACGAATACAAAACATCGCCAGGATCTATTGGAATCCGTCAATATACACCTTTAGCAGAATGGAAATTTAGAGAGTATAATGAGCTCTATCACATATTCAAGAAAAGGATAGATTCAAGTATATCAATAGCTGATCAATATACAGAACAGTTTCCTAGGGAAAAGTACAATATAATAATGAAGTTCATTTCATTTATATCTGGTTCTTTTGTGGCTATCCTGGCAACATTGACTGTATTTGATCCTGACTATTTTTTAAACTTTGAGATCACAAATAATAAATCTGTCTTATTTTATTTGACAATATTTGGGTCTATATGGACTATCTCTCATAATTCAGTTTCCAAGGAATACAATGTATTTGAGCCTGAAGACAAGATCAAGCAATTAAGTGGATACACGCACTATTTACCCAAAGAGTGGGAAGGTAAATATCATACAGAAGCTGTTAAAGATGACTTTTGTAAACTATACAACTTACGGTTCATTATACTTCTTAGAGAATTGGCAAGTTTAATCACAACACCTTTTATTCTTTGGTTTTCCTTACCTAAATCAACTGAAGTAATTATTGATTTCTTTAGAGATTCATCATTATATGTTGATGGGCTTGGTTATGTTTGCAAATATGCAATGTTTGATGATGTCAATGCTAAAAACACCACAAAACCAAATGGTATTGCCTCAAAGAGTTCAGAGCATGTTGATGGTGGTGATATTATGGATTCCGATAACGAAAGAGCTATGAATAAAATGATGCAATCGTTCTTATATTTTGCGGATGATTATGAAAATGATGAGCAGGCACTGGGGAAATATCAGCTCCCACAGGATAATGTGAGGATCAATCCACAAAATGAATTTTATGATAATCATAACTATTCTTGGAAGAAACAATTTAAGCCTGGACAAAAGCCAGTGCAATTGAGAGCAAATAAAGCATATAAACACCCAGAACACCATACAGATACGGCTGCAAAGAGGAAGGCGTCTGCCAGCAATGGTCCAATGGAATCATTTATTCAAATGAGATCGTCATCGTCATCCCGATTCAATAGATACTCTGAAAATGATAGTAGAGTCGAACCTTTAAGACGGGAGGGTGTGCTTAAGCTGGTTAAAGAATATTACGAGCAGTCGAATGTCTAGTTAAAAATTATGATGATATTTACCTTATTCGTGTTATATAAATTATCAATAGTATAGAGCGTTCTCTTCTTCTTTAGAATGACTGTTGGTCCACAAGCGTCACTTAATTTGAGTTCACTACTACATAAATCATAACCATGTAACCTCGCCATCATTCATGAGGAAGCAATCAATAAATAGCAAATCCTACATCCAGCTTTCTTCTTTTGTAATCCAAGCAGATTGGTAAAATAGCATATATGCAGCCGATGAAACAAGTATAAGAAGAAGAGAAATATGCCTTGAACCAATTGTATGATGTCTACTTAATAACCGGTGCATAATAAATCCTTCTTTTCCTCATTTGATTGACCATTTCTCAACCTTTCTAGATTGTACTCCCAATACAGTTAAGTTTGATCAGTGGTTATTGGAAATGGTATCTCCATTATTAAAAGTGTAATAATGGAAAGAGTTAAACTTAAAATACACAATATACACAATCAAACTCAATACACTTAAAGAGGGAGATTATAATTAAAGAAAGAATCATCCTCAACTATTCGTTGGTATAGAGAATGCCTTCTAGTAGTGTTTATAATATGCATGAATAAGAGGGCACAATTTGTTGTATAATTACATACTGTATTGCCTATTTCTATATTATTTTAAATGTCCTGTTTAATACGTAACTATGCATATCACCTACATAGTTAATAATAGTAATATACATATGGCTTATATAGCTTAAAATCATGAAATGCCAGTCACTGTTAGTACTTCAGCTAGGCGCCATCCTTTCTTTCTCACTTTCAACCCATTAGGTTAGATTACCAAATTTGTATTTACACCTTAACAACAGGTCCAATTTATGGCTTATTCTTCAGCATTGCTTTGTGTCATAACATATAATGCCATTATAAATAGAGACTTTAATTTTATTATTGAATTACTATTCTATTAGTGTACAAAAAATTATAAATGCTAATGTCAAATACATGCCTATTTCTTACCGCTACGTAATCTCTTTTCTCTTTCATATTTATTTTTTTCAGCACCTTCTTCAGTACTAATGGTGTTGTAAATATGAGCCATCTTAGAATGATACTCTTGGTTAGCTTTCTTCTTTTCATCAATAGTTTGTCTAGCCTCGAATCTAACATCTTTACGGATTTCTTTCATAGTAAACTTACGTTCCTTCTTAATTTGAGCCTTAATCTTACCAATTTCATTTCTAGTTCTATCTGGGTCATATGACTTCTTATCTGGGTTGAAGTTTTCTTCATATTTAGGAGTATTGGATGGAATTGATACAGGCTTATGATCTTGTAAAGTTAATGGTATATGTTCATGGAATTTCTGTAATCTTGTCATTTTATCAAAGATAGATTGAGCATTGGTTAAAGATTCAAATTTAGTAGAGTATTGGGATAGAAGTGGTTTAATGTGAATTGTAATTTCAGGGAACGCATCTAGACCTTTCCAAATATTGGAAACACATGTATCTAGTGAAGATAAAAGGTTTAATAGGATAGTCTTTTGGAAGCTTATGGAATCATGTAACTTCTCGTTAAAGATATCATGTAATTGTATTATACTAGAATCATTTTCATCGAATTTAACATCAGACTTGAATATTAATTTATCCGTATCAATTCTAATGATCGACGTTTTGTCAATACCAACAAATGTTGCAAGAGCTTTTTCATAGAAATTAACAATTTCTGGGATGAACTTTTTGGACATTCTTTGATATTGTAAAAGAATGTTAACAATAACAGTACCAAATGCGATTTTTGATAGTGTATTAAACTTGATTTGTTCTAAGAATTCGGCCATCAAGATACCACACGAGGTAGCAACTAAATGGTAGTGATCGGAGGTAGAGAAAATAACACCAACAAGGATGAAAAACATCAAATCACTATTTGAAAGTTCACTGAAGTTTCCCTGCTTGAATTTATCTTGAAGTTCCTTGATGATAACTCTACATTCATCTGATAAAGCCTTATTGTATTTTTCAGCTAGAGTCTTTAAGATAGAAATTAAAGATTCTTGAACTTGTTTAAATTCAGTAACGTCTTCAGAATAATCTTCGCCAGCTAAGAATAGAATATGTCTTAACAACACGGTGGTAAACTTAGCAACAAGTTCTTTGTTACCTTCGGCTAATTTTGGTTGATAATCTCTAATGATCTTTCTAACTAATTTAGGATGGTCGGATAATGGTGACTTTTCTAAAATATTCAATAATTCACTGTGTTCAGTTGGGCAAGATATCTTTTTATTAAGGAATCTGTTTTCAACTTTACCTTCACTGACATCATCAGTTCCATCTTCACCAAACTTAATATCATCATCAGAATCAGCAATGTCTTCTTCTTCTTCATTCTCTCCTTCACTTTCCCAAAACCCATTGTCTAAATCTTCAACACCTCTTTCTTCACCTTCTTCATCGACAAGCATACCATTCATACGATCTAATCTTTGTTGTTCTAGTTTCTTTTTCTTTTCCTCAGCTTCCTTGGCTAATTCTTCTTCGGTTTTAGTTCTATCAGCTGGTACAGCTCTCTTTTCTAATAGTAATTTCTTAACATTCATGTCATATTCCATATCATTTTCAGCCTTTGGTTCAATAACAGGTTGCTTCTTTTTGTTTTTATCAGAAGTAAACAATTCAGCCATAACGTCATCGAATTCTTCATCGACATCTTCAATAACATCTTCTAATTTCCTTTGAGCCTTTTGTCTTTCTTGTTTATGAAATTTAGATTTGGCAATAACTTCCTGCATAACTTCAGCTTTTGTCTTCTTTCTAGCGGGACCAGCAGATTCTTGGTTATAACCTAATGAGTCCTCGTCATAAAGACCTCTTTTATTACCTTCTTCTTGTTCAGCGAAAAAATCAGCATCTGCTTCCATATCGGCACTTGTAATAGTGTTACCTAAATGGGTCAAATTATTACCGTACATGTCAATATCATTGTTACCAAACTCATTATCTTGTTCTTCGTCTAAATTGTATAAGTTGGATTTCTTCTTAGATTGACTTTGTCTTTCTCTTGTGAATCTTTCCAACATCTTTTCTTCTTCTGTTAAATTCTTGTCTCTTTCACCAAATCTTCTATCTTGAACACCACCACGTCTGTTCTTCAATTGTTTCTTCACCTCGTAAGCTTTCTTTCTTTGTTCTTCACCTATCTGTTTAGAGATACCTGGTTTCCCGACAGCCACACGGCCATCTTTCGGGTCAGATTTGTATTGTTTACCCTTGGTACTTTTAATTTCAAACGGATTGAACTGTTCTCTAATCTTGGTTAGAGTCTTGGCTTTCTCCTCACGATCATAGTCCTTAGCTTGTCTCTTGGAGTTTTTCTTGTTCTTCTTGATATTAGTTTGCCCTGTCAGCCCGTGAGCTTTCAAAGTGGCTTTCAAGTTCTTCAATTGAGAGCCAGCCATTCTTCAACGTATCTCGATTAAATATGCTTATAGGTATAGTATCCTTGTCACTCCAAGGACTCAGAATAATCGTCTCTGCCCACTACCACAATGTATAATATCTCTTCAAATATCTTTAAAATTTCAGCTCATCGCAAATTTTTATTTTTCACGATATTTTGTTTTACCCGGATCCCCCATTTATTTGGATTAAGAAATTTGAAATAAAATCGAATTTGAAGTGGTGTAAGTTGAGTTTTAACAGTGGCAAACCAGTGAGAACCCTTCCATAACCAACACAGAAACAACAGCAACAGCAATCCAGCTTAATATCTGTAATAACATGTCCAGAGACGCACCATTGAAAGCCGAAAGAGATTATTCCGATATACTAAAGGAAGAATTTGTTAAGATCGACCAATTGATTGCTTCGAACGATGGCTATTCCGAACCTTTAAATCAATTGCTTACATGGGAAAAGAAGACCAGACAAGCTGCCGATTTGGGCTCCTCTAAGCAAGTGTTGGCCAAGATTGTCGACATGCTTGTGAAGAAAGGCCAATGGGATGAGTTGGATGAACAGTTGACCCTTTTATCCAAGAAACATGGTCAACTGAAGTTGTCTATTCAATATATGATTCAAGAGATTATGAGATTTATTCAAAATGAGGACACCAAGATTGAACTAGATGATAAAATTAAAGTCATTGAAACTATAAGAACTGTTACTGAAAATAAGATATTTGTGGAAGTGGAAAGAGCT